>CM077213.1:4070502-4548002 GCA_039654625.1 Rhinogobio ventralis | reverse complement strand
TCACATTGTTACATATTACTATATATATAGTAAATAGATTTCAAATTTATTTTGGACCCTTTCATTGTATTTGCACTCACTGTGGATCTCTAGCATTTTGAGCCGGCTTCTTCGTGTAGGGTCAGTCAAATAGAAGCCAGTTGTCTGAATTACAACATAGAAAGAGATAGACACACGTCAGCTGAATTGCACGCGTCCCTGCATTCCAAAATATGGCCAAACGCAAATCATAATGCAATTGAAGTATGTGTTGCATTCTCAGTGTTGCCACAAGGGGCGCTTGTCACACAAAATGTATTACTTATGTAGGGCATGTTTCTGACCTTACACTTTTCATTTACATTCATGCACTTAGCAGAAAGCACCTTACATTGCATTAACCCTATAAAGCCTACTGTATCATATTTGATATGCAAATTTCTAACGCTTGTTTGCTGTGAAATCTTTATTGATTTTCATAAGGAAAATGAAAAAAAAAAGATGAACATTAACTGGACTGAAGCAACTTAGATTTACTTGACTATCCACACACACACACGCATTATATATACACTCACCTAAAGGATTATTAGGAACACCATACTAATACTGTGTTTGACCCCCTTTCGCCTTCAGAACTGCCTTAATTCTACGTGGCATTGATTCAACAAGGTGCTGAAAGCATTCTTTAGAAATGTTGGCCCATATTGATAGGATAGCATCTTGCAGTTGATGGAGATTTGTGGGATGCACATCCAGGGCACGAAGCTCCCGTTCCACCACATCCCAAAGATGCTCTATTGGGTTGAGATCTGGTGACTGTGGGGGCCATTTTAGTACAGTGAACTCATTGTCATGTTCAAGAAACCAATTTGAAATGATTGGAGCTTTGTGACATGGTGCATTATCCTGCTGGAAGTAGCCATCAGAGGATGGGTACATGGTGGTCATAAAGGGATGGACATGGTCAGAAACAATGCTCAGGTAGGCCGTGGCATTTAAACGATGCCCAATTGGCACTAAGGGGCCTAAAGTGTGCCAAGAAAACATCCCCCACACCATTACACCACCACCACCAGCCTGCACAGTGGTAACAAGGCATGATGGATCCATGTTCTCATTCTGTTTACGCCAAATTCTGACTCTACCATCTGAATGTCTCAACAGAAATCGAGACTCATCAGACCAGGCAACATTTTTCCAGTCTTCAACTGTCCAATTTTGGTGAGCTCGTGCAAATTGTAGCCTCTTTTTCCTATTTGTAGTGGAGATGAGTGGTACCCGGTGGGGTCTTCTGCTGTTGTAGCCTATCCGCCTCAAGGTTGTGCGTGTTGTGGCTTCACAAATGCTTTGCTGCATACCTCGGTTGTAACGAGTGGTTATTTCAGTCAAAGTTGCTCTTCTATCAGCTTGAATCAGTCGGCCCATTCTCCTCTGACCTCTAGCATCAACAAGGCATTTTCGCCCACAGGACTGCCGCATACTGGATGTTTTTCCCTTTTCACACCATTCTTTGTAAACTCTAGAAATGGTTGTGCGTGAAAATCCCAGTAACTGAGCAGATTGTGAAATACTCAGACCGGCCCGTCTGGCACCAACAACCATGCCACGCTCAAAATTGCTTAAATCACCTTTCTTTCCCATTCTGACATTCAGTTTGGAGTTCAGGAGATTGTCTTGACCAGGACCACACCCCTAAATGCATTGAAGCAACTGCCATGTGATTGGTTGATTAGATAATTGCATTAATGAGAAATTGAACAGGTGTTCCTAATAATCCTTTAGGTGAGTGTGTACACTGGCATTCAAAAGTTTGGGATCGGTAAGATTTTTAATGTTTTTAAAAGAAGTCTCTTGTGCTCACCAAGGCTGCATTTATTTGATTAAAAATACAAAACAAACAGTATTATTGTGAACTGATGAATAGAAAGTTCAAAAGAACAGCATTTATTTGAAATATAATCTTTTGTAACATTATAAATGTCTTTACTGTCACTTTTGATCAAGTTAATGCATCCTTGCTGAATAAAAATTTCTTTCATTTCTTTCCCAAAACAATCGTACTGACCCCAAACTTTTGAACAGTAGTGTATAATGTTGCAAAAGCTTTCTATTTCAGATAAATGCTATTCTTTAGAACTTTCTATTCATCAAAGAATCCTAAAAAAAAATTGTACACAACTGTTTTTAACATTGATAACAATCAGAAATGTTTTTTGAGCCGCAAATTTCTGAAGGATCATGTGACACTGAAGACTGGAGTAATGATGCTGAAAGTTCAGCTTTGATCACAGGAATAAATGACATTTTAACATATATTACAATAGAAAACAGTTATTTTAAATTGTAATAATAGTTCACAATATTTCTGTTTTTTTTTTTTTAAATGGAGCCATGGTGAGCATACGAGACTTCTTTTAAAAACATAAAAAATCGTACCAATCCCAAACTTTTGAACGGCAGTGTATATATTAGAAAAGTATCAAATATGATACATCAGGCATTTGAGGAATGTATATTTGCACGTCTCAATAATCATTGCAGAACTTTGATCATAAAACTAAGCATTTAAATATTATTGGGAGATATAGAGTGAAAACATATTTATATGCATTTTATGTAAGTATTCTGCTATACTGTTATAAAGATTGCATTGATTTACATTACAATTTTCATAATTCTGAATTTTATCTTGCTTTTTGGCCATATAAACATCCGCAACTGTATCAAATTGCATATTTTCTCAGTTTGGGCCACACAAGTGTATTCTCCTATATTATATGAGCAATAAAAGCCTGATGTATCAAATATTGATACAATATTTTTTTTTTATCTAAATGTTCAATGAACTGTTCCATTTCAATTAATGTATTACCTTGGAATCGAACCCATGACCATGGCGTTGCTAGCGGCATGCTTTGCTGTTTGAGCTACAGGAATGCTTTAGTTTGTTAGTCAAACAGCAAAGTGAGAATTTCTCAGACCTGTAGCCTTGTGGTCAGTTCATGACCATTACGTGATTGAGCTCTGGTGCTCATGCAGACGGTGAGAGTTTGAATCAGGTCTGGATCTGGTCTGCACTGCACGATTTCCAGTGAGTTACAGCTGATGATTGTCAGGGATTATCTGTGATGGACATGTAGACACTTTACTTGAAATGCACAAACACAACACAAAGTCTCGAGATGTTTTGACATGCGGCATAATGAAATAATACTGATATGGTCCAGTTACTTTCATCACACATCTACCGAATAAAGAAGCTCTGTTAGTGCGAACACGTGCTCACACACATCAGTTTCTCTTTGATGCCCATCTCTTGTTTGAGCGCCTTCCCATAATCCCGAATGAGCAGTTTGTCGGACATGCCTTTTATTAAAACACCAAAATAACAACAGTGAGCTTTGAAGGTTTCATCGAACATAGCGCTCTATTCCTCCAGGAAATAAACAACTGCTTTTCACACAGCAAACAGTAAGTGTGTGTGTGTGTGAGAGAGAGAGAGGAGATTGTGGAGATTTAGGCAGTGGCGATACATACACTGTGTGTGTGTCGCGGGCCTGCCGTAATGAATTGCGCGATGTGCCGTCTCTCAGACGGTACGTCAGCTCCTCTGGCTCTTCCCGCTAGTGCTGCATGTGTTGGCGTGCTGCAGCGGCAGACAGACTCTCTGCTCTGCACTAATGCTTTCTGGCAAGACACTGGGCATTTATTAATGCAGGAAAAGAAAGTGTGTGCGTGTGTGTGTGTGTGCATGTGTGAATGTTTGCATTAGTGTTGTCACTGTACCGAACCTTCAGTAGTTGATACCAATAGCAGTGATACTTCCTGGTTCTTAATACCAATTTTAATTCCATAAAAAAGGTTAAATAGCTGTTGCAGCACGATGCATACAGGCATTTTGTGTGTGTGTGTGTGTGTGTGCGCGTGTGTGTGTATGCTTTTGTGCATGTGTTTTTATGCAGTTGTGTGTGTGTGTGGAGGGTGATGGGCCTGAGTGAAGCGGTCTGTCCGAGAGGTAGTTGAGCAAGATGAAACAAGAGGGGTCTGGGAAGTGGCAACATGTCAATATGAAATAGAGAGAGAGAGAAAGAGACAGGAGCCGGAGGAGAGCAGCGAGAGATGATGGATGAGAGACGCCGTGTAGGACGCACTGAACCATACGGGAAGAGCAGAGGAAGAAATCTGACAGAATTGGAAAAGAGAAAACACAGCAAGCAGAAGATATGTGAAGGATGAGCGCGCGCTGACGAGTCTGTGTGGTCCGGGAACACACTATTGACCAGCGAGAGATTCCCGCCTCTATAAAACATACAACACACAGAACTCACACAGTTGAAGTTGTGGGTGTTGGGTTGGCATGTGTTTTTTGACAGTGGTTGGTCAAAGTACATCTTTTGACTTGAGTGCCGGGTGACCTGATTCTGTCGGCCCCGAGCTCATGAATAATCCAAAACAAACCATCATAAACAAACACATTAATGCATTCTGCCATATGCAGTACACAGCCTTGAATGTGTGCGTCATCAGAGCTTGTGTTGGGATAGCACACTGAGAGTCACAGATCAGATTGGTCAAGTTTTCAAATATTTTCTCCACATCTTTTAGACATTTTTGGCACTCTTGAAGTACTGAACATGCAAATAATGCCCAAAATACACAAGCAGGAGAATGCAAACACCTCTAGTAACATGGAACACAATGCAACACAATTACTTGTTGGGTTCTCAGCATTGCCACAAGGGGCGTTGTGTGAGCTTTAGCACAAGACTCTTTTACAGTCAGTTTTCCCTTTCATTTGAAGTACAGTTATTAAGCAGTTTGATCAGAATTTGTCTGACTAGGTTAGTTGTAGTTAATTTAATGGTGTCCTAGCTACCTGAATAGTAGCACATTTGGATTAATACAGGGTTTTCCAAACTGGGGTTTGTGAGGGTGTTCGTGTGAAAAAGCTAATAATTAATTTAAATCATAAAAATGTAAAATCCAAATAAATAATTTTAAAATAAATTAAAATTCAACATAAAAAGATTTTTATTTGTTTACCCGCATGTCATGTGCCAACTGTGAGCATGCAAATGTGTTGTTAAATTGTTGAAATGTTAAAGGTGCAGTGTGTAAATGTTAGCGGTGAGGTTGTGAATTGCAGCTGCCCACCGCTCATCCCTCCCTTTTGAAGCACATAGAGAAGCTACGGTGGCCGACACAGGACAAAGATGTCGTTGTGTGTTTTTTCAGTTACTGTGCAGTATGTTATCCGGTTGAAAGAATTAAAAAATGACATTTGACTGAGCATTTGTAAGTAAAATAATTTAGAAATGTTTCATTTATAGTTAGAAATAGCCATTGTAGTCATTAAATATTCACTTCATTATTTCTAAAGCTCACTTGAATTTGTTCTGGATCGTTAGACGTGACATTATGGTGCCTTGGAAGCCTTAGGAGGTGCCTTCATACAAAAATCATTGACTGTCTGAGTGGCTGCCTTCGATTTCGGACACAGCCTGTGAGTTAATACCTTTCTGTGTGTATGTGTCAGATGGAAGAGCGAGAGGTAAAGCTCACGGACAGATCACCCTTGTGAGGCTCAGTGTCTCCTGGTGAGAAAGACTGAATTCAATTATTTAGCAACAGACGTCAACTCACTGTACCTCCTCTAGGGATGAAGTGCGTGTCTGCCAGAGTACGTCTCCTCTGAAAAAAAGCAGAATTTATGACTTAAATGGCCGTAATGAAATACCAGAGTGATTTGCATCTAATGGTAAACAGAAACTGAAAAGCTTCTTTGAAATATTGAGTTGGAGGTGAGCGTTAGGGTTTATCTATCATACACCCGATGCAATGCGGCGACAGGCGTGACGCAAGTGTTTTTTGCTAGTTTCAGCCCGACGCAGTTATCATTTTCACATCCAGCGCCACGTTGTTTAAATAGCAAATGCACTGGCGCATTTGCATCTGTTCACCCATGGGCTGCTGGTCTGAAAACCAGGTGTGTTCAGGCTCATTGTTGGCGCGTTGCTATTTTGAGGAACTGAAAATGACTGCGCCATTGACCAACAAAAACCTGGTCTAAAGTCAATAGCGCAGTATTTTTTGTGTTATTTAAAGGGTGTGTTAGTAATATGCGCCTATAGGCGGTGCACAACACGCGTACACTCTGGTTATTACACACACAGGGATGCGCAGCAGCACACAAACATTTTTAAATATTAAAAATAAAAGGATTCCTCTCTGGAGAAGCGTTCAGTCTTTCCACTCGCAAATTCTGCCATGTAAATAGCGAATCCGCCATAGTGCAAGCGCAACTGGCTTTTAAAGGGAATGGGAGATGAGACTCTGATTGGTTTATTACATGTTATGCCCCAAAACACACCCATGACTCGTTAAGAGACTAGGCACAACTCTTTTGGACCATGCGCTTGGCACGCCGACCGTTTTTCCATCTGTAAACTAGCAAAAGTGGATTCGGACACGTGTTAGTTCTTAAAGGGATAGTTCACCCAAATTGTCATCATTTAATTTCGTTCTAAACCTGCATGACTTTCTTCTGTGCACATATGGAGACATTTTAAAGATTGTTTTCCATTCTTTTTTCCCCCTGTGATGTACAATGGACTGTGAATAAGGCATTCAAGCTTCAAAAGGGATTCAAAACACATTAAAACCATAGATGAAAAACATCTGGAATTTGTCATTCACAACAAAAGTCTTTAAATTAGCCCCAGCTCTCACTGGCACATTCAGATCTTTTTTTAATACATTTGTTATTTCAGTTTACAGCACTAGTCTGATTCGTTCATAAATGATTTTATCCAGTTCTTGAGTTCAACTCACTGTCTCTGTGACTCTGCAATGGGTAATGAGTCAGCAGAGGGGAAAATTATCAATGAATAACAAGTTCTATATTGGCATATTGAGCACAAGTTGTATAGTCTGCATCTATAATGCTTTTATGTTGCTTTGGCATTCTTATTTTGAAGCTTGAAATCCTCAGTCTCCATTCATTGTAATTGCATTGACACAAAAGATCAACACAGTCTGCAGAACATCTCCGTTTGTGTTCCACGGAAGAAAGAAAGTCATATGGGTTTCTAAACCGCACAAGGCGGAGTAAATGATGACAGAATTATCATTTTTGTGTGAACTATCCCTTTAAATGAGACCCAGCGCTCAGGGTGTGATTAAATGAGACCCTGGAAACCACAAAGCCGCCCCAGTCTTCTTGAAACCATATTTCCCCAAGTGTGTGTGGTTATAGGCGCTTCTGATAATGCACATGTAGGCCTCGTTCAACAAGGAATGATGGAGAGTTTTGACTTCAATTAATTCTTCATCATTGCATTAATTAATCTAAATCTATAGTTAATTAATTATGCAGTGTATTTTTTCTTGTGCATGTTTAAAAAGTCAAAAGGGTTGTTGGATGATGTTTTAAATTGGAAAATTAATATTCATAACTCCTAATGAAGTTTCTAGAATGACCCTCGATTCATGGCTTTACTGAGATTTAATTAACAATCCTGGCAGCCGACACCTTTGACAGAATGGGTGGCATAATCGAATCGCGTGGAGTGACTTATTGTTCGAACATGATAAAACATACAAACATTAATATCTGGCAAACGCTGAGCTCTCTTAAGATCCTCAAAGACACAGACATCTCATAATATGCCATTCACAAATTATCCTGGCAAACATTCGGAGTAAAACTGCTTAAGTGTGAAAATAATGTCATGCAAGACTGAGCAGTAATGAATATATTAGGACTCGGGCATCTGATCCAAGGTCAGAGGAAAATTTGCAGGAACATTTATAGACCCCGTAGAATTTTCAATAATTGCCGTCCTGTCATAAAAGTTTAACCCTCAAACTGTGATATTGATGCCAGACATCGACCAGCAGCTAAATTAATCACATTACTATAGAGTGGGAGATTTATTACAGATTTATTTCACTTATTTATGCACATTATTCTTTTATTTGCTAGTGTGGACTTGTTCATATCATTTTTTTGAGTAGTTTTTGGTTCCTATACAGTTTTAGCTTATTCTGGGTGGTTGCTAGGATGATATTTAATGTACATTTATGCAGTATTTCACACAGATTAGGGTAATATTGTTTATTATTGCTGTCTGTAGTATCTTTAGTCTTGAGTTTGTCAGGCTTGAGTGTCTGTATCTGTGCTCTCAGTGATGCTGTCCGTGGTGCTGAAATCCCACAGACTCCACAGACACATCGTCTCCAGACTGATTGAGTTATGATCACATCAGCACTTATGTGTGTGAACTCTGCATGACCTCGGCGTCCTCCAGTGAGTAAAGCCCAACCCATCGCTGCAATCAGTCAGCACACTGACCTTTATCTCCTCACGTTGAACCCTGAGTCAACACAGGCCAACATAAGGGAGAGTTCACACAGTACACATTCTTTCGTTCAGAAACAACTGGATGTGAATAGTCCATTTGCTCAAAAAGCAAATAATCCACATTTTCTGATTGGTCACTAGTAAACATGTTCCTGTGATCAAAGCTGCATTTTCAGGATGAATTAAAAACTGCATTCTGTGTGCGCAGCTGCTAACAATAAAACATAATAGTCCGGATTAGGGCTTGACATTAACTTTTTTGCTCACCAGCCACTGTGGCTAGTGGTTTTTCTATAGTTATTAGCCACTCAGCATTTTCACTGGCCACAATTTTGACATTGATACCATGGGGGGAAATGCCATATAGATATTTTAAATATTATCTCATAATTTGGCATCGGGTATATTAAGCTGCTGTCACTTTAAGACCTGATGCACGGATCCAATATACTGTTAGCGCATGTGTTTTCTTTCTCAACTGTTTTCATTCACTTAAAATATAACTGACCGTGTTTACATGAATACTCGTCAAGACCGGCATTTTGACATTATTTTGTGTGTATTTGACTGTTTTTGAGTGCAATAAGCAGCGAAAACGAACTCAATTTAGTACTGGGAGGAGGCTTTATGTGCGCAATCCCACGCCGAAATTCAAGCCCTGTAACACCAACTATATTCATTTGGAGCAAATAAAACGACTGAGTGAGGGGAGGCGGGTTTGTGTGTCAGAAAATTATATTTCAGATATTTCAGTATCGATATGTATCGAAAAATCTATATTTTTGACAACACTACGTTGCACTTAGTTTATTATTTCAGATGCTTTTTAAAAGGCTACAACTGTAAAATGTATATAAAAGTCAGGAGTGACTGCGTTACACGCCACTGCTGAAATCCACCCGCATTTGGCGGCTCGGCGGGTGTTAATGTCAGCCCTGGTCTGGATTGAGTGCAAGAGTGTCCCTAAGGCAGGATCTTCCGTTTAACGTCACATATGAGTACATTCAACACTGGCAGTATTTTGTGCTAGGGTGAAAAGATAGCAGTCTCCTGTAATCCTGCGAATGTGCAGCATGTCAGCGTAGCCCTTAGCGTTTGCTACTCCACGTTCAGTCGACAAGATCAGAATGTTCTCTCTCAGTAGGCAGCGGCCATGTTTCATTAATCAGCCCCCGCGATCTCTCCGAATCAACCTTCTCCCGCCGGTCCCCCGTTCCTCACCCCTACACGGGCTCCACAAGGCCTTTCCCATCCCGCCGTCAGTTCTCTCAGATGAAGCCGTTGACTTGCGCAGGGGTCTTTTCCATCGCCACGCTGAGGGGCTTTTTAATTTAAGGTAATTAATTGCTGACCTCGTTTGACGCGGCACTTTATGAGTCTTTGGCGACAGCCTGTGATTTTCTGTACTTCCCGCTGCTAGCGAGAACTCCTGCGATGATGTTGGCACAACTGAGAACGAGCAGTACGAAGGAAAGCGAGCAGGGAAGGAGGCGATGGGTAAGTGTGGTGGGAGAGGTTGTTGTGATGTGATCCGAGAGGGGAAAACACAGAAATGATCTGGTGCTTTCTAAAAGAGACGAGTGATTTCCCCAGTCTGCCGTTCTTCCTGCTCTGGTGGAGGCTGCATCCCTCCGTCTGTCTCCAGACTTGACTGTCAGGGGCATCCACTCCATTTAATCAAACACATTTTTGTGATTACATTCGCCTCCACATTCCAGAGAGAGAGAGAGGAAGAGATGGAAAGAGGAAGCAGAGAGTGTGTTGTGGATCAGTAAACCACCTAGTGCCACAGTGTCTGCTGACAAAGTAAATCACACACACATAAGAGACGAGCTGGGCAGCCCATTACGAAAGCACTTCCAACTCGCCTCTCTCTCTCTATCTCTCTCTCTTTCTTGCCCACAAAAGATGAAAACTCTGCCATCATTTACTCACCCTCGTGTCTTTTTCTTCCATAGAACACAAAAGGAGATATTTAAAGCAGACTAGACAAGCTGCTCTTTTCCTTACAATGAATGTGAATGGAGACCACAGCTGCAGAGTGTGATTTTCAGTGATTAATGACTATGATATAAGCTATAATATGACTTTAGAGTACAAAGATATTTTGGGGAGCTTATAACATGCATTTGGGAACACAACATGCACCAACCATCTTCCCAAACTTGTAATGAAAAGTTCTTATAAACCATCTGTTGACAACAAAAGAGAAGCTTTAAGGTCCTCTCTTTAAGGTTTTCCACGAAAACCCCCCCCAAATATATTAATAGTAATATAATAATAATTAATAGTAATACAATAATGTAAGTAATATAATTGTATAATTACTTATTTTGTGTAATATTTGTTTACTAATTTACTAATAATAATGATGATAAAATTATTATTATTATTAAAATTATAAAATTACAATTATAAAATGGTATTATTATTATTATTATTATTATTAATAATTATTATTATTATATTTTTGTATTGATATATAATCACACCATTTTTGACCAAATTATGCAGTCCTACAAACAAACACAGTTAACCTAGAGCTTTTGTTTCAGAAAATCACAGTTATATTACCGGTATATTTTATGAATTATTTATTAATTAATTATATGTTCCCCCCCCCTCAAATTATGCAGCTATTTATTTATTTATTCATATTTTGGAGCTTGATCAGCCAACATCCACTTTAACTGAGCATAAAATGAAAGCCGACTTTAAATCTTCTCATTCTTTGTCAGGGTTGAAACAACATGAGTGTCAATTTTTTTTCTGTCTCTTTAAAGTGCCCCTATTATGCTTTTTCAAATAATACCTTTCATGCAGTGTGTAATATAACTGTTTGTGAATGTAAAATATTTTTTAAAGATCAAAGTGCACAACAAATAGTTATTGTCTCCCAAAAGAAAGAATTGGTTCTGAACTGCTGAAACGAGTTGTCAGTAATTCCAGTCTCACTTCCTGTTACATACCTACATAACAATGTAACAAATGTGTATAATGCCAGCCTATGATCTTCACTGGCTGCCTGTGAGTGACATCTTCTTTGCCATGCCCTCAAACAATGTAGTTGTAGCTGAGACTGGAAGAGTTTGGTTTGTGTGTGGACATGCTGAGAAGACACTGTTTTCAGCCCTGCGAATCCACTTTGCATGCATTTCAAAAGGATGAGGACTGCCGTTGGAATTGATATGGAAAAACTGATGCCATCTGTTCCTTTCACTGTGTATCAAGTGCTGAGGAAGATCCAGAGCTGAAATTCAGATAGGCATTTCGTTTCCAACACAAGCTGTAGGCAGTCGACCAATCACAACAGACTGGGCTGTCTGACCAATCAGAGCAGAGTAGGCTCTCCGAAAAGGAGGGGTTTAGAGAGACTAAATCTTTGACCGAATCGTTTTCAGACTCCTCTAGTAATGAGGTGATGTGCCATGTATATTATGAGAACATTGAAGTGTTTTTTGACCTTGGATGCATGTAAACCTATTGTAGGACTCCAAAACAAAATTAGAAACTTTTAAAATAGCATAATAGAAGTAACTTTAAAGGGGTCATGAACTGCATTTTTTTATTGTTTTATGATGTTTCCTGGGGTGCACTTATAATGTTAGAATGCTTTTTACATCAAAAATGTTCATAATTTATAAATAAAAGGCATTTTTCCTACCCTGATTTTAGCCTTCTGCTCTGAATGCTCCGTTTTAAGGGGCGTGTCCACTGGGAGACTTCAGTGTAAACACTCACTGCTGTGATTGGCTAACGTCTTTGCATTTGAAATAGTATTACTCCCTCTTTTAGCTCGTTTTTACAATTACAGCTCTCGTGGTTAACTAATCGTGAAAAGTGTTGCATTACATTTTGATCTATGGCATTATATTTAGATCTATGGCATTGTATTAAGATTGTGGCATGAAAGGTTGCAGTGATGATCATTGTAGCCGATGTTGAGTGCATGAAAGCAGCGATCTCGTCATTGCAACTCAGTTTCTGTACATAGAATTTAATCACTGTTAAATAACAGATTATTTTCATCCTACTAAGAGAAACAACGCAAGTTGATGTTTAGTCACTGGTCTGATTTACTGACACAGACAAAGAACATCTGACTACATGAATCATCACATTTCAGATCAGGCATTAGAATGTTACTTACATGTTGCATTACTGTTGAACCCAGTCACTGCACAATATTTTGTAATACTCTACGGCATGTTTATTGCTTTGTAGCTCACTGGTTTAACACTAGGCCTATGTTACATGCGCAAATCAGTGGGCGGGGCTAAACAGGCAGTGATGAATTAGGCGTTGATATTCTTCTGCTGAGGCGGTGCTTGCCTCCCTTTGACGTCATAGATCCCCACTTTGAAAAACCTGTCGTTTGCTGGGCCTGTTGTCTATAAAAGCTTTTCTTTGACTAACAAGGAAGTTTTCAGCTCTGAAACTTACAGGATATTCTTATATTACCATGACCTTTTATATATCAAAAGCTCAAGGGAAAGTTGATTTCTCAATTCATCACTCCTTTAAGTTTTTTGCACATGCACAAAGCATGCAAGGTCTGTGGTGTGTTTTGTGAATTATTTCATGTTAAAAAAAAATGCTGAAGCTAGTATTTATGAGGCAGTCTTACATTTGAGCATAACATCTCTTGCTAGAGTTAATAGAAGTATAACAGGGAAACAGTTGAAATCAATAGACGGGGAGGAGAAATTCAGCCTCCCTCCGACTGGCCCAGACAGAAATGTAAATGGCTCCATTTCCTGTCTCTCTATTCATAGAAGAATGAATAAGAGTCATGTCACAGTACAAAACCATAGAAATATAATAAGTGGAGCAGAATGGCACTTAGAAGCAGGGGTCCCTGGAAATGGGCAGGGTTTAGTGGCCCATATGTTGTCTCTAAAAGTGTGTTCACACTGAGAGCAATTAAACTGCACCAAGGCGCAAATTAGTCTGATCACTTAGTAAAATAACAGCACATCTCACCTCTCACAAATGTTACAGAACCAGTTATGCACTGAGATTTAGCAAGGTTCGTTTAGATCGTTTAGAAGTATGAGCACACGTACTGTAATAGTGATGAGCACCACTAATATTTATGTTGCTGAATATACAAGCAGATATATGTTGATATTCAATAAACTCTTTTTAGAAATGAATGACTTCCATGAATGCTTATTTGGTCCGGTTACACTAGCGTTCAAAAGTTTGGGGTCCATAAGATTTTTGTTATGTTTTTGAAAAAAGTGTCTCACCAAGGCTGCATTTATTGGATAAAAAATACAGTTAGATTTAGATAAAATAACCTTTTTCTAGCTGAATCAAAAAGTGGTAAAATGTAATTTATTGCTGTGATCAAAGCTGAATTTTCAGCATCATTCCTCCAGTCTTCAGTGTCACATGATCCTTCAGAAATCATTCTAATATAATGATTTGCTGCTCAAGAAACATTTATGATTGTTATCAATGTTAAAAACAGTTGTGCTGCTCAATATTTTTGTGGAAACCATGATACATTTTTTTCATGATTCTTTGATGAATAGAAAGTTCAAAAGAACATTTATATTTTATAAAACAGAAATACTTCGTAACATTATACATATCTTTATGGTCACTTTTGATCAATTTAATGCATCCTTGTTGAATAAAGGTATTAAGTTATTGAAAAAACACTTGACCCCAAAATAGTCTAAGGGCCAGATTTACTAACAGCTTGCGCCAGCGCAAACCCTCTTTTGGTGTTAAAAAAACTAATGTCAGGATTTACTTAAGACACTGAAAAGGCATGGACAGGGTTATTGTTAAGGCTGATTTATACTTCTGCGTCGGAACTGCAGCAACGCGCAGTTACACATGCAGAGGGAGCATGTGTACCTCTGAGGGAGGGGTTCTGGCAGACCAATCACAGCACTTGCGGTCCGTGTAGAATTGACGCGTTGTTACATTTTTGGAGAGGTGCACATCAGGATACGTCGGGTACATGTAATAGCTACGGCGTACACTAGATGCAGAAGTATAAATTAGGCTTTAGTGCTGAACTTATTGCATATGCATTTGTAGGAGTTTCCCTTTCAGATGCAAAATGTATGGGAGGAGAGTATTTAAATGAATCTTGCAAGGTGATTTGTGAAGGGAGGAGCGAGTCCATCTAATCTTCCAATCAACAGCCAACAGCCAGAGTATATAAACAGCTGCTTACCTCTCCTCAGTCTCAGATGTTCCAGCATCCCACCACCTCCCCAAACTCCACCTTTATCTTAGGTACCTTGCCCTACATAATCATTTAGTCACTGTGGGGGTATATCACAGCTCGAGTTGAAGCTAAACCAGACGCTAGTTTGCGCTGCTCTTGGTAGATTGTGTTGGTCATTATGGAAATGATCCATCTGCGTTCTTTAATTTGTGCGTCATCAGTAGATCACACGCAGAACTGTCCACTCCCATCGGCGCTTTTATGGAATTACACTCTCATGCTGGCCCTAAATCTAATAACTCTGATGTTTAACAAAACACTTTATTCCGAATAATATAGCTGGTGAACATTTTCATTTGTATTGCCAATCCTGATAGCTCAGATGCTAAACAGAGAAAATTAAAGTCTGTTCTTTTGATGGTGATGGGGTTGCTTTGGCTAGGATGAAACTGATCTAAAAAAAAAAAAAAAATCAGCAGATCCCCTGTCCGACTCATCCCTTCCCACACAGAACTTGCTGTAGAGTTTGAACGCTAATCATTTACAAATCAGAACAAAAAAGTCAGCAGGTTCCGTCTGGGCTCCTCATTGATATTGAAACCCACTCGTTACCATTTCTGTGCTGTCTCATATCCTCCTCCCCTTCAGCCCACTTTCCTTTCAATGATTTAAACCGTTGGACTGCCGGGAGTATGTAGACAGAGCGGTGATGACGACAGCAGTGCTTTATTTATGCACACATGAAGCTCCGTCGGCCGTTAATTAGTAGAAGTAATTGGTAAGCACTACTAACGAACTGCAGCTAAAATGTGAGTGTTCAGAAAGATGATATTACATATGCAGAAGAAAGTGTTTCAAATCACTTGAGATGGACTGAATTAAAGGCCTTGATCGTCTAAGGTTGAAAGGAGGTCGAGAATGGCGTCATCTGTCAAACACTTCCGTTTTTTTGTTTTAGTTGTGTGTGAGGGGAAAATAAAACACATCCTTTCCTCTCTCTTGCTTTGTCTTTGTATGCATGCGTGTGCGTGTGTGTGTGTGTTAGGCCTCCCCCTAAGGCTAACGCCCGCAGGCATCATTAAGCATGATTTACAGTCTCTGATTTCATCCACTTCATGTCATTTAGATCAGCGTGATGCATGCTGAGAGGAGCTGGGCTGACCGCTCACTTACTGTTTGTGCATGTTGACAGTTTAAAGCAGCGCTGAGGGGTTTGGAAATGAGGTTGTATTACTAGCAGTGCTTGATCCATGTTTAAAATCAACCTGTTTATATTTCTGGTCTGATTGTACACAATTCAGTCACAATTATTATTATTATTATTATTTTTAAAACAACGGGCCCTATTTTAACGATCTGAGCATAGTCTGAAGCGCAAGGCGCAGATGCACTTAGGGCGTGTCCGAATCCACTTTTGCTAGTTTACAGATGGAAAAATGGTTGGCGCGCCCGGCACATGGTCCAAAAGAGTTGTGCCTAGTCTCTTAACAAGTCATGGGTGTGTTTTGGGGCGTAACTTGCAATAAAGAGTCTCATCTCCCATTTCCTTTAAAAGCCAGTTGCGCTTGCACTATGGCGGATTCGCTATTTACATGGCGGAATTTGCGAGCGGATAGACTAAACACTTCTCCAGAGAGGAATCCTTTTATTTTTAATATTTAAAAATGTTTGTGTGCTGCTGCGCGTCCCTGTGTGTGTAACAAGCAGAGTGAACGTATTGTGCACCGCCTATAGGCGCATATTACTAACACGGCCTTTAAATAACACAAAAAATACTGCGCTATTGACTTTAGACCAGGTTTTTGTTGGTCAATGGCGCAGTCGTTTTCAGTTCCTCAAAATAGCAACGCGCCAACAATGAGCCTGAACACACCTGGTTTTCAGACCAGCAGCCCATGGGTGAACAGATGGGCGCCAGTGCATTTGCTATTTAAACAACGTGGCGCTGGATGTGAAAATGATAACGGTGTCTGGATGAAACTAGTAAAAAAAACACTTGCGGTGCGCCTGGCGTCACATTGCGCCGAGTGTATGATAGGGCCCAATGTCTTTAATATTTGATAAAAACTTGCTCAGCCTCTTAAACATCTTACCTTTGCAGTTAATGTCACCTAATCAACTTAGGTTTCAAATTACAGGTGTTGGCCAGGATTGTGCATTACTCTGAATTGAATTGAGAATGCCTTTAAAAAGCCTTGAAGTTTGAAGTTTTACTGGGATGGATGGATGGATTTTGACTGCAAACTCTGGTACAGAGTCATGCTCTTTTCATAATCCATCTATTTCAGATGGATACAATTTTGTCTCAATACATCATACGTATTTCTAAACTAAAATGCAGTTTCATGTTGAAATGAACTGAACATGTGGTTTTGTTTTATCATCCTCCTGCCGCTGGAATATTCTTGGTATTTTTCAGGTTTTTAGGTTGCAGTGTATGCCTCTAAAAGCCTCCAACACTTTCAGGCCCTGAATTTCTGCACAATATCCTCTCTGGAAAGTGTACTTCTCATCCATACTGTGGTGTAATGCCTTGAGTGGCGTGTTGCAAACCCACTGTGGGTTCCGTTATCTGCACTAAGCTTCAGTTCTCGTCTACATCTCTTCCCTTCTCAACTCCGCCAAACCCATGCACGTATCCACCCATCCCGACCGGCAACTGCACGAACCCCATTATCCTCCCGCAGCAGATTTCAGCTCCGGAGCACATTAAATCTCCAGCAGGGATCAGGGTAAACAAATAAACAGGTAAATCGGCTTTTACCAAGTCTGCCGCTGAGAGCTCCCCATGTGCTTTGATCACATCTTCCTCGTAATCTCTCTCCTCTACTCCGGCTTTGATTGCAGCGTAAGTCAGACTCTCATGCGGGTGGGAGACGGCGATTATGCCGCTTCATTCTTAATAGCAGCGTCTGGAGAAGGCCTCGCGCTCGTATTGGTGCAGATGAACATCAGTAAGCAGGTGGAACCCGCCTCCCTGATAATGGAAAAGTGAGGCGCCGCTCTGTGAAACCCTCGGGAGAGAGATGAATCATATCAGCACCGGTGTGTTTTAAAGGTGCTGACCGCTCGTCTGCCACAAACCGCCCTCAGCGAGAGTGTGTGTGAGACGAACGCAGAGAGAATGATTAGACTGCTGCTCACATTGAGGAGAGAAGGGCATTGGCGAGAAAAATGGAAAGGCTCGTTTTTGCTTTTTCAGGCATTTTAAAGTGACAGTTCACTCAAAAATTAACAATATGCAAATGTTTCTAGTTTAACTCCATGTGTCATTGCAGTACAAAATCTGTCAGCAAATGATAGCGTGATGCATTTTCAGTTATTGGCATTGGGTTATGGAAACAACAGTTACCATGTACATGAACTGTTAATGAAACATGGCAACTACTCCTGATGAATAGAATGAGCATCATTCCTGCAATCCTCTCAGCTTACACACAAAGTACCAGTTACGTAATTTATTATTTCATGACTTAGTAATTGACAACATAACTTTTGATTTTGATACCCAAGTTTCTGAGGTGGGCGGGACATAAACTTTAAACCTGGAGGAGGGGAGAGCGATTGCTGCTATGACTGCTATTCTCTATTAGTTTTTTCCACAACCGCTACATCGCCTTGTCTTGTCATTAAAGTAGTGCATATTTACATAGATGAATAATCATTTGAAGCATATTATATATGTTATACACACACTGGAAACCCTAACGCTCAAAATAATTAATTGGTTTGAGTAGAGCCAACTCAAATTAAACAAATTAGTTTTTTGACTATTTAGAACTTTCTTTTTCTTTTGTGTTCACAAAACCGACACATTTTAAGTAATCCGAATTGGTTCATTGTTTTGAGTTTTATGAAGTTACCATCATGGTGACGAGTGGAGCATGAGCTTGGTTTGAGAACAGATATATGTTAAATGTTATATATTGCTGTACTCATTCAGCTAGTGCTATGCTATGCAAATGCTATCAAAGCATTGTTACCAATTAGCAAGGTAGCATTTATTGAATTAGTTAGTTAAAGCTAGCCAAGTTTCCATGCACTACTAAAAATATTGTTGATCATTTTAATTTAAATGTATGAATTAGCCTACTCAAATATTTGAAGTTAAGAGCAATTCAAATGTATGAGTAGAAAATAAAAATCTGCAAGCTCTGCTTACTTAAGCTTGAATTTTTTTAGGAATTGGGAAGAATTATTTCCCAATTAATTGGCTAGAATAAACCTGGTGTCCTCCATGATTCCTGTTCTTTCCGACAACAAAGCACTTGAATGCGACGAGCTCATAAGAAGTGGGAAGTAGGACATTTCCGATAGCACGTGAAGGTGGCATTAAACTGCGTCTGACAAAACAGTCAACAGCTTTCACGCATGTCTTTCAAAATAAAAGTCTTGCATCAGAAAACATGGAATTACGTTTGTTGTTGTTTCTTTGACTGCGCACTCTGCGACCCACCAGTTGAGAAACACTGGTCTATGGTGATTTTTGTTTTTCAAGTCATCTAGTGTCATGATAGAGCAACAGTTTGAAAAGAAACTTAATCTCATGCTTATATAGTGCAACAAAAAAAATCTGTTTTTAATTATATTTATCAACACTGAATAAATTCTCCTAAATAAATTGAATTGCTTTTTAGATTGAAATTCAATTAGAAATGTGAACACATGTGAATTCAATGAATAACTATGGAAACAAACTAGCAAAGGGAACACAAAAACAAAAGGAACAGAACACAGAAAACAAAACCAAACGTATAACACATGACCGAAGTAGAATTAAAATGAATGAATTCACATTATTTCGATGGATGGATGGATGGATGGATGGATGGATGGGTGGATGGATGGATAAATTAATGGATTAATGGATAAAAAAATGGATGGATGGATGGAATAACATGACATTTCCCAGAATGTATTGCCTGTGTTGAAATTAATTTTCTTTTAATTGCAGTTAAATAAGTTCCTCTTCCTGATTCCCCAGTTCTGGAGCCAATTAAAATTTTGAAATGTATTACTGTACTAGATTACCTTTACTTTTTTTCAGTGCAGTAAGACAAAATACATGCATATTATAAAACAAAAATGAGATACATGTTCTGAAAACAAGTCTCAATATCTTGTTACAAAAGTAACTATATTTTGCTTTAAGGAACTTTAGATAGAAAACCAATTGAGAAGTGATTTTTTTGCGGTGTAGCTATCTGACAGTAACACATCTAGTTTAATATCACCACTATATCGCCCCCTTGAGTACTGGAGGTTATTTCAGCCACAGTAATGCCAAAAACAATGTGTTAAACAAGCAGCACTTAAACGGCTTTAGTGCAAGACAGAGAACAGAGAGGAAATGTGTCTGTGTTCTCTACGGGCCTCTCTGCAGGAGGGTATGATGGGATCATATGGTCTCTCTCTCTCGTCTGCTGTCTCAGCACACATGCTGCTGCGGGCGACCCCACGCTGGGTCGCACACATTCACAGAGGCTGTGGTTGCGCTCACAGCTGCAGCCCTCTTGCTCCCACGGTGCCTTGCAGTAGCGGAACTCCAGTTTTGTCGTTCTTTGTCTTCGGTCATCACCCCAAAGACACCAGCTCGAAGACTTCTCCTTCAAAAACCAGAAGAAATAATCAAAAAGAAAAGCGGCCTATAGCCAGGGAGTGTTAACGATGTTTGACAACCATTCCCACATGTGCGCAGCTGTGCACTCCAGAACCACACACACACACACACTAACTGTGTCCCACATCCCCTTCACCTGCTGCTCTGCTAGTCACACACGGCTCTCTCTGGAGCTGCCATCATGACTCCTGACTGCCAGAACCAGGAGAATGAGAGGAGAGCAGGAAAAAAGGGGATGAAAACACGAAAACACAGGAGACAAAAAAGAGAGAGATAGGAAGGGCAGAAAAGAGAGTATGGAGGAACAAAATAAGAAATTCTCACCACATTTACTTTTCAATTAAAATGTCATTTTTTTGTATTCTATTCTATTTTTTATTTAATTAAAAAAAATATATTATTTTAAAATGCTTTTAAAATGTTGAACCTTGTTTTTTTTAGCATTTCCACACACTCTCTAACCCTTCGAATAAAATTGGCACATTTTCTGTTTGGCCTTAAAAAGATCATATCAAACAGTTCTAGTATTTTTTGTATTATTATTTTTTTACCCTGAGGTGTAATACTCTACTGTAATGCTTAGAAAAGTTTTTTTTTCTTTTTTTTTTTTTTCTGCATGATAACCAGTAGTATGTTTCATGACCGTTTTCTCTGACCCCTAGAACTTTTTTGGCTGCTTTGCCTTTTAAGAAACTCCCTCCTTCACATGTGAAATCAACATATTTTCTCTCCTAATACTTTTGGAACTTGGTTTCAATACATACTCTTTTTGGACATTGATTCCTCATGATATTGTCCCGTTTATAGACTTGTACATCACCTCTGTTATGATTAGATAACCTTCTTGCATGTGAAATAATGAGTAACAGTGCTACTGAATATATATTCACACGTTAACATGGTCATACACATACTGTAAAAAATGTACCGTAGCATTTACAGGAATTTACTGGCAAAAAAGTTGCCAATAAAATCCTGTAAAAATGTTAATTGCTGTAAAATTGATTACAGTATAATAGTTAATGTAGTTTATTTTACTGCAATATTTTGTAATTTCACTAAAGTACAGTATTTACCTGGCAACTAAAGTTGCCAATAAAATGTTGTGATAGTTTAACACTGAAAATGCTGAAAAGAATAATTTTAACAGTAAACTATAATATACTTATTTAAATGCATTATAGCAGGGGTTTTCAAACTGGGGTCCGGGGACCCCCAGGGGTCCCCAAAAAAATGGATAAAGTCTACCGAACATTCTAACCGTTTCATTTCTAAATGTTTCTCTCCTTTCTTGCCATATACATACTTTCCAGAATTGTATATGTTTGCTTTGTATCTTTCTAGTGAGTTTTTCTCACTATAGTCCCCTTTGTCTTGCTCACTGGGGTTGTAAGGCGGTATTCTCAACGCAGTACGTAAGCTGCTTACATACATTTATTGTGAAAGTTGCTTATACAAGATGTTTTTAATTCCAAGTTTGGAAACAATATGCTGTATTTATAATGTCACACATAAAAATATATAGATGAATTTTAGGAAGGGGGTCCTTCATAAAAGGTTCATCATATTTGGGGGTCCTTGGCATCATAAAGTTTGAAAACCCCTGCATTATAGGATGGACACTATCTGAATACATTTACAAATGAATAAAAACCAAGTCAAGGGTGTTGCAAGTAAATATTTATTAAAACTGGCAGCAAGGCATTAAAACATCTTGTTAAACGCTGTTAAACTGTTAGAACACGCTATTGTGACATGATATCACTTATACATTAAATGAAGTAAATATAAAAGAGTATATTTCTAAAGAACTTACCAGAAATTATGATTAATGTCTCTGATCTTCAATCGGATTTCAAATTTGAACAAAGCCCGCGCAATCCCATAATGTCACACCACAATAAGTTATTGTGAAAACGCATAAGCTACAGTAACAACACCTCAATCTTGTAAATGAATTACAGTTGACATGGAAAGCTACATCTTGTAAAATGTTTAAACGGTAATATTCTGTAAAATTTTGCTGTAAAAACTACAGTAATTTGTAATTACAGTAATTGTAACAGTGATAGCAATCAAAAGTTTGGGGTCTGAAAGATTTTGTAATTTTTTGAAGTCTCTTATGCTTTAGGCTGCATTTATTTAATCAAAAATACAGTAAAACAGTAATATTATGACATTATTAAAATTTTAAAAAGTCTGAATCGATTTTAAAATGTAATTTAGTCCCGTGATGAAAAGCTGAATTTTCAGCATCATTCCTCCAGTCTTCAGTGTCACATGATCCTTCAGAAATCATTCTAATATACTGATTTGCTGCTCAAGAAACATTTATGATTATTATCAATGTTGAAAACAGTTGTGCTGCTTAATATTTTTGTGTATTTTTGTATCATTATAAATATCTTTACTGTCTTCAGTTTAAAAAAAAAATCGTACTGACCCTGTATGTTAATGTCATTGTACTGTTATGATTTCAAGGTGTTTTTAAGTTTCAATACATAGTCTGGGTGTTTCTAGAGGGGGAGATTTGCATTGTTGCAAGTTGTCTATATAGTACCTCAAACTCGTTTATCTATAAAGAGCAATCATACTGATATGAAGTAGAAATGGGGACTAATCATTGTAAGCAGAAGCAGAAATCAGTGTGAGGAGAAGAAATCAGATGAGTTGCGAGGCTTTAGTGAGCAGGAGATAGAGAGAGCGACCCCGCAGGTTAGAGAAGAGAAGATGAGCTCTCTCATTCAGTTCACGTCCGGCACATTTCATGCCCTCTGCTGAGCTGTTCTTCTCAGCCCGCTCCACCCTACACACGCAGAGTTACGTACCGTACGCCATATGCTTCACATCCATCAGCACAGCCAGCTGCGAAGGGAGGGGGGGGGGGGTCACTGCCAATCCGATAGGATACACAACCTATGTGCATTAAAAACATCTGTACTTAAAAAAGCTGTGGTGCTCATACAGCTACACTGAGTTAGATTCTAGCTCCTTCTTTTTCCTCCCTTCTTTTTATTAATCCAGTACTCAGCTGAAATGCATTGTTGTGTACCTTGGATTAATGGCTTCCGCTTATATTATTCTCATTTTTATGCTGCTATGGAGCAAAATATTTTCTCCCTTAAATTGCAATGTAAAAGCTTCCTTTTTGACGGAAGGCACTAGTCTGAGAAAAAAAAGAAAAGAAAAAAAAAGTAATTGCCAGTACTGATTTTTGATGGTCTTTGTGGTTATTTTTTTTATAGATGATGTGTTTTTAATCGTACAAACCTCATTTGGAAGCTGCAAGTGTACTTTATAGTTGTGGCTAGCATTAAGCAACATCAGATGCTTGTGAAGGGGATGCTGGGACAGAGATTCAGTGTTTGGCTGCCCCCTGCAGTGAGCACGAAGCATTGCATGTGGGCACAATGAGTTTGACCTGAGGATTGGGAAATAAATAGGGAGTCTAAAGTACGATGGAGTGGTGGATGTGTCTCTTAGGGTGTTTTCACACTTGGGTCCTCTTTAAAAGAACCAAACTCAGACTCCTTTAAGTGGACCAAGAGGTGAACCAAGTGAAAAAGGACCCAGTTCTCTTTACTTTCACACCCTCCCTGTACCTGAAAGAGGACTCAGATCCTTTTTTGGTCCACTTTAGTAGGAATGTGGTCTCAGACCCCTTTGTGTTCAGACTGTTGCTTTTTAGATCTAGTCCAGTTCAGTGTTTGATGGCTGACCCTAGGGCCTTCAACATTTGATCCCATTCACTTACATTTTTTTATTTATTTTTTAATGACATTGCTACAAATGCTGTTGAATTAAGTTGTTTATCTTTTTACACAAAAATATATATATTTTTTTGCAATACTACATATTCTTGCACTAGCTATATCACACATTCACCTTTGTAAATAACATTTATTTTGAATTGTTTTCCTTGATTCATGTTTATTTTATTGCAGAAGGCAATGATAACATCAGCATACAAAAAATAAACAATAAAATAATAAAAGAAAGATACAAATTAAATAAACTGCTTTTCCAGGTAAAGTATAGGTGTGCCTAAAAGCAGCATTCAAGTAAGAAATGGAATAATCACATAAAAAAAGTAAAACTGCATATTCTTCACTGTATGACGTACTCCACTGAATCTTATATTAGGCTAGTAATGCAGATGTTTACATTAACTTAAGATAAAAACAACATGTTTATGTGAAACTTGTGTGTTTTTGACATTTTAAAATAAATGCAATAAGACGCTAAAGATTCCGTTTATTACACGTGCTGTGCCAGCTGGCTTCTGTGCATGCGCTTTAGGTGTGTGCGCTCGTAACACCATTTTAAACTGGCAAGGCGCGCAGCCGCATCTCAGTTCGGAAGCGGTTGAAATTGCAATAAACAAGTGTAAGTTGTGAACGAATAATTTGTAGAGATTTGCCAGAATAAGCAGCCATGATGAACAGCCGATTTGTACGGAGGCATCTAATGACCAAACTACATTGGAATTTGCGAACAGAAAAATCAAGTAAGCCCAGAGCGGTTTGTGTTCAGATTGCGTTATTTTAGCGAACAGTACCATACGATGAGATTGAACCGTATCCAGACCACCTCCCGAGATGGTCTCGGCTCGGTTCGCTTTAAAGGGGTCTGAGATCGTTTGGAGTGTTCACATATGGGCCAAAAATCACACTAACCACGCTTAAACCCCTGAAAAGGACCAAGTGTGAAAACACCCTCAGATGACCAGACCTGGTCTCTCTTCAACGTTCACGCCCCATTCTGTTTGTTTCGGTCTCGACACCTGTTCTTTCTCTCTCACTCTTTACATCTCTTGTGCTCCAATCGAAGTTTCACCGTAGCGGAAAACCTTGAGGCTTGGCAGCTGTAGAGCTCATGTTAAACTTTATGTAGCTTGAAAGTGCTTTTCAAAGTGCATTCAAAGACTTAGTTTTCCTAGCTGTTTTATTCTGCAGCAGTATCTTTTTAGGACGGGACGGGACGTATCAGCAGCATGTGGCAACATTCAGCGATTTGAATTATTGCGCACAAAGCCGTCGCTTCTTTCTTTTCTTCTTTAGGGTTGTGTTTATGTGCATATGTCCACGTTTCTCATCCAAAAACACACAGCCAATATCGCACAAACGCAGATAGGATCGTGTTGAAATAATGTTTGGTGTATTTGTAGCTCCAGCAAACAGTCTGGGTGGGGGATGCGCTCGTCCTTATTGTTCCTCTCTGGGGACGAGCCACTTCTGTCATCCTCAGTGGCAACGTCTGCATCACACTATCGATCAGCTCCACAAATCGCAGGGCAGAGAGCAAAAAAAGACAGAAGCTAGAACGCCTGTAAAAAAGAGAGAGGAGCGGGGATGGTGAGAATTGTTTGTCTTGTTCAGAGACGTTAGGCTGAATGAACTCGACTGTCGGTCGTTCTTGATTTACGCACACCGTGGATAGACGACGTGTCTCCAAACACAGCGGGCTGTTATCGCTAAAGCTGCCTTTAATTTCCACCAGCTCACAGTATGATAAAGAAAAGTCATATGCATGTGTTCAAAATGATTAACCTGTACATGATGTTTTGTGAACTTGGCCTGTTCTGAAAGCGTTTGGCAGAATGCATTTCTTGTAGAAAACACCAGTGCTTGCAAGGTTGTAAAATTGCACAAAATGCATTGTTGCGTTCAAAATCAGCAAGATGCAACAGAAGGCAGGTGCCTCAAGACATGCTTTTAAAAGTTAAACATCTTTTAACTTCACATTCATTTAAAAAAAAATTGCAATTTATGGCTGAATATGCTGGAATTACTTTGAGATCTGTAAGATTTTGTAATGTTTTTGAATGAAGACTCTTATGCTCATCAAGGCTGCATTTATTTGATTTAAAAAATCAGCAAAAACAGTAATATTGTGAAATATTGCTATTTAAAATAACTTTTCAAAATGTAATTTATTCCTGTTATCAAAGCTGAATTTTCAGTATCATTACTCCAGTCTTCAGTGTCACATGATCCTTCAGAAATCATTCTAATATGATGATTTATTATTATTATCAATGTAAAGAACAGTGCTACTTAATATTTTTATGGAAACTGATCCTTTTTTAGGATTCAAACAGCATTTATTTGAAATCTTTTGTAAGACTATAAGTTACTTTTGATCAATTTAGTGCATCTTTGCTGAATAAAAGTATCAAATTCTTCTTCAAAAACAAAAACATACTCACCCCAAACTTTTGAACAGTATATTGTATCTTTTTATGTTCCACAGAGAAAATAACTTCATAAAGGTTTTGGAATAAATTATTTCATTTTTGGGTCAACTACCTCTTTAAAGAACAGCACAATGTGAGTAGGAGATTCTTAAACTTTACTTCTTAAGAAAGTAAAGATTATAAAGTTTATAAAGACCAACATTTGATTTTGCTCAACTAGCAAATCTGGCACAAAATTAACACACCTACTATGGAAATTATCTCCAGAAACAAGTTTTGGAAGCTGAAAGTTTTGGCGCTTAGCTCAACATAACATACAGGTGAAAACAGGCTGTTTAATTCAAAGTGGCAAAAAATAATTAATTATGAAACAAAATTATGGAATTCATTGTGAAAATTGTGTGGAGGAAGAAAATGAGACTGTTTGAGAAATATCAATGCAGTGCAGCCTTCCAGACACATTTTGACACGTCCTAAGATTCCTGTAAATTCTCGAGCAGCATTCATCCATGCCATCCGCTCTGATGCCAGGGGCGGACGGATGCGTTCAGCTCCACCTGGGTGAGCATTCAGGAAGAACAGAAGAACCAGAGAATGAAAAACACGCAGACAAAATAATATAAATTACAACAGTTATGGTCTATATGTTTCAATTTAATGTGCTTGTAATGATAAATTATTTTAGTTACGCTGCCCAAAGAGGACTTGAGCGGTGTCGTGGTGGCCAGGACATTAGAACAATTGCTGCTGTCAGGGGAGGCTGTGGCCATTAGTCAATAAATTAAAGAGTAATTACAATGGTTTCTGCTTCTGTGACTCTATCTGCGAGACCTCACACAGGTGGAATAGAAATGTGTCCAGAGACCAGAGACCAGAGAGAGAGAGAGAGAGAGAGAGAGAGAGAGAGAGAGTGTTTCTGAATCACATCCAGCTTCAATGGATGACAGCAGAGAAAGTTTGCCAGAAAGTTCCTTTCTCCTTCTCTCCTTAACTCATTGAGATCCCGAGGAAAGGAAGATGGATCTCCACTAGAAATGTTCTCTGTTTTAGCTTCACTGAGTTACCTTCACATTTACATATAGGCTACTGTAAAAGTCTTAAAGGTACAGTAGCGAAAACAGTTTGCTTCATTCTAAGGGTCAAAACTATTACAAAACTAAATCTTAATTATGAATGTATGTTGCAAAAAGTTGATTTAAAGAAATAAATCACCCCAAAAAATTTTCATCATTTACTGTCTCATTTTGTTATATATGACCACCTTGTGATGGATGGATGGATAAAAGACAGATAGACAGATAGATAGATAGATAGATAGACATGGATGGATGGATGACAGACGGATGGACGGACAGACAGATAGATAGATGTAGTCATGGTTTCTCTCAAAAACATAAAAAAATCTCATCAACCCCAAACTTCTAAAAAGTAGTGTAGACTATATATGCATATGCAAATATATATGGTAAATATATTTGCATGTGTAAGGCCCATAAGTTAAATTCATATGCAGGAATCTATTCCTGACACGGACCGAACTTTTATCTCACAGTAGGACGTGAGTGCCAACCCTTCCCATCCAATAAAAGTGTCTGTCACTGACAGTAAGCGTAATGGCTATACCTGAATCCTCTCACCTGCAGCAGAGATGATCAGATCCGCAGGTAAAGGCACACTTGCATTAGACAAATCCCCAGGTATTCTCATGCCCGGGGTTGTTCTGTGTGCACTCCAGTGCCTAATAATATATGACACCCCTACTGCTCTGCTTTATAATACTCAATCATAGAGCGCAAACATATTCCACCAGCAAGCGTACAAAGGGTTAGTGCATACTGAGAATAACCAATCACATCTCAAATCCGCAGAGAGAGAGGGCAAGAAGTCAGTAAGGTTGGAGGAGTAGATTGTGTTAAAGCTAGTGAAGTTATCTTAACACTTAGCTAGTAGTTAATCACTGACTACAGTACACACATTCCTAGATTTTTGATTTTTTCCAGAGTTTCCAAGTTGGAAGTCGGAAGTGATATGAACATGATCTCATGCGAATACGTGTGTATTTTTACGTAAAGTACATTTATTTACGTTTTCATACACACTGAAACATATAACATAGACGTTTTGACAGCACTAAAAAGTACATTATTTACGCATTAACAACTTTACTAATTTGTACATATTCCTATTTATGAATATTAAAATGGTTGTGGGTAGGTTTAGGGGTAGGAGTACGATTAGCGGCTCAAAATATCTTTTTACTGCTATATTGTTACTAAAATTGTAATTTTCCTACATATCTCTGTCCATTACGTTTTATTCTTTTTATATTCTGTATAAAACGGGTATGTTTAGGTTTGGGAGTAGGGTTAAGGGATCTTACATTTATCTATAAAATGGTGAAAAGAAAAATGAAATGAACGATTCGTAATTATTTAACTTTTTGTAGCTGTAAAAACGCAATAATTCTATGTTTAGATGTTGCCGATACATCCATATTGTACGTTTTAGCATCTGTCCAAACGTACAAAAAGTACGTTTTGTGTCTTTGAAAGTTGCGTATTAATACCTACGTATTAACAATGATGCTGTTGCTCTTTAGTAGGATAAAGGAAATTCTGACTTTCTGTGTTAAAAACTGGTTTTACTTGATACTTGATATATGAAAAGCATTTATCACACTGCAGTGGAAGGTAAAGTTGTGCACAGTGAGAACCTCTTCTGAATACTGTACATTTTTCACTAACGGTCCTAGTATGCATAGTACTGTTCACAGTATACATGCTACTCTTATTATACTGTATCTGTAGTTTATAGCTACTCTGATATCCCTATATCCTTTAGTAGCATGCAACTCTCCATCTCATAAACAGAGCAGTAAAGACACACACAAACATAGTATGGTCACTTCCTTATTCTGCTCATCTTCAACCGCATCTTGCCATGCTAATTAGTTTATTTTAAACATTTTCACTCACAGTATTCAGACACACCCCTCGAACAAACAAACACACACCCGTGAGACTCCACTGGTGCAAACAACTTTTTTCTCAAGGGCAAACGCAGAAGTTTATCAGAGCTAGACCGTGGCAGCATCTATACTGTACGATGCAGGTGTGTGTGTTTGTGTGTGGCACCACCAGGTGTGTGAGATGCAGTCATGTTTCTGACGGCAGAAGAACACTCTGCCTCCGTCTCTACGGGATTCCCCATTATCGCCTGAGACACAAATAGCGTTTGAATTGTGGGTAACAGGTGTCCGGAAGTCACGAACGAATTATTGCTACGTCTAGAGGAGAGTCGTACAGAACACGCTGTTTGTTTGGACAAAGCCAGCTGAGCGCCTGCGTGCCTTGCAACCTTTTTTGTGGCTTTCATCAACAGCCGCCTCATCTTCACTAATGAGGCGTAATCTTAATAGCATGTCGCCCCCTATGAGACGGGCGCCGTGCCATTCTGACGGCCTGACACGGGTGGAGAAGTCATTGGCTTAACGAGGGGCGTAAATCTGACACGGCGGGACCAAAAAAGGTGCTTTATTGGCCCGCGGCGACACACACACTCTTTCATAGAAGAGGAGCTGAGAGACAAAGAGAGGGAAAGTTTAACTACTGCCTCCAGTGAAAGAGCCTCTTGTCTTTGGGCTTGTGTCTCACCCAGCTGCGTGGCTGTGACAGCTGTAAACGCAATGAGACATTCAGCGGATTTGGCCGTGTCCTCCGCCGGAGAGGCCCCACGCGGCGCTCTTGACGCCGGAACTGCTCTCCCACCTGTGGTGCCCACCTGCACGCAATTTCATGCTTGATTTACGACGTGTAGGTACGACAAGTTATAGTTCTGGCGGTAGAGTGAAAGTTAAATGTCAGACTGTTGCAGGTGACCTGCTCCCACCCATCGACCACCTACGACTGACTGATTACTACAGAGTATGAGACACAGGTTTTTATTTATTTTATATATTATAAAATCATTTAATTGTATTTAAACACATTGTGGTTGGCACAATCCATATTTATCATTTATGCGAGTAAACCTCTATAGTGTTTATATAGAATATTAAAGTATATACATTTTTTAAACTTGTTTTTTGTGTGTGTGTGTGTGTGTCCTGCACGCCCTTATGAGAAAGAACTAGAAATAGGGCTTTTTAAACTTTCAGCATTGTTACCTATTCGATATATGGAATCGTCCCAATTTCTGATGGGTTTCACATATGTTTTTACTTTATGAGCATATATTCCATATATTGATATTTCATATATGTACATAGAGTATATTGTGATTCATATTGTGATAGATATAGATATATAGATATACACTATATTGCCAAAAGTATTGGGACACCCCTCCAAATCATTGAATTCAGGTGTTCCAATCACTTCCATGTCAATAGCTACAGACCTCCAAACTTTATGTGGCCTTCTGATTAGCTCAAGAACAGTGTGTAGAGCTTCATGGAATGGGTTTGCATGGCCGAGCAGCTGCATCCAAGCCTTACATCACCAAGTGCAATGCAAATCATCGGATGCAGTGGTGTAAAGCACGCCACCACTGGACTCCAGAGCAGTGGAGACGTGTTCTCTGGAGTGACCAGTCACGCTTCTCTGTCTGGCAATCTGATGGATGAGTCTGGGTTTGCCGTTTGCCAGGAGAACGGTACTTGCCTGACTGCATTGTGCCAAGTGTAAAGTTTGGTGGAGGGGGGAGTATGGTGTGGGGTTGTTTTTCAGGGGTTGGGCTTGGCCCCTTAGTTCCAGTGAAAGGAACTCTTAATGCTTCAGCATACCAAGACATTTTGGACATTTTGTCATGCTCCCAACTTTGTGAAAACAGTTTGGTGATGGCCCCTTCTCGTTCCAACATAACTGCGCACCAGTGCACAAAGCAAGGTCCATAAAGAACACCTTTGGGATGAATTAGAGCGGAGACTGCGAGCCAGGCCTTCTCGTCCAACATCAGCCTGACCTCACAAATGCGCTTCTAGAAGACTGGTAAAAAATTCCCATAAACACACTTCTAAACCTTGTGGAAAGCCTTCGCAGAAGAGTTGAAGCTGTTATAGCTGCAAAGGGTGGGCCAACTCTATATTAAACCCTACGGATTAAGAATGGGATGACATTAAAGTTCATGTGCATGTAAAGGCAGGCGTCCCAAAACTTTTGGCTATACATACATACATACATACAGAAATATCCATATGACATATATGCTCATATTGAGTAAAAACAAGTTATCCCATATATATATATATATATATATATATATATATATATATGCGATAACTTGTTCCAGTTTCTAATAGGTTTCATATTTGGCTGTGCATATATGTACACATATGTTTTCACTCAATATGAGCATACTGTATGTTTGTGTTTATTTATGTATAATACATATTTTTACATATCTCATAAATGAAATATCCATATATCCAATATATGCTCATATGGAGTGAAAACAAATATTTACATATATGCACATTTCTGTAAGTGTCCCAGATGTCATTCTGATCATCAGAATGTGAGACTAGGTGAGTATTAAGGGGGTTGAGGAGAGGAAAGCTCTCTGAAAGTGGCCTCCCGCTGACTGGGGAGATGAATCCAGGAAATGGGGGTCAAAAGCATGTGAACCATGAGTGACTGCCGGGATGATGCAGCGCTCATTGATATGCATGTCTCTGCTGGTATTTGTGGTGAGGGTTTGGAATGAGGCAAGAGCAGATGATCCAGCCCTCGGCTGCTGCAGTATTTATAAGTCAGAGTCTCCCAAAATGAGCAACTGGACAAAGAGCAAGTATCTATCTCTCTCTTTCTCTCTTTTCCACTGCGAGCGCTATTTATCTTGCTGGTCTCTGATAAATGGTGGATCTGTATGTACCTCATTCATTGGTATAGCTCTCGTTGTCTCGCTGCGTCAGCCTTTTCTACAGCTCCACCACAGCGCTCTCTAAACTATTCATGAAGTGCTCGTCAAATACCGTTAAATCTATATAAACCTTAAAGAAAAGGTTTGTGTGTTGACAGACAAATTTCAGATGCCAGATTTCCAGTACTAAATGGCGAATGTCTATCAATTTGCCTGAGGAAAAGCAGTAGTAATGTCCAGAGTTTCACTTGACAGCCGGTTGTAGCATATGAGAAATATGTATCATTGTTGTATCGGAGGGATTTGTTTTGGGATAGAAGAGATTTGTTTAGATGTGCTCCGTCTTAGAGACACATGTCACCCTAAAGCTCCTGTTTATCCCGTCAGCTGTTCGTCTGATGGTCCCGTTTCACAAATACACAGTGATTTTGCCCAGCCATTTCTGAGTATGCAGACAAACTCACAATCATCTCCTTGTATCGTTTCTAGAGTATAATGGCTTTAACTGAAATTTTGTAATTATATTCATATGTCTCTATTTAATTGGTTATCATTTAATATCTTAATTTGTTCAGGAAACAATGTATTTACAGGCAGAATGTAAATTCTCAGGCTTCAGGACTCAAATTTTACACTGGATATAAAGCGGCAACCAAACACAGAACCAACATGCACATTTATTAATATATTATTAAATATGAACCATTATTACAGCAAATGATTATTTTCACAAAACATATTGTTGTCTGCAGTGCTCAGTAGTCTGGGTCTTATTTTCTTTTTTCTTGTGTATTTTGTTCATGGTTTTTGAGGATGAGTGCATGTCGCTCAACTAATTTGACTGGCTTCTACAAAGTGACAGACATATTGCAGAGTTTGTGACTCAGTTTTGTGTTTTGTGTTGTGACCCACTAGTTGATTTAGATTTAACCTATTGTTTGCATGAATTACTTAACATTTTATGTTGCAGAATTTTACGCTAAGCCGTTAGATGTACAGTAGTTCGAAACAAAGCAATCGATTAAATCGTGAAGAAGCTTTGCATAAATACAATAATAATGACAATGATTATTAGTGTTATAATCATTATTAACATTATGGAAATATTTAAAATCGGATAGCTTGTGGCATAATAAATCAGGATTTCTGCAGGTCTTAAAAACTCTTAATTCACCCTTACACAAATTAGGGCCTTAAAGGGGTCTTAAAGGGTTAGTTCACCCAAAAATGAAAATTCTGTCATTAATTCCTCAAACCCATAAAATTCATTGATCTTCAGAACACAAATGAAGATATCTTTGATGAAATCCGAGAGCTCTCTGACCCCTCCATAGACAGCGATTTAATTAACACTTTCAAGGCCCAGAAAGGTATTTAAGACATTGTTAAAATCATCCATGTGACTCCAGTGGTTCAACCTTAATGTTATGAAATGTTGAGAATACTTTTTGTGCACAAAAATAAACTAAAATAATGACTTTATTCAACAATTTCTTCACGTCTGTGTCAGTCTGTCATGCATGCGTTGTGGTGCTCACGTGAACAGCTTCGGTCAATGGTAAGCCGCCGCTCTGGTGTAGCTCTGATGTAATTTATTTGTAGATGTAATGTATTTACTTCGTCTACAGCATAGGAGACTGACAAAGACGTGAAGAACATGTTGAATAAAGTCATTATTTTGGTTTGTTTTTGCGCACAAAATATTCTCGTCTCTTCATAAAATTAAGGTTGAACCACTGGAGTCACATGGACGATTTTAGCGATGTCTTTACTACCTTTCTGGGCCTTGAAAGTGTTAATTAAATTGCTGTCTATGGAGGGGTCAGAGAGCTCTCAGATTTCATCAAAAATATCTTCATTTGTGTTCCAAAGATGAACGAAGGTCTCACGGGTTTGGAACAACATAAAGGTGAGGAATTAATGACAGAATTTTCATTTTTGGGTGAACTATCCCTTTAAATCAGAGCAGAACGTCTTGAATTCATAAAGTCATGGCCTTAAATGTTACATTCATTGATTACATATATTGATACATTGACAAAAATGAATATCTTCCTCAGTATTTTTGTCCTGTTTACCAATACAAATATCTAAACATCTTTAAACCACGATACTTTTACATGAGATGCAAATGTAAAATGAAGTCTTGAAAAATTAAACATAAACAAATATCTATTAATTAGTTATGAAAACGTCTCTTTGAATTAAGTTTTTTTCTGAGCTCATTGGCAGATATTTGGTCTTGTTTTAATCATAAACTCACTTCATTTTGATCAATTTCACAAAAAACAAGACTTCATATTTTATGCCATTTTATATCTCCAGTAAATATATCTTGATTTAAGAATCTTTGACATTTGCACAGCAAAACAAACTGGAAGACAAAAATACTGAGGAAGAACAGCACTTGTTAATGAAGCTTGTTTCTGCCACGCAATTGCGAGTTATAAACAGGGTTCGTACAAGGTGCTTAAAGTACTTGAAATTGACTTGAGATTTAAGTCCTGGAAAACCCTTGAAAATAGCCATATTAACGAAGAGATGCTTGAAAGGTGCTTGACTTATTTAAAAACAGTGTATATGAAATTAGTGTTTCATTTTTTTTTAAATAACACAAATACAATCTTTTCACAAAAAATGTAAACACTGCAGCCCATCTGATTAAACCCCCATCAGACCTTTTCTCGAAATATGAAATATGCCAACATTATAATATAAAATATTATTTATTGAACAATAATAGCCATGATAAACTTTGTATTTAATATATAGTATTAAATACATTTTTGGATACCTTATATCTTTAATTTGAATTTTAAAAAATATATAATAAAGATATTGTTTGATAAGTTCGACCTCTGATTGTAGTCCTTGAAACCCAAAATGTGGTGCTTGAAAGTTCCTTGAAAGTCCTGGAGTTTCATTTTACAGTATCTGTACGAACCCTGTATAAAGTCCAATTTTGAGGAAAAAAGGTTTTATTTCTCAGACTTGCAAGCTTATATCACTCAATTCTGAGTTAGAATTGTCAGAATTGTGAGATAAAAAGTCGCAATTATCTTTTACATTTTTTTATTCAGTTGTAGAAACAAGCTTCCATACTTTTATTCACTGTAATCAGAAGACAGTAAAAGTTATTTCCATATTCTGTCGGGAGCAGAGCGATTCAAGCTGCTTCTTTGTAAAATGAATTAAAAAGTAATGGATATCTGTTGGAAGTTGTATTTTCAAACTCTGAAGTGTTGCTAATAACTCATTGTGTTTCTCCCTAGACATTCACATTTAGAGAACATATTAACGTGTTGAGTTCCCTTCAATTTATTCCTTTTTTTTTACTTAGTCTTAAAAAGGTCTTTAAAAAAGCTGTAATCCTTTTGCCTTTTTCAGTCTTTGTCATTTCTGTCCTTTCCTCTGCTTTTTTTTGTTTTGCCTCTTTCTGTCGGTTATTTTCTTGAGTATTTCTCCTTGACTGTTCGTGTCGGGTCAGCATCAGTTCCCAGATGCTGGTGTGCGTCATATGAGGTGTGTGTGTGTGTGTCTAGTGTAGGATGTACAGTATGGGTCAATGGGCTGCAGTGACAGAACAGTCCTGCCCACCACATGGATAAATGAGAGCCGATCCATTCCAATTTATTGATGCGAACAATATGAGACACTAGAATGACTAAAGCCACAGCGCACACCCTCCCCTCTCCTTTTTCTTTTTTATTTCTGCTCCATCAGTGTCAAGAGGATGGACAGAAAGAATATTAAAAGAGTATTATGAAGAAGAGTGGAAAGTACATACAAAGGCCCCAAAAGTATTTGGACACTTAAGTCTCACATAAAAATGTCTGAAAGTCATTGCTTTAGATTTCTCCTGATATTATAGGCCTTGGTCTGGCTCTATTCTTGTATATAATGCCCATTTTTTTTCACAATTCAATCACTTTCTGATGCATAAAATGAAAGCCCACCTTATCTTTCACTGAAACGCGTCACATATTGGAAGTTAAATGGTCTGTGAATGCTGGTTTGTGTTGATTTTATGTGTCCAAATACATTTTGAGGCCACTGTATGAGCTGCATGTCACAACACAGGCGCACTGAAACACAGTCGTGAAGAAAGAGAGAGAGAGCGAGCTGAGAGGGATGAAACCTAAAAAAAAATACATCCAACGCCTCTCATATCATTTCAAAAGATGAATCTAATCTCACTGCAATCAGCTCTCTTGCTCTACCGCCTGTCTCTCACATGATCGTCAGCGGCGGTCTCTCGGCACGCTCCCATCCCCTCCCCACAGGCCACGGACGCTTCGCTTTGCGGTTATTAACCTGAACAGTGGGCGCATCTGAGTCTAGGTTAATAAGCTGCTGTCTTCACCTCACTCTTTGTCGGGAGAACAATGTTGTCAAGCCTACAGAAATTGGCAATTTACAACAGAGATGGAAATGGAAGGCAAGGTACTCGTCTGTGGAATGCTTTTTATAGCCTGGCCCACCGGCGGAGCCTTGCTCTCCCACAGCCTTTTAATGATGGATATGAAATTACAGAGGTGTGAGACTGAGATGAGACTGGAATGAGAATGGACAGAGACAAGCCAAAATGAGACAGGGATGCTAACCAGCAGCGAGTGTACTGTACTTTATTCAGACCGGGTTTAAAAAGGAGCAGAGCTAGATAAATAGCTTGATATTGTGTTGGTGCCAACTGGCATAGTCTTGTGAAACATCATATAAATGATATGATTTGCGGGGTGTTTTGACAGATAATGCTGTATAAATGTGGGCGAAATAAGCAAATGATGTATATATTCTTGGTAATATAGTTTTTTTTAACAGAAAAGTGATTCAAAATGTACTGAAAAAATAAGGAAAAGATTCTTAATGTTCTGTAAAAGCCTAGACTATAAGCAACTGTTTCTGACCTCTCAATATTTTATTTAATGTTGTTCAAAAATAATTAATATTTCGGAGAGTTACTTATTTATTTAATTTCTGATAATATATTTATTTTAAAACAAATGTACTTGTTTCTAAGGTTTAAGGACACTGAATAGCATGTCATTTTCTCCTCTCTACAAACTTAAGTAAACCATGATGTCAGCATTTTATTTTATTTAAAAAAAATTTATATATTTAATTTATAAATTTCTTTCCAATTTCACATGTTTAATGTATTGGACACCTTTAAAGAAACTAGAAAATTCTAGATACATAACTGCACTGTTAATCAAGATTTTTATTTAATAATTTAAGATAATTAATTCTAATAAGATCATTCTGACCGCTTCTCTCTGTTGTTTACCAGTGAAAGAATAACTGAAAGTTTGACAGAGTTCGCAGCAGTAACTACGGCAGATGAGGCTTCGAGAATGGTCAGGTCGTTTTTTATTGTTTTTGTTCTCTCTGTGCAGTGCAGTGATTGTAATGCCCATTTCCTATAATCTGGCCCAACTGTGATAGAAACGATAATCGAAAACTGCTTATTGTTTCAGGCAGTATACTGTATCTCGCAGCCCTAACGCAGTGGTTCAGCAGGGAAGCACTTGATCGAGCTGCTTTGAAGCATGTGTTGATTTTGATTGATTTTTGAAGGCACATTCGTCTTCGTTCTAGTCGCGCAGCACAGCGGACACAACTCCGTCAGGACACAGGGAGGAAGCTGCCTCAACATAACAACAGAATGGAGATCTGCTCCTTTTCAAAGACGCCGCGCTTCCCACGCTGCCTTTTTGTAATACCCTGCGGTCTGGAGAAAATTAATTTGACTCCCTGTGGCTGTGGAGCTCTCTGAGAGATTGAGGAGGGGGTGAAGCGCCCTGTGTGTGTGGAATCATGGACAGGTAGCAGCCCCAGCCCCTGACAAACACAGATAGTCCACAGCCTCCATGCTGATGTATTCATGAGGAGCCCTGCACCTCAATAACTTAATTAACCTGGTGTAGCAGCCCACCGCATACTGTCCCTTCCACAGCAGATAACACAGGAGACCAGGCAGGAAAACAGATCATGTGTCTCTCGCTCTTTATCGTATGTCTTGGTCCTGTGCAGGAATGTGTGCTGAGACACCTGTTCTAGGTGTCTTAGGTCTCTTTTTTCACGCAACAATGCCAGTGTCAACTGTGAGAAACATTTTTAGCTTAATAGAAGTTATGGAACCATTGAATGTTTCTTTTGTAGATCATTTCAGACAGGATTTTCCCCCCTTTGTTTAAAGAAATTTAGGGTTAAAGATTGAAGATTACATTCGTTTACATCACATTAAAGACTTGCAGTTCCATCCATGTGTTTTAATGCAATTAGTTTTTGTCATATTTATATTCTTTGCATAAAGTAAATTCACAGTGTAGAAACATGTATTGTTTTAATGTTTGGCTCAAATCTAACCAACAGTGGTATCATTTGTAATATTTGCATTTTCAATTGCAATTCTTTCTTTCTTTCTTTCTTTCTTTCTTTCTTTCTTTCATCTATGCTCCATCATTCTATCATTCTATCTATCGTTCTAACATTCTATTGTTTCATCGTTTTATCTATCGTTCTGTTCATCTATCATTGTGTTTATCTATCTATCTATCTATCTATCTATCTATCTATCTATCTATCTATCCTTTTATCTACCTACCATTTTATCGTTCTAACATTTTATAGTTTTATCATTTTATCTATTCTGTTTATCGTTATATTTATATATATATATATATATATATATATATATATATATATATATATATATATATATATATATATATGTGCGTGTGTGTGTCGTTCTATTCTTCTATCTATCTATCTGTTTGTCTGTCTATCTATATAAATTCTTCTTCCTGTCATTCAAATTCCAATTCAACTTTCTGTGTGTTTTGGCCAATTAAAATTCACAGTCATGAATTGCAAGTTCTGAACTCTGGTGTCAACAGCAAAGCAGCTCTAATGCCGCTTTAACTTTGCTGCCATGCAGGCACTGCTGTTTCCTTCTGGAATGCAAATCTTGTTTACCTCACTGCTGGGCGTCGTTTTCCTGTGTTTTTTTTTTTTTTTTTGGGGGGGGTGGGGGTCATAAATAGTGTATGTTGGAACCTGAGGGCAAAGAAAACAGTTTAAAAACATCTCTAACATAAGCGCCGTAATGTATCTAGTAATGATTTAATTAGGTTTAATAGCTTCCGTGGCTTTACCCTTTTCACACTCATCCAGTTAACACAATGCAGAAGCCTCAATGCGATTTTCCCCGAGGGCCGAAACTCAGCGCCGTCTTTCCATTACTGTTCACACCACAGCTCCAAATGCCACCACCATTGATAACCTCCAACCCCCAGAGGGAAAGCCTGAAAACGAGACGATCGGGAAGCCCATCCTATGCCGCAACTCCTGTATGCAATTATTCAGCCATGAATGCTGTGGCCTTTCCATGCCCTTTGGAAAACTCACCCTGACCAAATGCACGCTGGGGTTGCTCGGTCTGGGGGCGCTGTGCATTTTAAGGTTAGAGCTTGTTGCCTGTGGTCGCCTTATTGATCCCGGGCAGCCTGGTGCTCTCTGCTTTTTGGAGATAAGGCAACAGACTCGACCCCCTCCTTATCCCAATGGCCCCGCCAGACTTACAAACAAACACCCAATTTCTAATCCACTTGTGGGCTGCTGGAGACAGACAGGCCTTTATTTATACCCTTTCAAGCCGTCCTCGGGTCCGCCGTTCCGATAAGCCGTGTAGGGACATCAGTTTTCTTGTTTGGTGGCAATCTGACGTAGACGAAACCCTCCACCCATCACTGTCCTGACCCCCGTCTGTTTCAGCCAGACGAAGACAGAGGAGCCGAACCAAATGAAGCTCCAGGTTCTGTAATGCTAAGCACGAAAACTGGATCAAACTCATGTCCAATACTGTGCGATAGGACATTGTGGAGATTACAGTAATGCCACAAATTGTTCTTGGTTCCAAATGTAAGAATAACATTGAAAATCAACCTTATGTTCTCTAATTTCTGGTCTTATTGAGCGCAATTCATAATTGCAATACATAATCTAGTTCTTTTTTATTATTATTTTTTATTTTTTTGGTTAATGTTATATTAGCTAATAGCCAAATAGCTCTTTAGTAATTGATAATGACTACTGTTTGAGGTTATGCAGTCTTTGCCAATAGCTAAAACAGTATTTTTTATTTAACATTAAATTAACATTAATTTATTAAATGTTACAGCAAATGAGGATAGATCACATCACATTATGGAAGTAGAATGTGAATGTCATTTTATGTTGACTTTCACTCAGTTGTGCAAAATTCAGAATTTAAAATTTTTAATTTATGAGTGTTTATTTTGAGTTTATTTATAAAGCACATTTCTGCTGCAACAAGTGCAGCCCAAAGTGCTGTGCAATACAATCATAAAACCAAACATAACATAATAAAACAGGACTACACAAAAGACTTAAGTTCTCTCCTGAATCAGACTCAAAAGCCAAGATGTAAAAGTGCATCTTCAAAGCTGTTCATAGTGTGGGCAGAATGGATGGTAAGGTTATTAACCTGGGTCTGGCTATCGAAAAGGCACAATCACCTTTTCACTTCAGTCGGGACCGTGATACGTGAAGCAGAAGTTTATCAGCAGGTCTCAAATTCTTTACTGGCTTGTGTAGAATAACAAGATCTGATAGATTTGAGGGGGGCTAGACCAGTTAAAAATGAATAGTAGGGCCTTAAAAAACAATCCGTCCCTCTTTCTTAATCTTGCGTTGGCATTTTGAATTGAATTTAAATTTGAAGTTGAACTGGAATGCAACACAGGTAATGCATTCTGGGAAATTAAGTGTTCTTCTACCCTGGTACAAAAAAGTTATTTTATTAAACATGATACATAGGTTACTGGCAATGTGTGAAATCTGGCATTATAGAATGCCTAGGGAATATATAGAATGCCAGAAGTTTGTAGGCAAAGTATGAAATGGTTTATATTTCACACATATTCTAGGCATTCTGTACAATGCTAAAGGGCCAGCCGGCAGAGTATAGAATACTCCCGCTACTCACGCTTTAGTCTTTGTTCGGCAGTGGCGTGCCGGTAGCGAAACACGTGAGCTTCCACTCCCGCCACAGAGGCTTGCCCCTATTGTTCCCGGATGGTTGCTGTGTCATGATATCGGAACAGGAAGAAAGTGTAGTGCCATTCAAAATGCCATTCTAGCCTTCCTTGCTGCAACAAGTAGCTCAACGCCACTTCTGCTTTCATGTTTTTCTGGTAAGAACGTCCTTTACTTTGTCATAGTTTTTCTTTGTCACGCTGTTTTTTGCCTACAAACTTCAGACATTATAAATATTCTATACAATACCTGCTTTTCACACATTGCCGGTAACATATACACTAAATGCAATTTAGAATTTCTTTGAATTTCAGTTCATTTTAATTCTACTTCTTTACATTCAAATTCAGTTGTATCCTGTCTGTTAGCTCAATTCAAATTGAATTCAAATTCAGCAGTTAAATTGGATATTAAACGCATCCTCAGTTCAGTTTCAAATGCCGCAGACCCTGCTTCACTTCCATCAGAGGCTGCGATTAGCACCGCATCTCGATAAGATGTTTGAACACTGATGGAATCGTGTCTCCAGAAAAACCCTCAACACCCCCTCAGACAGCAGAAATCAAATTCTGTTCAATCAGACCCACAATTACATTAGACCACATCCGATAGCAGCACACCGACAGCGCATGTGCTCGTCCACATGTGTTTTCGCGTTCCGTGTGTGGCGCAGTCCTGTCACCATGGTAATGAGGTGATTGATTGATGAGTGTGATTGCTGACATTGAGGGGTGGGCAGGTGGAAAAATACATGGGGGGTGATTTGTTACCACCTGCCACTTCTGTTATCGCTTATTAAATCAACAGGCAAGGTGAGGAGATATGAAAACAGGCGGAGAGAGGCAGGACTCCTGCAAGGATAAACAGATCAGCTCCTGCGCCATATGGAATAGCAGTCTTTTAGGTGGCTAAATGCCAGCATGACTGTAAACACACCAGGAGCTGCTGTCTGTTAACAGGCATCAGACGCCCTGGTGGTCGAGTCAAGTGTTGTGATGTTCAGATAAGGCTTGGTTTGGGTCTCTTATGTGTGTGTCTAATGCAACCGTTACTCTTATTCAGGGGTCTTCAACGTTTTTCAGAGCGTTAGGCGATAGAGACATGGAGCAAGGACCCCCCCGATACAAACATTTTCAAATAAAGCTATACATATTAAGCATATACACTTCGATATCAATAGAAACGAACCATATTATGATTACAAATAATTACAATTATGTCAAGTCAGTAGATCAGAACTATGAACATTATTGTTGTTGCATGTATCACTGTCTGTATATTACTTGCCATTGTTAAAATTTATATTTATGCACAATTTATTAGTTGTTTTCAGTTGTTGTGAAAAAAAATATTTTAATGGATTTGCAGAGTCATACATTTTAATTGTACTAATCAGACGGATAATTAACATTTACCTGAACTTTAGCTTACCTTTAAATTTCAGATCTTAATTTTACTGTGAGATGGAATATGTGAAATTAGTAGGGGTTCTCTAGTAAAGTTCGTATGTAATGTTTAATCTATGATTTTCATTGCACGTACATATTTTGACATGCCATATTTTTGTCCCGAGCTAGTTATCACTATGTATTTGAGAGTGAATCACACATTTATATGTAGATGTCACTTCCAAAACTTTGTTGCGTATAATTGGTCATCATTGGTCATGGATTATAGCTATATAGCCTCGAAAGCATGAAAGAGCGCTCACTTTACAATCACAATTAAGCTGTCACTCATCTCAGTTTGCGGTCTTACAACGTTTCATTAAAATCAGTAAAGTTGTCCACACTGAGTAATGAATCTCTTACTTACACCGTGTCTTTGTTAATGAGAGAATTCACAAGAGCGGGCAGAACACTGAACAAAAACTGCTGTGTTTTGAGTGGTGAGTGGATTCTAACTTAAACACCTCTGATTGGCCATTCCAGAGATTACCAAACATGTCTGCGATTGGCCACATTTCTCACTGCTGCAAAAACACACTGTAAATAGGAACATTTCACGTTCTCCAGAGCGCAAACTCTGGCCTTGCTTTCGTTTCAGGGTGCTTATATATAAATTGGACTTTGTGATGTTTTTTACCCATGTTTTAATTTTTTATTTGTGATCAAACACTAATTTGCAGCCCCCCTGCAGACTCCCGGTTGAAGATCCTTGCTCTTATTTATTTTATTTATGGACCTATATTTGGCCAAATAGTACTATTCATACTTGCACTAAAGTACTTGTATTATTTCTGCAGTATATGTTTCTTTTGGACCTACTACATCTGTCAAAATGTGGAATATACAACAGCATAATCATGTTAAAAAATTGTACCACAGTGCTATGTGCTTGACGTGGCCCTTCATTTTGACTCATGATTGAGTTGGCAAAACTTATCGATAGTTCACCCAAAAATGAACATTCTGTCATTAATTTCTCACCTTCATGTCATTCCAAACCCGTAAGACTTTCGTCCATCTTCGGGACACAAATGAAGATCTTTTTAATGAAATGCAAGCCTAAATTCAATCTGTTCATCATATAAAGCGATCGTGTCTCTTCAGAAAATTTGGAATAAACCGCTCAGTTCATATGGATTACTTTTACGATCTCTTTATGAACTTTCTGAAGTTCCTGAAGTGGTAGTTGCGTAGCTATCAATGGAGGGACAGAAATCTCTCAGATTTCATCAAAAAGATCTTCATTTGTGTTCTGAAGATGAACGAAAGTCTTACGGGTTTGGAACGACATGAATGAGAGTAAACGATGACAGAATTTTCATTTTTGGGTGAACTATCCCTGTAAAACATTTTCTCTAACATTCTGCTGCACCACGGCACAAAACTGCATGCTTTCGTCTATATATTATCTTTGTTTTCTCAGGAGATCACTTGCGCAAATGTGGGAACATTCCAAATTTGGCTTATTCATAACTGAAGTGTTGTGTCTTGCTTCTCTCTTTTAGCGTAATTGCGTCGCTAGTTCCACAGTGTCTTTCGGGTGTAAGCAAGCTTCATCAGAAAGCTCTCTCACCACCACAGCACAGACGCCTTATTTATGTGTAAAATGAACTGAGTAAAAATGAATAATTTAGAAACCTGTGGCGAGAAGAGAATTTCTAACTTTCCTGAACGTTTCCCAGGTTGCTATGAGGAAAATCTAACACATTGCCGGAACACGGTGTCTGTATGTGCAGCTTTGAAATTTCGCCCTTTGATATTGTATTATAATTTAAAAAAAATACACCTGCTGTAAATTAGGGTGGCCTGTAAAGTTATTCCACGATTGCATTATAATATCCTTCTAAAACATGTCGGCACTCGAGTACAACTACTACAGATTTGATGTATTATGAATACGTTCTAAAGCATTACAATCCCATTTATTATTCATTATACACATATCTAAATCTCTGCTCAAGTCCTACACGACTGCCTATGTTTAATCAAACATACGGCACCCTTTGAATAAGACCGTATTCCCAACCACATCCCTTTAAGAACATTTCTTCCCTGCCCATATTTTCCATTTCTGTCTGGTGCATTAAGTCTCTGAAACAGAAGAGACGTCCTGTTATCCAAGTGTGATAACGGAACAGTTAGCGTTCCTTTTGCCCTGCTGTCCATGTATAAATATGTATAATTCTGATAAGATTAATTGGATGGCCTAAGTACACACAGAGAAGGAGAGAGACTCTTGTTCCGGCTGCTTTTCGCAAATCTGCTCCGGGCCTCCTCACATTCCCCTGCTAAAGTGCTTCATTTTTTTCTGGAACAAACTGCCTTCAATTAAAAAAGAAAATGGCTTACCCAAAGGTCCCGAGGAAAAGGAGCCGAGCAAATGGCTTGAACACACTCACGATAAATAGTCCTGTTAAAATATTAAGCATTCTGAGAAGCGTTCGATACAAAATGCTCACCTGTGTCTTAATGGGGAAACATATTTCTTTGAATTTCCACTTCTAAGAGGAATTATTCTCACTCACTGTATGGGGGAATTTCATGAAAACATTTACAGGTCATAATTCACCACAAAATCAAAAGGAGAAGAAAAAGCTATATGTTATATATGTCTATATAAGTTATATATGGCTTAAAGAAAAAGATGCCTGTTTTTAGGACCTTTTTGCATTTTTGCTATATTATTTTGATGATAATTAAGCACAATTTCACATTTTGTTTATTTATTTATTTTAATTATCATTATAAGTAATTGTATGCATATTGTATATTTATTATAGTAATGAGTATTTGGGAGTAAATTAGGGCTTATTTGAAAATAATGTCACAATGCAAAAAAAATAAAATAATAATAATCTGGTAACACTTTATTTTAGTGTCCTTGTTACATACGTATGTACTTACCATAGTAATAACATGTAAGTAATAACATGTTGTTAATTAATATTACTCAGTACTTAAATATATAATTACACTGTAACAATGACACCTTAAAATAAAGTGTAACCCTTTATTTTAAGGTGACATAGTTATGCTTTACTACATGTTCTTACTATAGTAACAACAGTAAATTATGCATAACTACAAGTAACCAACCCTAAACCAAACCCTGACTCTAACCGTAACTCTATATTAAGTACATTAATATTACTCAGTCAGTACGGTTACACTTTATTTTTGGTGTATTTGTTACACTGTAATTATACATTTAAGTACTGACTAATATTAAGTAACTACATGTACTTAGTATAGGGGTAGGATTAGAGTTTGGTTTAGGGTTAGTTGTATGTAATTATGCATAATTTATAGTTATTACTATAGGAACTACATGTAACATATGCAACAATGACACTGGGTAACACTTTATTTTACAGTGTCCTTGTTACATATGTTACATGTACTTACCATAGTAATAACAGTAAATTATGCATAATTACATGCAACTAACCCTCAACCAAACCCTAATCCTACCCTAAACCTATAGTAAGTACATGTAGTTAATTAATATTACGCAGTATTTAAATAATATATAATTACACTGTAACAATGACACCTTAAAATAAAGTGGAACCAAATAAAGTGTTACCGTCAGTACTTTTTTGAGTAAGTAAAATGTAACTACGTCACCTTAAAATAAAGTGTAACCAAAAAAGTTAAGATAAAGTATTCGGTAACACTTTATTTGAAGGTGACGTAGTCACATATTACTACATGTGTGATAATTACAAGTAAATAACCTTAAACCAAACCCTAACTGTAACTCTATTGTCACTGGTGTGTGCAGGCAGGAAGACGAAGACAGGCAGATACAATTCCAAACATGATTTAATCTTAGATAAATGCAAGACAGGCAGACGGGCAACAGCACAACACACTAAAACATAACTGAGATCGGACAGAGACTGAAGGAACGGGAGGAATTTATATAGTGAACACAATGAGGATAATGATGACACACAGCTGACACAGATGAACTAATAATGATGGTAACCGGGGAGACAGACAAGTGGCGGGAAACAGAACAAAGGAACATGTGACAGATACAAACAAACTGAAAGTCTATTATCAAACTGAAACTAAACGTGACTGTAAGTACATCTATAGTAAGTACATGTAGTTCATTAATATTACTGAGTACATATTTGGGTAAGTACAATGTAACTACGTCACCTTAAATAAAGTGTAACCAAGTATTCTTAAGAAAAATGTATTTAATGGGATTCACATTTTTTTCTCTTTCTTTTTGTTTGTATTCTTATATGCTATATATCACAAATGCTCCATATCCGCTGATCGCACTGCTTGTTCAGGAAATGCAGTTTTGTACGTGACTTATTCTGATTTCCTGTTCATGTGTTACTATTTTATGAAAAATCTCCAAACTAACTACACACCAAAGATTAAAAGCATCTCTCCCATAACTGGTTTCTGAGTTGGCTTCAGCCTACACGGCATGGCACATTCTGGCAGGGCACTTCAGCCTTCTTCATTTGTTTTGGCAAATTGCACCCAAGGAACGTTCCCATGGCATTGGTCGTCACGGTGAAAAATGAGCAGAACCAGCCAATGCACAAAACACATCCTATAAACAGTCATCAAACCAATTCCCTTTAAATACAGTCCCAAGACCGATTGTTTCTGTGTCAAACCAAGAAGTGGGCAGAGAGGAATTCTCTACAAATGCAGAGCTAGCAATAAACCTCCAGTATAAATGGAAACGGACGGGCCACATAAAGGGCCTCAATGTGATATTAATCGTGCACCGCTGCGGTCTGGAAAGCACTCCGTCAAGCTAACGTGTTTTACTCCATCTCCGATACAGTTATGATAATAATGATCTGTTCGTTCCACACATCAGCTCTGAGCGATAGAGGCTCAAGTCATTGGTGTGTTAAAGTGTTTTATTATTGGTGGAATTATGAATTATTTTGGGGGAAGACCTTCCATGAGTGTTTAAATTAAAGGAGGTGGGTTTACTCTGAATGCTGTGTGCTTATATTTTAGATTGTATAATATATCCTGTACCACTGACTTGAAAGAGAGAGGTTTTAAGTTATATATATATATATATATATATATATATATATATATATATAATCAGTTTATTCACTATAGTTTAGAAAATGGTAATAAAATATGACAAGAACTCAGCGTTTAACTGTGTCAGAACAAATTAATCTTGATAATGTCAGATAACTTCGATAGAGAGGTATGTAATGGATTACACAATGAGATCATACCAATTTAGGTCAACCAATGACCAAGCAATGCTTCATTTTGTTCAGTCTGTGTGTCAAAGGTCGCATTAGCAATTAAAGAAAAAACACTTCAGCAAAACATGGTCAGGTCAAAGTGTCCGAATAATTTTGGTCCCATTTTTTCTTTGACTGTATATATATATATATATCAGAATAAAATATTAGAAAATATTTTGTATTATTTTACTATTATACATATTTATGCATAGAATTTCAAGCAGATTTACTAACAGCTGGCGCCAGTGCTCTTTTGGTGTTAAAAAACTGTCAGGATTTACTAAAGACACGCAGTGAAAAATTTGCGCTGAAAAGGTGTGGATAGAGTTATTTTTGCGGCTGACCTTATTGCATATGCATTTGTAGGAGTTTCAATTCCCTTTCATTTGCACGTTGTCAGTAGATCACGCGCAGAACTTTCCACTCCCATCTGCGCTTTTTTAGAATTGCGCTCTCACGTTAATTTGTAGATCTGTCCCTAAGTGTCTTTCTTTCTCAGCTGTTCCTAATTTGTTTTTGTTTATAAAATGTTTTCTAAATTTCGTCAACATTAAAGTATGTGTTTTCCCTCAAAACTTTTGCATGCATGCTCAAACAAATCTTCTTATACTGTGGCAGTGTCGTCTAAACTCTCTCTTTCTCTCTGTCTCAGGCCGCAGAATGGGTCTATGATCCTCTACAACAGGAAGAAGGTGAAGTACAGAAAAGATGGCTACTGCTGGAAGAAGAGGAAAGATGGGAAAACCACGCGGGAGGATCACATGAAGCTCAAAGTGCAGGGAGTCGAGGTGAGAGGCTGTTTACTATTAGTAATGTGATACGATCTCTCCACAGCGGCAAACCTCAAAAACGCACAGACTGTCAAACTGTTTGTATGTTAGATTTGGAGGATTTGTGTGCATCTGGACTTTGTGTCACCAAATGGATTGGAAATATGATGTTTCAAACAGTCTGGCTAATTTTATGGTTTACGTATGTTCATCATTGAGCTTGCTTGAGTGAGGATGTGTTTGTGTGTGTGTTTGTCCATTTCACATGACCTTTCTAAGATCTGAACCCCTCCTGAAAACAGCCCTCGCACCGCTGGCCGTGGCGCGGCGCGTCCCTGTGCGGATGACTCTAATGTGTCAGCTCAGGCGTGGCCCCTTTAAATGAAGAACCGTAATGAAGCATGTCTCCGGTCCTCGCGTTCCCTCTCACTGCCTCTAATGAAGAGAAATGTCAGCACATTGCCGATTTAGCGGCGTGATAGAACGAACCTACGGATGAGTGCTGCCGCGGCAGTCTCCTCTGATGCTCTACCTGCACGAGTCGTTCACCTGAGCCGTGTGCCCTGATCTTACTGAGCTTTATGAGACGGAGGCAACATTTAACGCGAAAACATTGCTGATAGACATGTAGAAGGCATGTGTAGCCTTTGAAGGGATGGATCGTTCAAATATTACAATTCTGTCATTGTTTATTATCCCCTATGAAACAAAATGAAATGTTTAGCTGAATGTCTGATCTGTTCTTTTCTATACAGCTAGAGTTAATGAGAGCTGTAGCTATCAAAATAAAATAAAATGTCAAAAACTGGTCCATACAGTATGACTTCTGCGCTATATTCAAATCTTTTGAATCAATGATGTTTGTCTTCACATGCCAAGCTTGATTATGTGTACATGTTTGCCTGTTCCTCTCTTAAAACTATTGTAAAACTATTGTATAACTATTGTCATTCCAAACATTGAATGTTTGGAATGACACAAGGGTGAGTAAACATAACAGAATGATCATTTTAAGTGAACATTCCCCTTAAAATGTAATTTCCAGGCACATGTAATGCTTCTAAAATGAGCTGGTTCTTTTCATGAATCATCCAGAACGAGTCACTGATTCATTAACAGAACCAGCTCACAGGAGTCCCTTGTTTAAATGATTGTACAAACAAATGATTCTTATGAACTGGTTCTTATAATGAATCATTCAAAACAAAATGTATGGACTCCTTTTTTAGTACCTTTTTGTTTGAATGCCCCAGGTCACTATATGCTTTTGTTATTTTGAAAAGAGCAGCATGAAAATACCCTCATGTCGTTCCAAAGATTTAAGGAGATGAGTAAACGATTACAGAAAACATCATTTCCAGGCAAATGTAATTCTTTAGACGTTTAACACAATTCAACACAAGCTAAGGAAATATGACAGGCATGAAATGTGTATTTGTCCGTTTGTGAAAAGCACTATTATTGCAGACTGCTACTGAACATCCCTCGGGCCATTTTTCAATGCGGATCATTCCTCCAAATTTGTTTGACATGTTGAAAACAGGGTAGAAAATGGGTGGACAGCTGATGTTGAATCAATAATCATACAAGATGTTTCTGTCTGGAGGGACGGCAGGTCTGAATGAACAACGACATTCTGACTGATGACCGTTTCACCTGCATTGGGCTGAAAGGGCAAGTCTTTTGCTTTGTTTTCCAGTTGGCTGGCCGCATAATTATATGTATTAAGATGTAAAATCCTAGAACAGAACTATTTCCAGAGATTCGTCCTTTACACTATATTGGGATACACATATTTCAGGCCATTTGTGTGTGTGTGTGTGTGTTCAACCAATGAGCACATTTCTTATTTCTGGATCCACTCAAGCAGAGTAGGATACATTAGCGTACATTAGGACTTAAATCAGATTCAAATGTGTTTTATTTTGTCTCTACGAGACTCGTTCACTAAGGGGATTTTGGGTTGCAACAATGACACAAATGCCCAAAGGCTTGAGAGAGAGAGATAGAGTTCAAATGAAAAGGCTCTGCAGGGAAATATGGGAAATATTATTCATTTTGTAGCATGTTTTCCTCCTTTGAATTAGTCAAGTTTTACTTAGACTAAAATAATCATAATATAGCATTGTACATCCATTTTACACACGTGCTCTGACCCTTAGATTTAAACAGCATGTTTTTACAACAGTCCCTTTAAGACTATATGACCCTGTTATGATTGGCTAACTTCTGCATAACTGATTCACACTGTCATCCATCAGGGCGTGTAGCATAGAGAATTCAGAACAAATGACCCTAATGAGCTGGTTCTTCTACTGAACCAGTCAAAAGTTGGTTGCACTTTATTTTACAGTACATTACAGTGTACTTACCTAAGAAATTACTGGGTAATATAAGGTAACTACATGGGCTAATGTTAGGTTTAGGGATAGGTTCAGGGTTAGTACCTAGTTATTGTAATTACTATAATAAGTACATAGTATGCACATGGGGAACAGGACTGTAAAATAAAGTGCTATCCAAAAGTTAATTAATAGAACCAGCTCACAAGAGACATTTGTTTGAACATGTGTATGAACAAATTACTCTTATGAGAACCAGAGCCCTTTTTTGTACAAACAAATTATTCTTAATGTATGAGCTGTTTATTTTTAATGAATCACTTAAAAAGATTCACTGATTCATTTACAGAACCGGCTCATATGAGTCACTTGTTCGAAGGTTTGTACGAATAAATGACTTTTACATGCTGTTTTTTTTAACAAATAGGTTAAAAAGATTTACTAGTTTATTAGCTCATCTCATATCATATCTCAAGTCATTTATTTGTGAATCAAACTACACTGATTAACCTTTTATTTATTTATTGTTTTTTTATTATTTGCATCTTTTTTATCTTACCTCATTTAATTCAGACTGCAAACTCACAACATGCAGTAGGTACTTGAACAGCAGTGTTGGGAAACGGTTCACCAGAGCACTTATAAAGGCACAGGAATCAAGCCCAAACCTGCCCCTGAGCTCTCCATCATAAGCCATTCCTGCCCTCTAGACACCAAACACACATTAAAACACTCTCTCGATCCCTCCACTCGCTCTGTTTGCTCTGATAAAGAACTAAGCCATTTACCAGCATCCACCAGAGTCCCTGGTTACCTAGCGATGGTGGCAGTAGCCATGGGAGCAGTAGTCACAGAGACAGGGAGGATAATTGCAGTAGTTAGGTAGTTTCACTATTAAAAGAAACTAAGATGATGGAGCTGCGACTGAAGCCAGTGGGGATGCGATCTGTGTGTGTGTGTATGTGCGTGTGCATGTGCATGTTTTTCTATCCTGGTGGGGACCTGAATTCACTCATGGGGACTCTTGTCACCGTGGGGACCTAAATTGAGGTCCCCATGAGGAAACAAGCTTATAAATCTTACAGAATGAGTTTTTTTTTTTAAGATGTAAAAATGCAGAAAGTGTTGTGTGATGGTGGGTTTAGGGGTAGGGTTATGTCTATGGAGAGTCCCCACAAAGATAGTAAACCAGACATTTTGGTCCCCATGAGGAAACTTATAAATCATCCTATGTGATGTTTTTTGAAAATTTACAAATTCACTGGTAGGTTTACAATACAAATGATGGGTAGGTTTAGGGGTAGGGTTAGTGTAAGGGGATAGAATATACAGTTTGTACAGTATAAAAACCATTATGTCTATGTAAAGTCCCCATAAAACATGATGTATGTGTGTGTGTGCGTGTGTGTGTGTCACCAAATCTCACCAAACCTGTCAAGAACAAGCCTGGGTCATATTTTATCACAAAATTTAAGAAAACTTAATGAAATTTAAGCTTTTTTTTTAAACATTTTTGGGTAATTTTACCATAATGCAGTTAAAATTAATTATTTTAAACATACAGCTCTGGAAAAAATTAGGAGACCATTTAACATTTAGAAATCAATGTTAAGTGGTCTCTTAATTTTTTACAGAGCTGTATATGTATTCAAATTTTAATGAAAATGAAAAGTTTTCACCTTGAGAATATGAATTACATAGAACATAATAAAAAATTTAACTTAATGGTTCTTTTTATATAATTACTTATTTATTGCTTTATTTTTAATCTGTGCTGAAATATGCCCCAGACTTGTTTTTGTTTTTTGTGAGATTCACCCGTGAGGAACAGACCGTCTTGGTTATTTGTAGAGGGAAAGAATATTTTAGTATCACAGTCTCGAGGAATCTTCCTGCAGTGAGGCAAACCGTTCTACCCATAGCTCTATTTAATCCGATTTGCTTTGTGCCATTTGCTTTTGTTTTTTCATCAGTTGTGATATTTAAGCCTATTATTTTGTTTAGTTTAGTTTGTCTTTCTTTGACAGGCTCCGTGCGACACGTGTGCCGTAGCGTGCGTACTGTCGTGGAAACCAATTCCACCGGCCCAAGTCGTCTGGCAAATAAAGACTCTGTTGTGCGCATTATGATTGAATGTACACACACATCTGTCGTGCGTAGACAAACACATACACCCCCACCCGAATAGCATAAGACCGAAGATGTAACAGATGTGCATCCGTTGTGTGAGCTGTTCCATTCGCCTGGAGACTCACAGATTAAACCAACAGGAATAAATCAAGGCTATTAGAACGGCTGCTAATGCCTAGAGAAAAGTGGAGAAACATACCGGCCAAAGCTGCTTAATTAAGGGAGGGAGACTGACCAAGAAACAGTCAGTAAAACTGGCCCAGCTTGTGTGTTTTTGACCTCCAAGCCAGCAGGGGGAGAGAGAGAACCAATTTAGTATGATTACCTAATAATCACACGTATTTTGCTGGGACAATCTGTAAAAGAGGTCTTCATTTGGAAACCATTGGTGTGTTCAGACTGATAGCACAGATTTTCTTTTGTTAGCGTCATGCAACATATGCAAAATGTAATCTAACAGTTCTCAAGGGCAATTTTTTAAAGGGACACAAATAATACAGCCGAAATTGTACTTGTAAGGATACGTGTGGCATTTTGGTGCACTGAAAAATTATCTTAAGTCCGTTTTTCTTTTGTCTGTCATTTTATCTGGCCAACAACACAAAGCAATAGTTTAAATACGAGTTATCATAGGTTCACCACATGGTAATATTATAATTATTAAATTATCTTGCTTCTTCCACATAGTATTGAGCAAAACCCAACACAGCGGCAGATCTACAATATTAGCCTTATATCAGTTCACACATAGGCTTATTGCCAATTGCTAATTTATAAATAACTCGGCATCATCTGTATTAAAGAGAAAATAATCACTTCATCCAAAGCCTTACTGGAGTTCCACAACTACTGAACTTTTTGAACTGAACTGTACTCTTCCACCCGACTTGTGTGTGTAGGTGAGGTGTGTTGTGGACCAAACCACCGTGAGGCAAGAGAGGGGGGGACTTAAAATGTTTCTAAACTTAAAACACTTTTTTTTTTTTTGCCCCGTTTGCATTTGTATTTGTATTGTTTTACTACATATACATTTATTTTAAATATGTACTTAAAATAAGTACTCTTCACTTTTTCCACATTTTGTTATGTTACAGACTTATTTAAAAATGGATTACATTCATTCTTTTTTTTCCTCAATTCTACAAACAATACCCCATAATGACAATGTGAAAGAAGTTTGTTTGAAATCTTTGCAAATTTATTAAAAATAAAAAACACAAAAAATCACATGTACATAAGTATTCACAGCCTTTGCTCAATACTTTGTTGAAGCACCTTTGGCACCAATTACAGACTCAGGTCTTTTTGAGTATGATGCTACAAGCTTGGCACACCTATTTTTGGGCAGTTTCTCCCATTCTTCTCAAGCTCCATCAGGTTGGATGGGGAGCGTCGGTGCACAGCCATTTTTAGATCTCTCAAGAGATGTTCAATCGGGTTCAAGTCTGGGCTCTGGCTGGGCCACTCAAGGACATTCACAGAAGTGTCCCATAGCCACTCCTTTGTTATCTTGGCTGTGTGCTTAGAGTCATTGTCCTGTTGGAAGATGAACCTTCGCCCCAGTCTGAGGTCCAGAGCGCTCTGGAGCAGGTTTTCATCAAGGATGTCTCTGTACATTGCTGCATTCATCTTTCCTTCGATCCTGACTAGTCTCCCAGTTCCTGCCATTAAAAAACATCCCCACAGCATGATGCTGCCACCACCATGCTTCACTGTAGGGATGGTATTGGCCAGGTGATGAGCAGTGCCTGGTTTCCTCCAGACATGACACTTGCCATTCAGGCCAAGGAGTTCCATCTTTGTTTCATCAGACCAGAGAATTTTGTTTCTCGTGGTCTGTGAGTCCTTCAGGTTCCTTTTGGCAAACTCCAAGCGGCCTTTTACTGAGGAGTGGCTTCCGTCTGGCCACTCTACCATACAGGCCTGATTGGTGAAGTGCTGCAGAGTTGGTTGTTCTTCTGGAAGGTTCTCTTCTCTCCACAGAGAAACGCTGGAGCTCTGTCAGAGTGACCATCGGGTTCTTGGTCACCTCCCTGACTATGGCCCTTCTCCCCCGATCGCTCAGTTTGGCCAGCCGGCCAGCTCTAGGAAGAGTCCTGGTGGTGCCATTTACGGATGATGGAGGCCACTGTGCTCATTGGGACCTTCAATGCTGCAGAAATGTTTCTGTACCCTTCCCCAGATCTGTGCCTCGATACAATCCTGTCTCTGAGGTCTACAGACAATTCCTTGGACTTCATGGCTTGGTTTGTGCTCTGACATGCACTGTTAACTATGGGACCTTATATAGGCAGGTGTGTGCCTTTCCAAATCATGTCCAATCAACTGAATTTACCACAGGTGGACAAGTTGTAGAAACATCTCAAGGATGATAAGTGGAAACAGGAGCACCTGAGCTCAATTTTGAGTGTCATGGCAAAGGCTGTGAATACTTATGTACATGTAATTTTTATTTTATTTAATAAATTTGCTAAGATTTCAAACAAACTTCTTTCACGTTGTCATTATGGGGTATTGTTTGTAGAGCTGAGTGAAAAAATAATGAATTTAATCCATTTTGGAATAAGGCTGTAACATAACAAAATGTGAAAAAAGTGAAGAGCTGTGAATACTTTCCAGATGCACTGTATCATTATATTATACAGAAGGGGGGACAACCCTCAGATATGCAATATAATGCAGCAAAACAAATCAACAAGCTGTAGTCACTAGCAAGCTCGTCATCTACACAGATTTCATCCACATGCAGTGTTTTGCCAACATTTCTTAAAGCCAAAATCTGTTGAATACATTCATGCACTAAAACCTCCCAGACTCAAGTCCCCCAGGGCAGGTCATAATTACAAGTTCAGAAGTCATAATTATGAGGATTTTGGTTGTACTCTTTTCTACTTTCTGACAAAGACAGGAAGCTTTTTAGTGCTAATGCAACAACAAAAACAGTAAAGGATGTACATTAGGTGTGTAATCAGTGCTTTATCTGTATTTTATCATTGTTGTGCAGCCATAAAGAATGGTGGGAAATATAGTTTAGTCTGGCGCCTCATAAACCAGCTAAATGAGTAGTATTTTCCAGCAAGTTTTATCGCTATTTTTCATCTACAGTACACAAAATGCACCGAAGCGAAACTGTCTGGTCGATATTTATTGTTACAACTTTGCCATGATTGTTTAATTGAGTCAAAAATTGCGAGAGTGTCTGCCTGCACTCGTGACGTAAGTCCGGTCATTCCAACATGACTTTAAAGCATTTGTAAGAGGCCATGGCTAGACTAGCCAGACTCCAGCAGTTTTGAGTGGAGTGACTCAGCAGGAGTGTTTGTGATAGCACTGATCTCTCCTCTCAATGATTCTCTCCACATCTCTCCTCCTCTTCCTCATGATCTGCTCAAATGAATTTGGAACTCACAGCAGGTAGGTGTATCGAACCCCGAGTCCCTGGTGTGGAGGATGTAGAAGAAATAGAGGCAGAAATCCATAAAGAAACTTTGTGAATGAGTAAGACGACCGTGGGTGAGCCTCTGAGGAGAACACTGAGAGAGCTTGTGAGGTACAGAGCAGAAAAATAAAAGCGTATGGATTATTGCTAGAGCTTCTGGGAATTCCCGGAGCGGGAAAAGAAAAGATGGCTGCCAATGGTGCTGGATGCTGTCAACTTGTGTTTGTCATCGAGTTCCATCTCTCGCTAACTCTGTCTCCCTGACTTTCATATGCTTTTTGTTGACATGAAACAGCATATTGTACATTTGTCAAAGCTAATCTCATCCAGCTCAGGAAGCCAAAGTTTCTTAAATAGAGGAACCGTTTCCCCCAAATTATCCCAGCCGGTATCAGCTCAGGTTAATGTGCTGCTTCATGTCTTGTTTTATTTGCGGTGTTAGTGCAGCACTGCCGTAAACACATTCAATGCTGTACAATCTTTTATTTGATTGTGCTAAAAGCATACACTAATTTGGAGGAATGTTTCTCTGCTACTTAAACATAATTGTATAATCGTGAAACGATTGCACAGACATGATTAACTCACAAACACTGCTGTGTTTCTTTTTGAAGACAAAAGCTCAAAAGTGTGTGTGCATGTAAGACAGCTGTTAATAGTTCTTAAGAGATTAGACTTTGTCTTACTCAGCACTAGTTGTAAACGACAAATTAAAACATCATGCTGCTTGCCTGTGAAAAAGTTGCCATCACGATGCTTAAGTGTTGTAAATGGTTGCCAGGGTGTTGCTATGTGGGTTCTAAAGTGTTGCTAAGGCCATAGGAGCCCATCTTCATGTCTATCCTTTAAACGGCACCTATTATGCCCCTTTTTACACAATGTAATATAAGTCTCAGGTGTCCCCAGAATGTGTCTGTGAAGTTTCAGCTCAAAATACCACACAGATCATTTATTATACCATGTTGTAAATGCCCATTTTTTTGAGTGGATGGAAAACATGCTGTTTTCATGCATGTATCTTTAAATGCAAATTAACTTCTGCTCCCCATCCCGCTTTCCAGAAGAGGGCTGAGCCTACAGCTCAGTCCGGATCAAGCGTGCCACACAAGTCCTGAAAAGTGAAGCCAATGCGTTTCGATCGCACCCAGGTGGCTGGATGCAGTATAGGTCATAAACCCCGCCCTCTCCATGTAATGTAATGGGACATTATTAAACAATCAAATTATACTTCAAATAAAAAAAAATTCAAAGAAGGTTCCTGTCATTTTAGGCAGTTTTTATTACGCTGATGTAAGTTCAAGTATTTGTTTTTTAAATACGTTTTGTTTTAGTTAGTTATTTGATGCTATTAAAACGGGGGTGTGACGTCATGATTGACAGCTGAGATTGACAGCTTCTCTGAGTGAAGAGCATCACTGAGGCACCAACTGACTTTTTCGGGAACTTCAGGAGGAGATTGGAGCTTTAACTTTAATGTCAACTGTTGTTAATTAGGCGGGAGTGTTGGCGGGACCTTGATATCGCAGCTGCACTTCGCACTCTCTGCTGTACTGCGCAGACTCGAGACCCAAGATGTCAGTGTCATATTTGGACACTGGTGGCTTCACTTATTTCAGTGGAAAAGAGTGAAGGTGTTTTTTACAGTCTATGGTCCGAAGACTTTGCCAAAAACTAACAAAACATCTGTTTTTGATTATCATCTCTATCGCGGTCACGCTCACGTGACATTGCAGTTTTGTCATCATGAACGTTTTTTATTTGCATGCATTTTAAAGCCATGTCAGTCTGAACTTCTGAGGGTTTTCTGAGCACACACACCCGAAGCACTGCACAGAAAGCTGGCCGTCCTGTGAGTATTAAACCAAGCTCTCTTTCACGTCTTATTGCACTTAACCTTGAAAGACCAAATATAGAAAAAAAACAAATATCGATTTTTTTCCCCACCTTTTACATGTTGTTGTAGGAGGCCTCTAATGCAGAAATAAATGGGTTTTTACATTTTTGACATTTTAGTAAGTTTTTAGGGGAATGTTGTAATATTGCATCATTGGGCCTGTTGGGTAGCAGAATTTCAGTGATTTCACTCACTGTCTGAACAAATGTAGAGAACATCTAAGGGTTCATTTGCAGGGTGTAATGCTTATATTAGTAGCGTACATATACACTGATAATCACACAATATTAATAATTAATAATTTATTATAAAAAAAATTCAGATTATATTTACAAAACCTGATGAACTGAATGAAAACTTTGTCATGTATGTGATTTAGCTATGTTCATAGCCATATTCAGTTATGATATTTCCAAAGGCAGTTCTTGTCCTCCGAGAAGTAGAGGCGGTATTGCACTTGCTACAAAGTGTGTTGGTGTAGCCTTTACCACAGTGCCTGCAGCGTGCAACTTTTGGAAATACTCCAGTGGTGTATGAAGGGAGACGGCATCATTAGTGATATCCTGACCTGAAAAATCAGTGTTGGCACTGATAAAATCCTTTATCAGCCAGCGATACCTGTCACAGGGCATGATCTGTATTCTTGAGTGACTTGATTTTGTTGGCATGATGTCCACATAATCATCTGATGGGTGTTTTTTTTTACTTTTCCAGTTCACAGGCATCTCCACATTAATCTTCTTAACTTGTATCAGAATTCCTTTCAAAATCACTGTTCCCATTTTGGATGCCATCAATGACATCATACACTTTGTAGGTAATACAGTCTTTCCTGGCTGGTGGCATTCTGAAATGGAAAAACACTAGTTATTTTCCATATCCCAATGATACTTACACATTGTAAAGAATTCACACATTCCACAAAATCACACAATGCTGTCTGGCTAGCATATTTTGCCCTCTACTATCCTGCTAATATATTTTATAGCCCCCACTTTCCAGAACATTATCACCTGTCCATGCAGGAAGCAGATATTTGGGCACACAAGCAAAGCCCAGAAAAGAAAACAGGACCAGTTAATTATGTTTTATAAATTCATAAGATGCAGATAGTTTCAAATATTGCTACACAAATACTTTCAAATTCTCAAAGAAATAATTTATTCCTTAATTCAACTTGAACTTATCTTTTAATAATAACATTTTTATTAAAACTCAAAATTGTAACAAAGACATTTAAAACTTGTGAATGATCAAAAACATTATGTTTCTATTAGTATTTCTTTCACATGGATAAGGTGAGAAGTAAGATTCATCTATGTAATGTGCAAGGTGCACAGGCAAATTTTGCTACCCCATCACCCAGTGTTATAATATTACAACATTGACATTACAAGCTCAAAATGTAATATGAATAAAGCATTCGACCTTACCTTAATATCTGCATGATCTAGACATATTACTAAATACATAAACAAAATATTTTGGGCATTTTACTTACTTGAATGTTGATTTATTGAGTCCAGTAAAACATGATGATGTGAACAGTAAATCACTCGCTGCTCTAGATAGATAACTTTAGTAGCTTTAATTAGAATACTTGAATGCTGCTGTTAAATGCTCTGGTGAGGAGATAAACATAGCGGGTTGTGTGCAACTCGCTCGGGGGCGGAGCTAAGCTAATAGAGCAGATTCTGTCCTGTTCTGTCCAATTCTGAACAGCTCATTCTGAGACACTGTTTCAGATTTATGGGGAAAATAAAAAACGGCGTGGATAGATTTTTACCACAATAGGGTGGTTGTGTACACACTGCAGACGCATAAATATGTTCAAAAACAATATAAAAGTGAATTTCGGCATAATAGGCCCCCTTTAATGTTTGTGAGATTTTTTTTATTATTTTATTGTCATTTTATTGTCTGCCAGGTAAAAATAATCACGCACTAAAGTAAATCCCTTACTTAGCAATAGTACTGTTACTGTAGCTAATACTGATAATGAATAATTGCACTTGCTTCACCTCAATCCACATTGTGCAAAATAATTATTTAGTTTATGTAAAACTTTGATTTTGAATGTAAAACAATTGATCTGAAGACAGTCGCCCGACTATTGGAGGTGTGTTTGGGCGTCCGAGTTCCTCCCAGCTTCAACCCAACAGGAATCTTCCATAGATTATTTATCTGTGCTCGAAGGACTACGTGGCTCCTGCATTATTCACAGTGTAAAAGCAAGAGAGGCAATTTGGTACGGCGTTATGTTCAATAAGCGTAGCATCAATCCCCAGCCGTGACGCAAAGCTCTGGTCCGGGCAGCGAAAGAGGTCGGAGACGTATAAAGTTGTCTTGTGTGCTTTCTGCTCCTATCTCCGGCTGTAAGTCCGATAAGACGGACGGCAGCCAGCGTGGTTTCCCGAGCAAAAAGATGCAATCACGCCAGACTCACCCGGGATAATCGAGGGTGGGGAAATAATATTTTATTCAATCAATCATGGTCGGTCTTCTGTGATGGACTGTTGTGATCTCCCCATCATGTTTTGCTCTTCCGCTCTTCTTTTGAATGGAGTCCATTTTCATTGTTTTTCAGACCACATATAAAATTCTTGCTGAATAATCAATTTTAGGGCCAGACGGAGGTTGGGTTTACATGCATGCAAAATCTGCACACGGACACATACTCACCTATATGTAAATATATGTGTACTCACGCAAACTGATACAGGCGACGGCTTGAGACTCAATCGATATGCTTCTCTTTCCTGCAAAGGCTGAAGGAGCCATTGAGATCATTCTTGGCTCACGGCCACAAGCTCTTTTATCCTTCAAAGTGTGTGTGTGTGTGTGTGGCCTTCCAGTATTGATGTTGTGGTGTGTGCCATGTCTGTGTTTTATTGAGTTTGTGTACCGTGTGTTGTGAATGCTGTGTGTGTCTATGACTCAATGTATGAAATGGAGAGAGAACCCATATAGGTTATCACCATATCCTCTAAAAGAGTAACTGATACAGACATTTCTCCTTAGTATAATCAACATCGTTTATACTTTATGGGGGTTAAAGTAACAGGAGGTGTGTTTTATTTTGTTTGTTTCTTTTTTTAATCTATATATTAAAATAATAAAAAATAGATAAATATATATAAAATAAAACATTTATTTTAATATTTATTTTCAAAATAAAATTGTATATATATATACACTCATACACTCACTTATTAGGAACACCATACTAATACTGTGTTTGACCCTCTTTCGCCTTCAGAACTGCCTTAATTCTACGTGGCATTGATTCAACAAGGTGCTGAAAGCATTCTTTAGAAATGTTGGCCCATATTGATAGGATAGCATCTTGCAGTTGATGGAGATTTGTGGGATGCACATCCAGGGCACGAAGCTCCCGTTCCACCACATCCCAAAGATGCTCTATTGGGTTGAGATCTGGTGACTGTGGGGGCCATTTTAGTACAGTGAACTCATTGTCATGTTCAAGAAACCAATTTGAAATGATTGGAGCTTTGTGACATGGTGCATTATCCTGCTGGAAGTAGCCATCAGAGGATGGGTACATGGTGGTCATAAAGGGATGGACATGGTCAGAAACAATGCTCAGGTAGGCCGTGGCATTTAAACGATGCCCAATTGGCACTAAGGGGCCTAAAGTGTGCCAAGAAAACATCCCCCACACCATTACACCACCACCACCAGCCTGCACAGTGGTAACAAGGCATGATGGATCCATGTTCTCATTCTGTTTAAGCCAAATTCTGACTCTACCATCTGAATGTCTCAACAGAAATCGAGACTCATCAGACCAGGCAACATTTTTCCAGTCTTCAACTGTCCAATTTTGGTGAGCTTGTGCAAATTGTAGCCTCTTTTTCCTATTTGTAGTGGAGATGAGTGGTACCCGGTGGGGTCTTCTGCTGTTGTAGCCCATCCGCCTCAAAGTTGTGCGTGTTGTGGCTTCACAAATGCTTTGCTGCATACCTCGGTTGTAACGAGTGGTTATTTCAGTCAAAGTTGCTCTTCTATCAGCTTGAATCAGTCGGCCCATTCTCCTCTGACCTCTAGCATCAACAAGGCATTTTCGCCCACAGGACTGCCGCATACTGGATGTTTTTCCCTTTTCACACCATTAATTTCTTTCCCATTCTGACTTTCAGTTTGGAGTTCAGGAGATTGTTTTGACCAGGACCACACCCCTAAATGCATTGAAGCAACTGCCATGTGATTGGTTGATTAGATAATTGCATTAATGAGAAATTGAACAGGTGTTCCTAATAATCCTTTAGGTGAGTGTATATATATATTGTAATTATTTTAAATAATTATTATTATTTATATTTTGTATTTCATTTCATGTTTTCTAATGTCCACAAAATCTGTTTTTTTTCATGAAACGGAAATCACTGAACTAATAATAAATGACAGCACGGCAAGTGAGTCTTATGTTGGTTTTGAATGATTCAGTGAGTTAATATAGTAAATGATTCATTAGACTGATTCAAACTGGTAACTGGTAACTGATTCATTAAAAGAACCAGTCATTTGTTGGTGAATTAGATTACACAACACTTTAGCAGCTGCATAGCAATGCTCATCACGCAACTTTAGCATGGTAAGCACCACAATGTTCTTAGAAAAATATGTAAAATTCTAGTTAAAAACTACTATTTCACAGCATGTGTCACTTTAGATTTTTTTCTTTCAGACAAACATGTGACTCCTTGATTCAGAGCATCTAACAAGCCTTTCCTACAGAGCGGCAAATTGAGTCGCTTTTCAGGCTTTTCACTTTGTGTTTTCGTGGCATGACAGGCAGGTTACGCTTGCATGCGGCCGCTAATACCCTCCCGAACATGTGCGGTTGATCCGTGGAGCTCAGAAGACCCGTCCGAGTAAACACACTAAACGCTCATAAACACACGCCACACTGACTCATTCAGCCAGACATCTGACGTGAAACACAAGAACAGAATTACGTTCTCAATCCAAAGTGGTCTTTCAATGCACAGAGGAGAAACGTGCAGCTCACGCAAGTGTGCTCCAGAGGACAGAACAAGACAACAGAGCGAGAGGGAGTGGTATTAAGCAATAAGGCATTCAGGGTTGTGCTGTGTGAATTTAAGCTCTGATCTAAAACCTAGTGAGCTGCCTCGCTGTCTGCTGCCTAAAAAAGGTGGCTGTCTCCTAAGGGAGCATCTTAACTCATGTGACAGATTTAAAACACTCTACAGACAGCAACTATCATGCAAATGTGAGTGCTATTTGCATGATAGTTGGGGTCTGTAGAGTGTTTTAAATCTGTCACATGTGAGTCACATGCAAAACACGCAGGAGATTCAGGACACACATGAGTTTGGTATTAATATGTTGCTAAGCTAATGGTGTGATGCTTTAATTAGCATACAGATACACAGTACATAAAAATGTTGGATAAGATATTCAGTTTTACTGATACAAATTAAAAAAATTATATTTATAATCAATATTTCTCTTTGTTCCACCACCATCTTGAAAGAGCTTGTCGCAATGTATTGCAGGTTTGGATCAGTCTTTACGTCAGGAGCATGTCAACGATGCCTTAACCGCTGGCAAAATGGGCTTTCAATAAAATTTGCCTGCTTATACAGTAGAAAGGCGAAAAAATTAAATTGGTGTTACCTGACTAGAGAAAACAGAAAAAAGGCTGTTTTCTTCCCTTTTGCCAAATAGGTAGGAAAACTTCAACACCCATAATGCACTGGGTATGTTGCCGTCCAAGGCCACTCCCATCTGCTATGGATACGCTTGACCAGAATCAGTTACTGCCTTGCTTTAGTAGGAAATGCTTCTTAGCAAACTTTTTGTCACAATGGTGTCGACTTGTATTGTTAGCGGGAGTGAGTTGCTTTTTTCCACTGAAGGATCCAGAGTGTTGTAGGCACTGGCTAAAGGCTGTGAGTTGTAAAGAGTTGTAAATACGGAGGGAATGCTGCAATGGAAAATCTGAAAAAAACTACAACATTGTAGTCAACATTTCAAACTGGATGACCCTTTTATGCCAAACCAAGTGTGCCTCACGAGTCCTGAAAAGTGAGGCCAAAGCCATTTCCAATTCCAAAGATGGTTTCTGTGATTTTATGCAGTTTTCATAAGTACAATGTAAAAACATGTATGTACACAGTATGTGCATTGTATCAGTTTAGTAATTTAAATTTTAGTGCATAGTTGTTGTGCACAGTAATATAAAGTGGGACCATTTTATTTATTATGAACTTTTCTCATATAACCAAATCAATACTACAACAATAAAACAATATATAAATATAAAATGCTATATAGCACAGAAAACATTAAACAACTCAAACACCCTATGAAAAAGTTCAGAACAAAAACCACTAGAACAATGTTATATTGTTATTTTGTTGACTTGTGTACTTACATTATCCCAAATGTTTCCAAGAATGTTTAAATCCAGAGAAATATGCCATTTTAACCAGGCCTATATAGGTTTTAATTTTTAGAAACCATGGAAACACCAAAGACGCTTTAATATATGATGTGTTTCATTAGAAAGTTGAGCAACTGTTTGGATACATTCACGGACGGAAAACTAATCATTGTTATACATCTCAACACAGTTAGTCTTATTGTTTAAATCTTGTTTTCTTGATTTACCGCTAGTACCATGATTTACCATGCCTAATATCGATCTAGCTCACTTTAAACACACTCAAATGATGTATCTAATATGATAAAACAGCGCTGCGTTACCACACATACGCATGAGCAGAAGAAGCGGAAGCGCTCGTCTGCGGCAGAACAAAAGCTCTGCCAAATCCAGGCGTCATCAAGCTACGCCTTTGTTTTGAATAAGCGACCTCTAGCGGTGAAAAATTACATATTGTGGCTTTAATATTACATAAATAATAACAACACAAATTTGCATTGAAATGTTATATTATTAAGCAAATAGATTTTGTCGGAGCAGATGTTTTAAAGTTGTGCTGATGCACCCGAGTTCTTTAAAAAAATGAAAGCAATATGGTACAAGGCATTTATTTGTTCATATTAATATTCAGAATAAGCAATTGTCAGTAATATATTTAATTATGTTGTTTACAGATGCCGATTAGTTTTATATAAACAAATTAATATACAATTGTGTATTCTGTATATATTAATTTAATTATAAAATAATTATATTTTTATGTCATTATATATTGTAAGTGTCTTTAAGTCCACAAAACTGACTTGTTTTATAAAAAGAACGTCACAGATCTGAAAGCGAGTCGAATGTTGGTTCAGTAACTTCTTTGTATGATTCAGACTGATTTAATACAGTGTAAGAGGATTATCCAATAAGTCGTAGACAAACCTGGTCAAAAGAGCTATTTGTTTGTGTGGTAGAATGTGCTTTTAAAGCCTCTTTAAACACTTCTCATCCAATCATAATTCAGAACTCTCGTTTTTTTAACACTGATGTATTGTCCAATCAGCATCCAGGACTGAAACTATCCGTTTTATGTGTTTAAACATGACGTGAGGGCAGTCAGGAAGAAAGAAAGAGAAACGGAGTGAGAGAACTCGAGTGGAAGATACACAGCCTCAGGCAAACAGAAAACAATTGTTTCACTTCCCCCCGTAACCTATTTCACCTTTAAACAGCAGATCTCTTTCACTCAATTAATTTCTTCACATTGGCTGTGGAGTGCAGCGAAAAGGGCTTTTATATCCGCCTTTTATTTCTGAATTGTCTCTCTCTCTCTCTGTTTTATCGTCCGGTTTTGTTTGCATGCCACTATTTGTTTTTTTATTCTCTTCTGTTATGAATACTTGTGGACTTCACACATTGAAAACACATGGGGGCGGATTCACTAAACAATCAAATGATAGAGAAGAGCGTTAGAACTAGGCATGTATCCAGAGCCGCAATGAGGAGCATTTTTTGACATGTTAAAGAGCCAGTGTGTATAATTTCAGTAGTTAATTGGGTGCTAAAACAGCACAGACAGTATCCATTTTTAATGAATTCCCTTCATATAGTATCTTGGGAAGCCATTCAAACACACAGAACAGAGCCACATACATCCATACAATAGCAAGTCATCCCTAAACTTCTCTGCTCTCTCGTTCTCTGCCCTCCCTCTCCGCCCTCTGCCTCCTGCATAAACACATTCATTTGCATCCTTCAAATCCACAGACAACAGAAGTTGACGCGCAAAAAGCCATGACGGGAAGCACGCATTCACATTTGCATGCAAGCCTCCCTTGTCCCCTGCGCTTCTGTGACTGCTTGTCACAGATTGTTTTTGTGGCTTAAATATATTTTTCCCTGATTGACTGCAGGACTAATGACGACCCATACTGCTCTATGAGACAGTGGGTTGTGCTGCTCCGCTAGTCCTCTGATTTAGGGGTCAACAGGTCAACTGAGTGCAGCCCACTCGGCGACCTCTTGTCAATCTCTGTCGTTATGGTAACCGCTATGGTCCAGGTAGAGCAGATGTGTGATTATCTGCAAACAGGTTTTCTCTGCTGAACTCCCACTGTCTTCTGACATGATATGGAAGAGAAAATTGTCCTGAGATGAGCATGGGCAAGTGATTCACTGGCGGCCAGTGAGTCATCACCTGTTGTTCTTTTATTCGTCAGTGTCCAGTCATCCTGACAGCGGGCTGTTTTTATGTTGCCTCAGTTTAGAGCCCAGGATGCTCATTTAGGGACCAGAAACTGGATTAGATGCATCTATAGACCGTAAACAAACAATCATTGTACCTGCTCTAGACTAAGATGGATTTTAAATAGGGATGCATCATCATAGAAATATAAGTTTATACAAATAACCTATATATGGACAGGTAAAAAAAAAAAAAAATTAGCTATTGATATATCATTATATTATATTAACTAATATTATAATACTAGTAGTAATAATAGTATTAATATAATATTTTTTTATTAATATAAAAATAAAATATACATTTTAATATTACGGGTAATATTATAAATCCCACTGTGTAGCCTGTTTATATATACATAGATTTTGTTCCACTGCACTATGCTGGTCTAAATTTAAGAAATTGAAAGTTTTTTTATGCTCATAGCACTAAAAAAGGCCATTAGAATTATCATTATGAAGAATGAGAATTGCAAAAACAGATTTTTTTATTTAGGGACAAAATATAACCTGTACTTTACTTGATATATGTCTTGTAGTTAGGCTAGTCTTTCAGAGCTAGCTTATATGTTTTTGAGCTGTATGTTCTAATATATATTGAAGACACAGATAGTGAAGTTAATTCCCAATGTTGCTTGTCATCCGTTCTAAGCTCGACCATAACCACGGTCTCTAACTGCAGATCATAATGGTCTCCTCTTCTTCCTCTAGTTCAGCGTCTGTTTGTTAGCTGATGAATTGAGTTTGAATGTAACAAAGTGTCTCTCTCTGCTCTAATTAAGCACGTTTTAGCAGGACTCTGGCCTGGTGACGGCCACACAGACAGGCAGAACATCGCGCTCTCCGCGTTCCCTCGAACAGCTCGCAGACGCCACACACTTCCCTCCTTTTGAGCTCCAAGTTTGCATAATTACCCAGGTAATTGCGGAGTAATTGGCACCATCACCTGCTCCCAAGACGCGGCAGCATTGTTTTATCAACAGCTGGAATCAAACCTGCGTGAGGAGAGAGATGAGGAAAAAGAGAGAGAGCGACACTTTAAAAAGGAGGAGGGTGGAAAGTTGTCTGCCCGAGGGACGGTTACCCTCTCGTTATGAATGGAAATGTATGAAAATGCACCCTGCCCGCAAGCCAAAAAAAAGACAAGAATGAAAGGAGAGGACGTTGGGAATGCAGAGGGAAGGAAAAGTTGAAGTTAGCACAAGAATTAGGGAAAGGAAACCAAGGAGAAGTAAATAAACAAAAGGCAGAAAGAAGTGCGTGACTGAGACACAGTGGGTGAGGAGAGAAGAGAGATCATGTGTATCTCGAGGGGAGAAAACGAGGTGTCAGCCTGTGTTTCTCTCTGACTGTCTGTCGCTCTCTCTCGCTGTGAGGCTGTGGAGGAGGAGAAGAGAGTATTTGGTTAAAGCCTGGTGTATTATTCATTCTGTTTAATAGACTGGGCTTCTTTAGTTGAGAAACCCTGTTCTTCTTAAAGGGGCAGTGCACCTCTAAATGAGGTTTCTGTCATCATTTACTCACCCTCGTGTTGTTTCTTTCCTCCATGGAACACGAAAGCGAGAACCAGTGATGTTTGACATTATTGATGTGGTTTGCAAGCAAGATTTTCAGTGAGTAATGACTTTTCCTTTTCCATATAGCCTCAGGAAATGAATACTTGTACATTTATGGGGTTTTATTTGTAATATGTTGGAGCTCAACAGGCCTAATCCTCATTATGGAAAAGAGCTGTAGACATTCTGCAATGTGTTTCATAGAAGAAAGAAAGTCACGTGGGTTTGGGAAAGACATTAAGGGTAAACTGTTCCTTTAAACTCAACATTAAATAGTGTTCAAAACCCATTTTACTTAAATAATAACACTAAGTGCCTTGTTGGCAGAGGCTATTTACACTAACTCCGCCCACTGACGTCTGGTTGGGCCAGACAAAATTACAGAAGACGCTGGATTGCCAACAGTAGTAATTGTATAGGTGTAAGACGCTTGGCAGAAAGTTTTGACGCAAATCGACTCGAGGTCTAATCCATTTTTTCCCGAACTCACTCTACTCCCTTTTCCCTTCACATTTCAGAACGGAAAGGAGTTTATTTTCAATAAAAATGAAGAAAATTTTCGAAAGTGTAAATAAAGTGTCTTACGTGTGTTTAATAATAATGTGTTTATCGGTTAGGGGTAGGTGTAGGTGTAGGGAGGGCTTTATTGTCCGAATAAGGTGGCATCCATTTAATAATATTAATAAATATAATAATTTACACTCTGATATTATTGCATACAGTTTATTGTACAGCAACTCTGAGGTGCAAATAGTATCTGCATAAGTATAAATAGCATCTAACTGCTATTTACACTTATTGCAAAGAAAATACTGCTATTTTTACATAGTGTCAATAGAATCTATCTCTATTTTCACTTAGTGTAAATAGCATTTTGCTAAGAAAATATGCTATTTTCACTTATTGCAAATAGCCGCTGTCTAAATATGATATTTCTGGGTGAAGGAAAAAAACAACTCACAAAAAGACAAGAAATCACCTAATAAAGTAATTAGGTGTAATTTTCATTGCATGTAGGTCAAAAAGTATCTTTTACTCACCAAGGATGCATTTATTTGATCAAGAATGCAGTAAAAACAGAAATATTGTGAAATATCTTTTCTTTGATGGCAAATATTATTAACTGTGATAGCTGAAATAATTCTAATATGATGATTTGCTGCTAAATAAACATTTCTTATTATTATCAACTTTGAAAACAGTTGTGCTGATTAATATTTCTGCGTAAACTATGATTCTTTGATTAATAGAAAAGGTTCAAAGGAACAGCTTTTATTTTGTATAGAAATCTTTTACAACATTATAAATGTCTTTACTGTCACTTTTGATCAATTTAATGCATCCTTGAATAAAAAAAAAATACAAAATATATATATATACTAAACTTTTGAATGGTGGTGATTATAAAACACAATGAAGATATGGTGTGTTAAAGGATCATGGCGTTCTCTTAACATTCCAGATGGACTGACACCTTGAGCCTTGTCCTTGTGTTCTTCACATTTACAGAGCAAACAACACGAACGCCTCCTACACAGCAGCCTCGACACACATTGAGCATCACGTCAACACGGCAAGAAGTTTCATTAAACTGCAAAGCAATACCTGCATTCGCCCAATCGTATTTATTCTTAGAACCTACAGAGCAGCATCTGCTGTATAACCGAGTGAGCTTTCGTTTATTCATGACTTGCGCTTCAGTAGATTTACATGAAACATGTGCTTTATGGCCAAACTAATAGGACGGCACACATATAGGCAGGAACGCAGTGAAGGACGCAGGAATTCACTGTCAAGGTCGTTACTCCTATTAACTGCTGCTGATTCGTTTGCAACATCCGACAGAATTATAGAGTGAGGCGTAATCTGAGAGAGCTCACATCTCCCCAGCTGCTCGTTACATCCCGCCGATGCACGCAGGAGGCGACGGACACACACGGGCTCTCGCGTCTGGAGGATTGGTGCTGTCTGGTTGTGGCACAGCAGCATCTGCTGGTGAAAGAGACACACAGGCTTGAATTCCTTCAGGCAGTTTTTGCATCATGATTCCACACAAGCATAAATATAGTGCTCTACTTTTAACATGTAATGTTCATCCACACATTCACACACATCAGCGGGTCTACCGAGGTTCATCCTCCTCGCTAACCGTCTCGGTTCCGCCGTGACCAGGTTTTTGCGGAGGGCGGCTGCACTCCCAGAGCCCTGCGGGGGTAATGAGAGGAAATCCTCCCTGCTGAATTGATTCCCAAGCTGAGACGAATAGGGAAAAACTGCCTCAGCCAGCATGTCTGGCAGCGAGCTGTCATGTGGAACGCAAAGGTGAGGATTCTGAGCTTGGGGCAAACATTTATGTTTATTTGAGGTGCAGTTTGGCTGTGTTAGGATTATCTAGCAAGCCAAAATTAAAGCATCATTAAAAGCAAGCTGAGGAAATTGGTGTAAAGCATTCGTTAAAGGTATATTGTTGTATTCACAGTCATGTTTGGATTTATTTTAGTTCAGTGCTTCAGAGTCATTTGTGGTTTGGTTGTGTTGGAATCATTATACAAAATTTAAAACGCCTGTGTGTCGGGATGTGAGATTAGGGATGTGCCTGAAACCGAATACTGTGTCTGGAAAGGAAATGACGTATTCTACAGAGCCTCTCAAGAGAAAAAATATGACATGGGAGGAAAATATCTATTTTAATGCTTTTGCTTTATATTGCAATTATACACTTGGGTAAAGATATTGTATATTATTTGCGGACATCATATTTTAAATGCATGCTCGCTTTTTACTTTCACTTTCCAATTCGCGATCACGCATACTTCTGTGTATAGGGGGCGGCGGTACTGACCACACATTTTACAAGATAAGATATTTGTCAATGTTGCGCATCAAGTCCTCCGCCATCATCCTGTCGGTCATCTCTCCTTACTATCTTCATGTGATGAGTAAAATCTGATGTACTGTAATGTAACCGACTACGCAGCAAGCCTTACCATGTCCCTTTAGGGGCTCCGTAGCATGCGATTTCTGTGCCTTTCCGAATTCGGATTTAGACTTCGAGCACATCCCTAATTTAGATTGTCTTTTAAATTCCAATTTGGTCCCAGCAATCAGCATTGAATGTAAAATAAAAATAAAAAAAACATGTAGAAAAGTACAGTTTGTCAAGAACGCCTTGTTTGAAAGTTTTGAAGGTCTTCATACATGTTTGAAAAATACCACCTACAGAAATGTCATCATATTTAATAAATTCACTTTTGTGGACTTGGGGTGAAAGAACACCTAATTTCCCGGAATGCATCATTTATGTTGAATTTCTTTGATTTGCAACTGAGTGAATTCCTTTTCCAGTCATTCAACTTCATATGGAGGGTGTGGGTTAATTCAATTCAAATTCACACGTATGAATTGAGAGGGAGCCAATTCTTCAATTCCAAATGTTGCAGAACTCGTGAGTGATCATGACTGTTATTGTTGCATCAAAACAGGGAAATAAGCTACTGTTCAATCTTATATGTGACCCTGGACCACAAAACCAGTCCAGATTTATACATCATCTGAATAAATAAGCTTTCCATTGATGTATGGTTTGTTAGAATAGGACAATATTTGGCCGAGATACAACTATTTAAAAATCTGGAATCTGAGGTTGCAAAAAAGTCTAAATATTAAGAAAATTGCCTTTAAAGTCCTTAGCAATGCATATTACTAATAATAATTAAAAATATATATATATTTATGGTAGGAAATTTACAAAATATCTTAATGGAACATGATCTTTACTTAATATCCTAATGAGTTTTTGCATAAAAGAAAAATCAATAATTTTGACCCATACAATGTATTTTTGCCACAAATATACCCGTGTGACTTATGACTAGTTTTGTGGTCCAGGGTCACATTAATGGTGGTTACAATAGCATATCCATTGGGAATGCATGCATACTCCTTCATGGTAACAGCCAGAGATGGAAACTTGAGTCTGCGACTTGGACTCGAGGCGCACTTAAGTCGCAAAAAAATGACATGCGCCTTGACTTGCGACAATGCAAGTCTTTTGGCACGGCATTCCCAATTACGTTCTCTATTTACTACCCCACATGACAGCACGAAACACCACCTTTTACTATTCATTCGTTCACACATATGTGCTGCAGCAGCGAATATCACAAAACATTTCTAAACACACCAAGCCAGTGAGCGCGTGACGCATCTGAAGGCACACAAATTCATCACCCATTAGAAAACTGCTGTTTAAGCAACAAATAGTAACAATATAGTCAAGCCTTACCTTACAAAACTTTGTCATTTAATTTGAAAAGCAATCAGTTGATCCGAAGGGAAGCTGTGGTGTTGCACAGCAGCTTGCTTGCGGTCCATTTTCAAGAAGTACACATTTCCATGTCCTTTTCATGTTTTTCCCCAAAGTAGGCTATTTGCTAACATATGCATATAATCCAGATTTACCAAGTTAATTTGCATTTGGATTGCACAAACACTTTCATACGCAATTTATGACCCTGTCCGACTCATTTCCACAAACAAGACACGCAGATGGAAGTGTTGTTCTTTGTGTCGTTTACTGTAACGCTTGTCCATACACAGGTTTTGTTACCGCCGGCGCTCACCGGAAGACTACATTATCCAGCATTGCTTGATCTCTACAGCAAACTATGGCAACTCAAATAGCTCAAAATACACAGCACTTTTTCCCCTTGTGGTGGTTCTAAATGGTATAATTTTGTACAAAGTTGGAAAGTAATAGTAATGATTTAAGTAGTATTTTGTGTGCTTTATTATGCAGTTTTAAAGTAAAATCTGTTTAGATAGTTCAATACACTGTTAATTATAACAACTAGCTGAAAAAAAAAAATATTGCTAAAAATAGAACAAAGACTTGACTTGGACCTCAAAGACTTGAGACTTGACTTGACTTGGACCGCAGAGACTTGTGAACATGTCTGGTAACAGCTGAACTATTTCATTTATTGTTGAATTCATGATAAAGGGACATTCATGACTATTGTCCAAAATTTGGTTAATCAATGGGTTAAGGATGGTGTTTACCCAGTATTCCTCACAGTTGGCCTGCAGGTTTGGCCACGACTGCGAACTTCAGCTGCGTCTGAGGAAATTTTAAAAAGGCCAGCACATTTGTGTTAGGAACGAGAGAGTGCCTGACCTTTCAGAAAGACGATACCTGTTTCCCTTTTCTCTCCATTTTCGTACTGGTTCTCTCTCGTGTTTTTCTCTCTCTCGCTCTGCTAACATCACACCCGCCCGCCGTAGAAATTCAATCTCGTTTTGAACATGCTTCGATTGAAACTGCACTTGATGTATCTCCAGTCGCCAAACAAGAGCGAGTGTCTCGCTGTTTGTATTTCCAGTGCGATTCATTTACCGTGTCATGTTACGGCGTCCCTTTTTATGCTAATGCACTTGTCACAGTCTATTTTAGCTCTGACGTTGGCATTTGTTTTGCGTCAGCCTCATTTTAGTGAACGCACAAGTTTTGCATTCAGATCTAAAGTGCTTTTTATCGCCTTCGGAAGAAATGGCAGTTGAAAAGGCATTTGGAAAGCTCATAAAGGGTGGAATATGTAATGTGTGTAGTTTTTCTTCCTCTCCCTCCCCCTTCTGTCTCTCGCTCGCTTGAAACCCATCCAATTGGCTTGGCGGTAATTGAATCTTAGCCGTCTGGCCCAGAAAGGCAGCGTGCAGGAGTTTAGTTCTGTTGTCCCATTTTGCTCTCATGATGTGTGTGCGTCTGCGCCCGCTTCTGCTGTGCTGGGACTCGCAGCGAGGGCTCATGGGATAGAATGTCCTTATGGACGCCAGGCTGTGGTCATCGTAGATGGATTATTGTAGCATACTATCAGACGAGTCCTACAAAACTGTATCGTCCGAGTTGTATTTGTCTGCTGCACTGTGAAATGAAGCTACTTATTTAAAGGAATAATTCATCATTTACTTACCCTCACATCTTAAACCTGTATGACTATGAAAAAATAGTGCAGAATATTCAATAAGAATAAGGACTGGTGTTGCTGTACTCCAGAAATGACCAAAAATGGGTAAAAGTACAGTGAAAGTAGTTCATGCAACTTGCAGCTAAATCTTCTCAAGACATATGATCGCTTTATGCGAGTAACTTTTGTATAGTGAGTATTTGTATACTGAAAATCATCTCAAATTTCATTTGTGCTCAAGTTTGATGTCAACAATATCTCATTTCATTGGCTCCCACGTGACTTGACGATCATATTTGAACTGGATGATTTAATGATGACTTAATTTCATTTTTTATTTGTTTATTTCTTTAAGCTTTTATTTTTTTGTAAACATCATCATTTAGTGTGCTATATATGTACCATTCAGAAGTTACAATTTTTTATGTTTTTGAAATGCTCACCAAGTTTGCTTTTATTTGATAAAAAATTAAGTAAAAGAAAAACTGTGAAATAACAATTAAAAACTGCTTACTATTTTAAAATGTAATTTATTCCTGAGATTTTCAGCTGGATTTTCAGCATCGTTACTCCAGTCTTCAGTGTCACATAATCCTTCAGAAATAAATATAATATGCTCAAGAAACATTTATTTACAATTCAACAATACATGCAATAGTTCAGCTGTTACCATGAAGGAGTATGCATGCATTCCCAATGGATACTGTATGTAATTGTAACCACCATTAATGACATTTAAAAATAAATACACAGTGTTGTTGACATTATTGTGTTGCAAAAGGGCTTCGAAGGGCTTCAAAAGGCTCTGCACGATCCCAGCCGAGGAATAGGGTCTTATCTAGCAAAACCATCTGTCATTTTCAAAAAAAAATTAAAAATGTATATACTTTTTAACCACAAACGCTCGACATTGGTGTTGTGCTTCTTTACGACGTATGATGTCATCACGTCGGAATGGTCACGTCCATGACGTACGTGGAAGTACCGACCCAGTTCCAGAAAAATTCCATCTCATGTTCTCCTCCAACTTCAAAATTGTCCGACATCGTTGTTTTACCTTTATTTTTGTAAAGGGCGTTTGATTTAGTATTTGCACATTCGTTTTAACACTGGGTCGGTACTCCCACATACGTCACGGGCGTGACCTTTCCGACGTGATGACGTCATGCGTTGTGAAGAAGCAGAACACCAAAGTCAAGCATTTGTGGTTAAAGGTATATAAATGTGATTTTTTTTAGAAAATGACCAATGGTTTGGCTAGATAAGACCCTATTCCTCGTCTGGGATCGTCCAGAGCCTCTGAAGCCCTTCGAAGCCCTGCATTGATTTGGACCTTCAACCGTTGGAATGTTTTCTTCAAAAAACTTAATTTCTTTTCGACTGACGAAAGAAAGACATGAACATCTTGGATGAGATGGGGGTGAGTAAAATATCAGAAAATTTTCATTTTGAAGTGAACTAATCCTTTAATTTCTTTTTTAAAAATGTAACTAATCCCAAATATTTGCAGATACATACTCAAAATTCCTAAGCATACTAATTTGTATGGTTGCGTTCGTTATGATGATTGCTTGCAGTGTAGACACAGTTTAAGTATTGTTACTCATTTCATATGCAAGGAGGTTATCCAATCATAGCACATATCATTTACCTACAGTCAAGGCCATTGCTAGTGGGGTGAAAGGTGGTGACAATTATAGGGGCCCCCACTGCCCACTAAATCCAGTAGTTATGCTATACATTTCCCTACTCTTATGAATCATTATAATATGTACATTTGTATGCCTGAAAGTTCAATGAAAACCACAAAAACATACAATTTATTTAAAGAAGTTTTCCAAATCTCCTCTCTCCCCTCTCATAAAAAAACTGTTTAGTCCGATGGCTATAAATTATTTCAGCTCAATCAGCAGAGACCCAATTAAATCGCAAGTCCCACCCCAGTTAGTAAACAGAACCAATCATAGTTAAGGATGCTACGAGAACAGTTGAAGTTATGCTGCCTTCACGTGCTATCAGAATTATCGTAAATACGAGTTTCCTATTTTAAAAAAATAGGACATGAATGCCCTCTCAACTTAGTCAAAATTTGAATGCGATGAGCTCGTAATCACAACTTCACAAGTGGGAAGTAGGAAATTTCCGATAGCTGGTGAAGGCAGCATTAGAAGTAAAGTTACAGTGGAAGGGAGACTGACTGAAAATGTCAGAGAAAAATCTGGGTACCAGTAATGTCAAGGAAAGGGAGGGCAGGAAAATGTTATTTTACTTTCGCGGGAATAGTACGCCGCCCGCACACTCCGGCACTGTCAACATCTGTGCGGCACGCACCGCCCGAATGACACGCTCAAAGTCCCTGTCTTTTTGCTCTATTATGTAGTTTGTTGGTTTGTATAACATGCAGAAGGATTACAGACTTGCCGGCTGCTGATGTGATATTTTTAACAATAGCCTACTGTCAAGAAAAAGTGAATACAACTCACTGCTATTGATGGAAATATTTATTAGTTTTATTTAATAAAATAACACATTATCTTCATTAAGACTGTCTTAATGAAGACAGTGAGAAACTTAAGTGGTTTTATTTTACATTTGACTGCATCCTTTTTCATTTCTGAATATTTATCTTAACTGTTAGACACCAGACTGACTGTAAATACATTTTATAGGCCTATTATATTGCTGGTATGCCTACTTTAAAAAAGTTCATTTTATCATTTTATCAATTTCTTGTCTTTTGTTGTTATTTTCGGATTACATTCGGATTCCAATATTATGAATGCATGGATGGACTTTATTTTTAATGAAGTGTAGCTCACGTGGGGAAGACATTGCACGTTTGTTCCTTGATTTCACCACGGATTCGTTTGTAAACAAGAGCCTGGATTTGCAGACAGGATGAGATTACATTAATGAATGAAGCAACACACTTATGTGAGTAAAACATTTTTTTTATATGTGATAGTTTTTTGTTACAGATCGTTTGATATCTATTGTGTGTACGTGTCTCACGGAACATACCTTAGCATGCTGTCAAAGGTCAAAGTATCCTTTATTTGTGGTGGGCTATCTTAAATAGTGAAATAACATTCCTTTCTTGATGTGCGTTGTTCACTCTCTTGACTTGATATTTGAAGGGCTTGTGCGCACACACGTGTGTGTGTGTGTACGGTTCGCGGTTATATCCACCGATCGGGCGGGCCAAGTAATAAAAAAATAACATTCCAATCAATCGTGGGTTTGTTTGATAAAGATATTTTGCGAGCCCTTTGGGCGATTCATTCCGGTTGCCGTTTCCCCACACGCTTTTTAAAACAATTCCTCACGTGTACTGACAGGGAAGCTGAAGCTCATTAAATATGCAAATATTATCCAATCCTAGCCATGGGCGTTTTAGTCTTCAGTTTGGAACGCCCATAAAAACCGAGCATTTCTTGAGAGAGCCTCAAAACCAGGGTAGAAAATAACCTATTACTTATTCATTATGATGTTTTTGAATGTAAAAACCATGTGAACGTCATAAGTTGACCTCAGACAACAGTATATTAAAAAAAAGTTCATGACCCCTTTAATGTCATTTTTTTATATAATATTTATATACAACTTTGTATATAAAATAAGCAAAAGCATTAACCTTTATTTGCATTTTATTTATTTGTATGTTTAGTGATTTTGTAAGAAATCCTTATTAGGAAATCCTCCATGCCCATATCTTAGAGGACTACCGTTACAGTATATGATATGAGTGGAGGGCGTTGGGGGCCCACATCAATGTTTTTTCCTGCCTACAGTACAAATGTCTTAAAGGAACAGTTGCAATCAATCATTACTGTTTTTTTTTGTGCTTGGAAACCTTGAGTAATATTGTAAGTAGACTTCAGGGAAAACTTTGCTTGAGTGTAAAAGTTTTATTCAATGATATTCATTGTACGTTCTCTGTGAATATTCATGAAGGTCGCTAAACTTCTTCTGCAATATATATTTTTGCCCATCACTCTCCCTGACGCGGAGAGCTCATCAGCGACGTGTTCACTCACTCACCGCTGACAGACAGACAGGTGGGAGAGGAGTCCGTCATAGAGACAGGCCAGACAGACTGACAGGAGCGCTCAAGAAACTCTCAAGGAGACAAACTCTCAGGAGAAGAGGGAAAATGACTAACTAATTACAGGCAACGGATGTTCTGGCCTTCAGATACAAACAACCATCCAGACCCAGGCGTGTGCAGGCGGTACATACTGTAGGCAAACTAATTGCTTCCCACTGTGTGACCTTTCCTCTCCCGTCACAAATAAATGGATAGCAGCCATAAAGACTCTTGGACATTTCTAGATGCCCACATTTTGCTTGCTTTAAACTCACATTTAACCATCTAATACATGTTTAAACATCTATACTGCTCTCTAAAAAAGATAATAAAGGTTAGCACATATGAGCTGTGTCACTCAAGTTGGCAATATGAGTTTGTTTAATACTTGGGGTCAGTGGTTTGTTCCACTCTGTAACCTTAAAGGGATAGTTCACCCAAAAATCGCTTTATTTGACTGATTGAATTTTGCCTTTCAGTCACATACAGTATAAACATTCCACAATGCACACATCAGTCGTGGTAAACGGAAGCTCAAGCATGCTCGCTTGACGTGTGAGAACCAATGAGGTTCATTCTCGTGTTACCCATCACGTTTGAGCTTCAGCAAGAACCAGTGAGGTTCATTCTCGTGTTACCCATCACGTTTGAGCTTCAGCAAGAACCAACGAGGTTCATTCTCGTGTTACGCAGCACATTTGAGCTTCAGCAAGAACCAATGAGGTTCATTCTCGTGTTACGCAGCATGTTTGAGCTTCAGCAAGAACCAATGAGGTTCATTCTCATGTTACCCATCACATTTGAGCTTCAGCAAGAACCAGTGAGGTTCATTCTCGTGTTACCCATCACGTTTGAGCTTCAGCAAGAACCAATGAGGTTCATTCTCGTGTTACGCAGCACGTTTGAGCTTCAGCAAGAACCAATGAGGTTCATTCTCGTGTTACCCATCACGTTTGAGCTTCAGCAAGAACCAGTGAGGTTCATTCTCGTGTTACCCATCACGTTTGAGCTTCAGCAAGAACCAACGAGGTTCATTCTCGTGTTACCCATCACGTTTGAGCTTCAGCAAGAACCAATGAGGTTCATTCTCGTGTTACGCAGCACGTTTGAGCTTCAGCAAGAACCAATGAGGTTCATTCTCGTGTTACGCAGCACATTTGAGCTTCAGCAAGAACCAATGAGGTTCATTCTCGTGTTACCCATCACGTTTGAGCTTCAGCAAGAACCAATGAGGTTCATTCTCGTGTTACGCAGCACGTTTGAGCTTCAGCAAGAACCAATGAGGTTCATTCTCGTGTTACCCATCACGTTTGAGCTTCAGCAAGAACCAATGAGGTTCATTCTCGTGTTACGCAGCACATTTGAGCTTCAGCAAGAACCAATGAGGTTCATTCTCGTGTTACCCATCACGTTTGAGCTTCAGCAACAACCAATGAGGTTCATTCTCGTGTTACCCATCACATTTGAGCTTCAGCAAGAACCAGTGAGGTTCATTCTCGTGTTACCCATCACGTTTGAGCTTCAGCAAGAACCAATGAGGTTCATTCTCGTGTTACCCATCACATTTGAGCTTCAGCAAGAACCAATGAGGTTCATTCTCGTGTTACGCAGCACGTTTGAGCTTCAGCAAGAACCAGTGAGGTTCATTCTCGTGTTACGCAACACGTTTGAGCTTCAGCAAGAACCAATGAGGTTCATTCTTGTGTTACGCAGCACGTTTGAGCTTCAGCAAGAACCAATGAGGTTCATTCTCGTGTTACGCAGCACGTTTGAGCTTCAGCAAGAACCAATGAGGTTAATTCTCGTGTTACCCATCACGTTTGAGCTCCAGCAAGAATCAATGAGGTTCATTCTCATGTTACCCATCACGTTTGAGCTTCAGCAAGAACCAATGAGGTGCATTCTCGTGTTACCCATCACGTTTGAGCTTCAGCAAGAACCAACGAGGTTCATTCTCGTGTTACCCATCACGTTTGAGCTTCAGCAAGAACCAATGAGGTTCATTCTCGTGTTACGCAGCACGTTTGAGCTTCAGCAAGAACCAATGAGGTTCATTCTCGTGTTACGCAGCACATTTGAGCTTCAGCAAGAACCAATGAGGTTCATTCTCGTGTTACCCATCACGTTTGAGCTTCAGCAACAACCAATGAGGTTCATTCTCGTGTTACCCATCACATTTGAGCTTCAGCAAGAACCAGTGAGGTTCATTCTCGTGTTACCCATCACGTTTGAGCTTCAGCAAGAACCAATGAGGTTCATTCTCGTGTTACCCATCACATTTGAGCTTCAGCAAGAACCAATGAGGTTCATTCTCGTGTTACGCAGCACGTTTGAGCTTCAGCAAGAACCAGTGAGGTTCATTCTCGTGTTACGCAACACGTTTGAGCTTCAGCAAGAACCAATGAGGTTCATTCTTGTGTTACGCAGCACGTTTGAGCTTCAGCAAGAACCAATGAGGTTCATTCTCGTGTTACGCAGCACGTTTGAGCTTCAGCAAGAACCAATGAGGTTCATTCTCGTGTTACGCAGCATGTTTGAGATATGGATTGTCAAAGTGTCTGTTGTGTAGCTGTCTCTGGAGGGACAGAAAGCTCTCAGATTTCATTAAAAAGACCTTTGTTTGTGTTCCGAAGATGAACGAAAGTCTTACGGATTTGGAACATCATGAGGGTGAGGAATTAATGACAGAATTTTCATTTTTGGGTGAACTATCCCTTTAAGTATGCAATAGTCCTATGATTTTAATGATACAGAAAACACAGACGGAATTACGGAATCCAGTCATAAAAATGGAAATTGTCAAAGAATTTTGGATGAATAAATCAAAAGTAGTGCTGTACATACATCAAATTGTGCTAAGGATAGCGTCTGTGAATATTAAATTGCAAAAAGACTGCTATTTAAATATTAATCATATATACACAGAAACTACAAAGGTCTTCATGACAGTTTTACTTGAAGAAATTTGTACAGTAGATTGTACATCTCAAAGTATAATAATAATAATACAGTTTAATAAATCCCAATTTTTTAAAGGAGTATTTCACACAATATCACACAAATGTTAGTCTCATGTTTTAACAGTAAACCTCGGTTTCACAGCACTTCAAATTTTATTTGATTACATTTTAAAAGATTAATTAAATTATGTTTTTATGCATTCATTTGATTACCACCATTTTTTATAATAAATTTGTATTAAATCATAAAATACAGAATCTAGAAAAATTAAAACACAATTATAAATAATTAATTATAATTAAACAAAAAAGACATTTCAAAAGGCATTCAATTGATCGTTTTTTTTATTTTTTATTACTAAAATTTTAATAAAACAATCAAATGGAATCCAGAAAGCACAGAATTTGTGGGGAAATAAAATGGCCCTGCAATATTAACCATGATGCTTACCTTAGCAAACGCCACTGAAAACTTTTGCACCAGCAAGACTGATTGACCTCGCTATATTCAACAATCCTTCCACAGCTGTCCTGCTTCCTCCCCGAGCCCTTGATCCTACAGAAAGAGTGATGGAAGGAAGTCACAGCGAAGGTCTTTTCAGATTTTCGGACGAATTGTTACCTGAAGGTGGCTGGAGGTTGTGTTTGTGTGTGTGTTTGTGTGACGCCCTTTAAAAAAGTTTCCTCTGCTCTGCGGATCTGTGTAAGGCTGCAGGGTAGTGTGCAGATCTTATTTTCTGATAAGTTTACGTGATGTCTGGGATTTTGTGGCCCTCTAACAGGTCGTAGAACAAGCCTGCAGCTCACGGGCACGACCGATGGAAAGAGCGGACGCTTAGTGCTAATCCCTTTGAGAGCGCTGGGACACACATATCGCCTCGTGTGTTTGTGTGTGAGAGATGAAAGTGTGTATGCCATGCTCTCTGGATTTGTGGCCGTGTGTAAATTAGGGATACGCAGAACCTAAAGACACCCATGAGCAGGCCCACACTTAATCTGTGTTCTTCGCATCCTCCAGCATGTTTGTTTAATAAATTTTTAGGTGGATCTGATGAATGTTTTTACCTACCAGTAAGAGAACAGTACTGTCAGTTGACTATATTTAAATCTGCAGATTTTCCCCAAACATCAGTGCAAATGCAAAGTCTTGTCCGACCGATCAGGGGTGTGTTTCCCAAACAATGATGAAAATCAACTAGCTAGTCATGAGTGTTTCCCGAAACCATATTGTCGTAAATTTGTCAATCAGCCATGTTGGTTAATGATATCACGCAGGTGGTAAAGTAATAACTTCTTTTAATGAATCCGTTTGAGGTCAATTATTGCTAGATAAATTATGAACATGGCATCTGAGGACTAATTCTCATTTTTCTCAGTTATTTTGTTATATTTCCAGATTCAATCATAGGCTCGTTCTTGTGTACTAGAGCACGTACGCACATGCGCACTCTTCAAAAACTGTACTTTTTAATCTCTTGACAAACTAAAAGACGTAAATAATAATAATAATAAACATTTATTTGTATAGCACTTTTCATACATAAAATGCAACTCAAAGTGCTTTACAGGCATAAAAACAAATAATAGGAATACAAATTCACACAAAGTCAATATAAAAGATTAAACAACAGAAAGGTTCAAAATGTAAAATAAAGAAACTGGCAATACAGTGTCACCTCAATATCAATGATTGAAACTTCACACCATATTATTCTGATAAGCAACTTTAAAAAGATATGTCTTAACACGCCTTTTAAAAATATGAATGCTTGGAGCCTCTTTCACCTCATTAGGTAGAGAATTCCAAATATTTGGAGCATAGTGGCTAAAAGAATTACCACCAGATCGTTTATGAATTACTGTATATTGTGACAGAAGATTAGCGCTAGAGGACCTCAAACTACGATTTGGAACGCATCTTGACAGACAGTCTGAAATGTATAGAGGTGCCAGATTATGCAGTGTTTTATAAACCAATAAAATAACCTTAAAATCGTAAATTACATTTGTATATATTCGAAATAAAAGATATAGATTGTTCTGAATTTCAGCTTGCTTATTTTACCCAAGATTAGGATTTATTAAGTCTACATGTCATGCAAACAAGAAACTGCTTCTAGCCACAGGTCGAGATCTGTCGTTCCAAACACACAACTTTGCGATGCTGTTTGCATATGTTCATTGAAACTATGGTTTTGGGAAACACAGACTCGTTGAACTATGCTGATAACGATAGAGCTTGCGACCATAGTTGGCTAACGACGCTTTCAGGAAACACACCGCAGATGAGCAGTTTATAGAGCCATATTGAGGGCAAATAAACCTCAATATGTTTTGCATCAATTTATCAAATTTTACTGGAAACAAGGCAAAGATTCTAAGAAAGTATTTGTTTAGTTTTTTTGGGCTGGGCAATCAATTAATCGCGATTAATCGCATCCAAAATAAAAGTTTGTGTTTAGATAATATATGTGTGTGTACTGTGTACATGCATGTATATATTTAAGAAAATTTTTATATTTATATATAAAATATTTATATTTATATATAAGATAAATTATATAAATATATATACAGTATATACATGCAAATATTTCTTAAATATATATATATATATACACTCACCTAAAGGATTATTAGGAACACCATACTAATACTGTGTTTGACCCCCTTTCGCCTTCAGAACTGCCTTAATTCTACGTGGCATTGATTCAACAAGGTGCTGAAAGCATTCTTTAGAAATGTTGGCCCATATTGATAGGATAGCATCTTGCAGTTGATGGAGATTTGTGGGATGCACATCCAGGGCACAAAGCTCTCGTTCCACCACATCCCAAAGATGCTCTATTGGGTTGAGATCTGGTGACTGTGGGGGCCATTTTAGTACAGTGAACTCATTGTCATGTTCAAGAAACCAATTTGAAATGATTCGAGCTTTGTGACATGGTGCATTATCCTGCTGGAAGTAGCCATCAGAGGATGGGTACATGGTGGTCATAAAGGCATGGACATGGTCAGAAACAATGCTCAGGTAGGCCGTGGCATTTAAATGATGCCCAATTGGCACTAAGGGGCCTAAAGTGTGCCAAGAAAACATCCCCCACACCATTACACCACCACCACCAGCCTGCACAGTGGTAACAAGGCATGATGGATCCATGTTCTCATTCTGTTTATGCCAAATTCTGACTCTACAATCTGAATGTCTCAACAGAAATCGAGACTCATCAGACCAGGCAACATTTTTCCAGTCTTCAACTGTCCAATTTTGGTGAGCTCGTGCAAATTGTAGCCTCTTTTTCCTATTTGTAGTGGAGATGAGTGGTACCCAGTGGGGTCTTCTGCTGTTGTAGCCCATCCGCCTCAAGGTTGTGCGTGTTGTGGCTTCACAAATGCTTTGCTGCATACCTCGGTTGTAACGAGTGGTTATTTCAGTCAAAGTTGCTCTTCTATCAGCTTGAATCAGTCGGCCCATTCTCCTCTGACCTCTAGCATCAACAAGGCATTTTCGCCCACAGGACTGCCACATACTGGATGTTTTTCCCTTTTCACACCATTCTTTGTGAACTCTAGAAATGGTTGTGCGTGAAAATCCCAGTAACTGAGCAGATTGTGAAATACTCAGACCGGCCCGTCTGGCACCAACAACCATGCCACGCTCAAAATTGCTTAAATCACCTTTCTTTCCCATTCTGACATTCAGTTTGGAGTTCAGGAGATTGTCTTGACCAGGACCACACCCCTAAATGCATTGAAGCAACTGCCATGTGATTGGTTGATTAGATAATTGCATTAATGAGAAATTGAACAGGTGTTCCTAATAATCCTTTAGGTGAGTGTATATGTGTGTATTCAAATATACATAATAATTATACACAGTACACACACATAAATTATGTAAACACAAACTTTTATTTTGGATGCGGTTAATCACGATTAATCGATTGCCCAGCACTGTTTTTTGTTGTTGTTTTTTTTGCAGTGTGGAGTAACTGATGCAGTGGATGAATCTGAAACGACTAATTATGCTAAATAACTAACCTGAGTTTGTTGCACAAAATGATCATAGTCCTCATAAAAGATCTCTGGATAATGTTTATGCTAATAATTGGGACATTACTAACAGAAGACAGTTTGAAGTTTGGCAATTTTTGCCTGTGGATGGATTTGTTAAATGATGTGGTTTGGCATTAAGACAGACAGAGAGAGGGACTGAGAGAGAGTAGGACGGTGGTAGCAGACGGCCGCTGCAGTCTAATTAAATTATTGAAGACACATGTTGTCCGGTCGGCCTGACTGGGCGGCTGTCATCTCCGTGCCGGCTGGGGCCTGTCGAGGAGGGAATGGGGCCGCTCGGCTCTGGCCCGCCGCCATGAACGTTTAACAGGCTGCGTGGTTTCATTTCTAATCAGACTGGATCCAATCAGGACCTCATGATTACAGCGGGACAGGGACTGGGACAGTGACGTTGAGATCAGATCATTACGTAGTTCTCGGTTTTATTTTTCATTTCATTTAAGTAATAACGTAAATTTTTCAGATATGTCTCCTAAAATCCCTTAAAAAAATGAAAGCAAATCAGATTATTATTGAAATATGGTGAGAATATAGAGCTATACAATGAAGGATTGCATCAGTTTGAGGCATTGTTGAGACCTCTTCTGAAACAAGACAGAGTTATTGGAGTGTTTTTCTCAGGAGAAAAATGTGAGCGACAGGAGAAAATTCTTCATTTGCTCTCCATTTAATCTATTATTTTATTTCATGTTATTGTATTTACATTTTTAGATTGTTCTTCCCTACGGACCTTGGCCAGGTTTGATTTAATTTAATCTAGAGAAAAATTTGATTGGCAGGAGAAAATTCTTAATTTGTTCTCCAATTAGAGAAACATTTCTTAATGATTTGCATTAATGTTTTATTTTTTTTATTATTTATTTTATTTTATTTATTTTATATTTTATTTGTTTGTTCTTTCCTTGACTTTGGTCAGGGTAGATATCATATTTAATTTGACATAAATTAAACAGGTCTGTGAAGGATGGATTTTTCCATGTCATTTATTTTAGAAATATGTATTTCCATTGAATTGCAACCCATTAAACAGACTCCCATCCTTCACAGCCTTATTTTCAAAATATGGATAGCTATGGATAGGTACCTGTAGCTCCATAATGTGTCAATAAAAGATCTGAGGCATAGTAGAATAATGAAAACTTAAGTTATTGATGAAAGTGAATCAGACTCCAGATAAAACACACTGCGACTCTCTTAAGATTCTGGAATCAGGAGGAGCTGCCCACATTAGAACAGATCCACGCCGACAGTACCCTCTGCTTTCTTCCTGTTCTTTCCAACAGAAAATAGAAAAGGGGGCGTGAGAGACGGGAACATTTTCATCTCATGGGTGTGAAGACGGTGTTTCCCAAAAATGACATTTGAGAGGCGCTTGGCTCAGTTAGATTTGCCAAACTGCGTCATATGCGGTTGGAATGGAACTTTGACTGAATGACTCAAACTCACTAGTCTCGTTGTTTATTGGATGTGTTGGTAATTACCCATCATTCTAGTTCCTCAGGTCACGCTATATTTAAACATGCGGTTCACAGCTCGTCTCGCAGGCTGCGTCATATAGATAGTCGGTTGATTCGGCTGGCTTTTCCTCCGTAAGTGTCTGACACCCAACAGAGCGCCACAGAAAACAGACCTTGTGTTTCAGGCAACAGATTAAATTAACTTGAGGTGGGAAATGGAAACGAAAAACGATGCAAGAGAAATTCCCCCCAGAGGGATGCGATAATAAAAGATGTGTGAAAAGTGACGTGTTTGAGGGATGAGATGCACAGGTGATCGCTGTCAGTGCAGGTGATGAAATGATAGAGCTCTGAGTAACCCTGCGTTGCATAGAATGAGGAAGAAAGTGATTGCTTGATTGGAGAACTAGTTGACCTTTGAACTCCACCTGTGTTCCATCTGCACTTCGTAATTCTTTATCTATGTGTCAAATGTTTCATTTAGCTGCATCTGTTTTTACAGTGATGCACGGTTTAAGATGGCATGTCAAGTTTAAAATAGTTGTGTTCTGTTCTGACTAGCTTTTTTTTAACACGTCTTTTATGAATATACCCTAACTTAGGACTTATTATTAGAGGTTAAAAAATGTATTCATGCATTGTGATGCATTGATCTGATAATAACATTTCAATGCATTGGTTACAGAATTTAATGATCAATTATGATGACTATATTGTTTTCATAATTGCATGCATTTATTTTAGTTCTCTTCTGCAGTTACTATTACAATATTCAGAAGTTGCTTTTTAAGATTTTATTTTATTAAGCAAGATTGCATTAAATTGATTGAAGTTACTTTAGTAAAGACTTTTACATTGCTGTTCTTTTGAACTTTCTATTCATTAGAGAATAAATGTGAAAAAATCGGTTTCCATAAGAAATATGAAGCAGCACAACTTTTTTAACATTGATAATAATAAGAAATGTTTCTTGAGCAACAAATCAGCATATTAGGATGACTTCCGAAGGATCACATGACCTTCAATGATATAAAGATGTTCATTATTCTCCTGTTCTTTGATATATTAAGTATTAATTCAAGAAATTTTCCGTCACATGATATGCAAATCTCATAATTTGTGATTATATTATTATTGGCTCAATATCAAATATACTTCAAAGTTTTTTCAGACTGTGAATTTAAAGGGTACATAACACACACAGTTTCTGCCAGTCTCATGTTAATCTTGAGTACCTATAGAGTAGTATTGCATCCTTCATATCTCTGAAGAGTCTTTAGCTTTATCATATTTATAAAAGACAGATACGCTGTACCGATTCTTTCTGAAAACAGCCGAACTCGTGCAGTCGTGCACTGGGCGGAGCTAAAGAGTCACAAGCGCACACACGCACACACACTATACATCATCGCACTATCCCTGGATAACCTGCGGTTCACTATACGCTCGTGTTGTTGACATTATATGCACGCGCTGATTGCCAACAAAACACAGACGTTTGATGCAGTTTCACTCACCGCCTGCGGTTTCGTGACTGGGAACAAACAAACACACTTGCAGAACTCCGTTGCTGCTCCGGGAAAACAAACTGCATCCACTGTTTCCTTAACGCTGGGTTATTTGGGAAGCTGAACAAGGTTATCTTTCCCTCACAACCAAAAACACACTTCTTTAGTGACATTGTTGATTTTGTGGCCTAAAAACAAAATGAAAGCGCTGCTGACGGCTCCCGTAACCCCGAATGAAACTCGTTGATGGGCACGCTCTTGCTCTCGCTCTGGAGGATTTCCGCACGCGCTCATCCAGGAGAAATGCCCATACAAGCAATTCCACCCTTTATGACCTCATAGAGGGCCGTACTTGAATTCGAATTGAAGTCTGTGTTAGTCTATGTCTGATATACAGAGGAAAGATTCCACATATAAGGTCTGAAAATTTCAAATGTCATTATTTTGGAGGTTCTTGCCCCCTTTTTTTCAATGCAGCAGCTGAAGCCACTTGAGTTCAATGTGCAGTGTGAGCATGTCAGATCCACTCAGACAAACATCAGGGCAGAGTGGGGATGTCGTGACCTTCCGTCATCTTTTCTTTTAAGAGGAGGAGTTCACATCAGGATAGTGTCATTAATATTGCAAAGGATGTTGGGTACAGCATGTGCACGTCTGTGTTTCCCCCTCTTTTCCTTCTCTCTCTGGGACCGGCTGAGGAGTGTTTGGGAACAGACAGAAATAGAGAAGAAGAGGAGCAGATCAAACAAGGACCGCCTCTCTCCTCGCGGTTCCTCTCTCATCCTTCATCTTTCCATCAGTATCGTGTGGCAGGCGCTGTTCTCGCCCGCGCGCCTCTTTGAAGTGGCATTAGGGGTTCACAAAGGATTTAGGCCAAAGTCTGTAACGGGGGAACATGAGCATTTTTGTGTGATCGTGCAGCACAGAAACCTGAACACTAGTGGTTGTTAATGGCCAATGAAATATCAATATAATGCACAAATTATACTAAATCAATATTTATTCACACTTAAAAATATTCAATGTTCTCCTGAACTAGATTGCACAAGATTGGGTGTTCTGGGCACTCACTGAAGTTTAATACTCAGGGTTTGGAGTTTGTTCAGATCACTGTCCCTAAGTATGAGCAGTGCTAATAGAGATGCTTGTCTTAACAAACACCTCTAATTATTTGTGACGCATCCTGTGTGAGAGAGGGAGATGAAGAGAAGCACAGAGTGAAAGAGAATATATTTAGCCTCCCTGAAGCACTATGTTAGTTTTTCTGGAAAGCTTTGCTACTTTGCTATTCAGACAATATTATCACTCGAACGATCCTGCAGTACTTTCAGCCTCTATTTCTATTTCTGTCTCTCTCTCTCAAATGCTCATTTAATTGATCTCTTACTAAATCTCCTGATCCCTTATGGAGAAACTATTTTGCAACATACACTCACATTATAATTTAGAGCAGGTTAGTGCACTAGATTTGGTTATTTAGGATATAATCATATTTAATTTGTTGTGAATGAAAACAGGTTTTGCAGTATGTCACACTGTTTCAAGGTCCTAGGTTACATCTCATTTTCACAATCTAATTTTTTTTACAGTATTATGTATATCCCTGTTAAAATATTTTGGACATGTTACCGATCGATCAGGCATAACATTATGACCACTGACAGGTGAAGTGAATAACACTGATGATCTCTTCATCACGGCACCTGTTAGTGGGTGGGATATATTAGGCAGCAAATGAACATTTTGTCCTCAAAGTTGATGTGTTTGAAGCAGGAAAAATTGGCAAGTGTAAGGATTTGAGCGAGTTTGACAAATTGTGATGGCTAGACGACTGGGTCAGAGCATCACCAAAACTGCAGCTCTTGTGGGGTGTTCCCGGTCTGCAGTGGTCAGTATCTATCAAAAGTGGTCCGTATCTATCAAAAGTGGTCCAAGGAAGGAACAGTGGAGAACCGGCAACAGGGTCATGGGTGGCCAAGGCTTATTGATGCACGTGGGGAGTGAAGGCTGGCCCGTGTGGTCCGATCAAACAGACGAGCTACTATAGCTCAAATTGCTCAAGAAGTTAATGCTGGTTCTGATAGAAAGGTGTCAGAATACACAGTGCATCGCAGTTTGTTGAGTATGGGGCTGCATAGCCACAGACCAGTCAGGGTGCCCATGCTGACCCCTGTCCACCGCCGAAAGCACCAACAGTGGGCACGTGAGCATCAGAACTGGACCACAGAGAAATGGAAGAAGATAGCCTGGTCTGATGAATCACGTTTTCTTTTACATCACGTGGATGGCCGGGTGCGTGTGCGTCACTTACCTGGGGAACACATTGCACCAGGATGCACTATGGGAAAAAGGCAAGCCGGCAGAGGCAGTGTGATGCTTTGGGCTATGTTCTGCTGGGAAACCTTGGGTCCTGCCATCCATGTGGATGTTACTTTGACACGTACAACCTCCCTAAGCATTGTTGCAGACCATGTTCATTCCCTGGTGGCTGTGGCCTCTTTCAGCAGGATAATGTGCCCTGCCGCAAAGCAAAAATGGTTCAGGAATGGTTTGAGGAGCACAACAACGAGTTTGAGGTGTTGACTTGGCCTCCAAATTCCCCAGATCTCGATCCAATCGAGCATCTGTGGGATGCCTGATCAGTGTATATAGGCTATATACAGTACCGGTCAAAAGTTTGGACACATGAGTATTTTTAATGTTTTTTTTAGATGTCTCTTGCGCTCATCAAGCCTGTATTTATTTTATCAAGAATACAGAAAAAAATAGTAATATTGTGAAATATTATTACATTGTAAAATAATGGTTTTCTATTATAATATACTTAGAAATATAATATATTATATATTATGTACCTAAATATCATATGACACTGAAGACTGGAGGAATGGCTGAAATTCAGCTTTGCATCACAGAAATAAATTATATTTACCATTATTTTAAATTGTAATAATATTTCACAGTATTACAGTTTTTTCTGGATTTTTTATCAAATAAATGCAGGCTTGATAAGCATAAGAGACATTGTTCAACAACATTAAAAATAGTAATGTTTTCAAACTTTTGACCGGTGTTATAGTTTCCTACAGAAACCTTAGCACACACACACACACACTTACACAAATACATGTAGGTTTTGTTTGACACACACTGATCATATCTGAGAGTCTGTGTCAGTGAGTGCTGAGGTTTATAGAGGTTAAACGGTAAATACGGAGTCTGAGTCTGTATATAGTGCTGCCATTCTCTAAGTAAATATCTCTTCTCCTGACCTCTAGCAGGCAGGCAGCGTGTGTCGGCCCAGTAAAGCGCATAATCACTCTAATTAGAAGAGGTCGCAGAAAGCAAAAACATCACCTTGTTCATAACCTACACACACACACACTCACATACAGCCAAACACACCGTGTCAGTCACCCTCCTCTAAATACACTTCCTTTGAAAAGGAAACGCTGGGAATTAATGCAGTCAGTGTTTCTGGACGCAGAGCAATGAAAGACAACTGTTACAGGGGGAACGAACATGTTTCGGTCTGAAGCATCCGGTGAAACTGTTAAAGAAGATCACAGTTTTTGCAGAACAGCATGTGTCGAAGAGAAAGGACAGGACTCATAGATACACTCAGCCATGCCATCCATACAAAAATATGCATGAAAGCGACAGTAAGAGAGAAGTAGTTGTCTCGATCTCAGACGTCACGCCCACAGACTTTTACCGTCTGATGCATACGCCACACAAAAATGGCCAGAGCTGGTTTGAAGTACTGATTTCAGTTTTACTGGCAGGTTTCTATGCAATTTCCAAGACTCATGGTTTTTTTTATTAGTTTACCTGGAAACAAACTTGTGTTTATAAGGTACCAGCATATATACAGTGAGACTAGACACTGGATCTGTATCCAAGAGTTTCAAATATTCTGTAGCAAGTAAAAACCTAAACATAATGCTAGGGAGCAAATGTCATTTAGTCCAGGGGTTTTCTCTTCAGGTTTATACATATTACCTTACTCTATTAGTGGGTAGAAAGAAGATACACTTAATAAAAAGTCAATATTTTTGCTAATTTGCAATCAATTCATAATTTGTTTTGGCTTCAATAAAGCAACCCTGATTTAAATGACCAATTCCTGTCTGATGCCAGGTTCAGACTACACAATATCAGCCCTATTTTGGTCACGTGATGATTCGACAACGGGCGTCAGGACACAAGAATTGATCATTTTATCTTGTATAGTCATAGTGAACAACAACTGACGTCCCGACTGAAAGATTAGCATGTTTAATTTTTTCCAGCCCTCCACGACGGGTTCTGTCACATCTGTGACGTTGACTAATAGGAGCAAACACGCCATTTCTGTAGCCATTGTTTGTTTACGCTCTTGTTTCCGGAAGTCAATTCCGCCTTCTTGATGACATCATGCATGTCGTTAAAGACAACAAGCGACGACTGGTCATAAAACAACATGTAGACTGACATGTTTCTTGTCCAGGACAAGAGTCAAAATCACATAATCTGACACCGGGACTATCATAACAGACAAAATATTGTGCAGTCTGAACCCGGCATTATTGTGCAGTTCTTGGACAGAATAAGCTGCCACTAGACACTGGACTAGACTTTATACCAAGCGGCAACCTTCCGGTCTCTCTCTTGAATCCAACACGGAAGTGACTTAAACTGCAATTCATCGTCTGGCCGCTAGAGACAGGCTCCAAAAGGGAGTCAATCCCATAGACCCCCCATGTTAAAATGCCCTACTTTACAGCAGAAAAAAAATATGTTTACAGCCTGGTACAAAAAGTGGTTTTGGTCTATATAGCTAATTTTGCCCTTCATGACAACTGTGAGGGGGTGATTTGTTTTTATGACTCATCTGTTTAAATTATATTAAGGCGAGACACTACAGGTGAATAGGGATTTTTTTTTAATTACAAGATATCACTGTGAAACTTCTCCAGTTTATTACTGGCATAAACCTAAGAAAAAAATGTATTACAAGTTTTGTGTAAATTAATGTTGTAATATGCAAATTAGGTCTTATATACTTAAATATACGCTCATTTGCATACATTTCCAATAACAAAATCTGGAAATTGGAAAGGACCAGGTTTAAAATTCTTGGTTCTATTTGTTGACATATTAGATGAGAGGGCTTTTACAGAGGGGATTCTGGATATCTTATTTTGTGCTTTAGTAAATTAGAGAAAACTGACAATAGCCTTAAAAAATCTATTTTCGCCATGTTTTTTGGAGTAAAAGGACCTATAACTCAGGATAGGAATGATATATCAACAAATCCCTCTGTAAAAGCCTTCAGAATATAGTTAAGTATAAGACTGGAAAAGTTGGTGCTTGTAGGTGCTACTGAAGTGGATATATCTGAGTGTGAGAGAAAACTACCTTAACAAACACACATAACAACAGTCACAAAAACTGCAAAAGAACTGTCCCTGTTTGTTGTATGTCCATCTATAACTATTTGAATCTAATTCTGACAGGGTGTCATCATCTAATCTGTTGTTGTTTACTTTCTTTTTACGAGCTCTTGCTACTTCGGTTAACGTTTATGAGATTTCGGCGTTGTCTGCATTTTCTCTCAGGCGGAGAATAAACAAGGAAGCAACAGCGCATATCACGTAGTGGGAAATTCACATCGACCAATCAGATGTGGTTTTTGGCTGCAAACTTTGCGGTTGGTTAGTTCTACAAAGGAAATGCCCATATTTGGATTAGACAGTGCTGTATGAGACAGAGAGCTTTATAATGATACTACGCATGACATGTTTCTGTGAATGGAGACGGCACGGGGGCTCGCGTTAGAACGCTAACTTTTGATGATTTCGGGTAGAAATCTAAAGGCGCAAGTTGACAAAATATAATGAAATAACCACTTTAATGTGTAATGTTGACACATTTTTTATTTTGACATGAAAGCTTACATGTTAAGGAAGCAAACTGGCCCAAAATCTCAAAATTGACCACTGCATGAAAAGACGATATTTTCACCTGCCGTGTCTCGCCTTAAGCCTTAAAGTTCTGCATAATTAAGGCCGTGGCCACTTTGAGTGACAGGTGTATTTCCGCTGCTGTCACCACTAGCCGTTTGTCTGCTGTCTGTCTCCACCCATGTCCCGCCTCTTTGCCCATTTTCAGTTATCCAGGAGTGACATGATGTGATGTGCTGCCAAGATGGCGACGACTGGCTGTGCCCATTTTGGGCTTAAAAAATGCTCTTCAGAAACCTACGGGTGATGTCACGGACACTACGTCCATTGTTTTATACAGCCTATGCTTTATACTGATAATCAAAAGTCGGGTTATAGATAGTCTCGAGTAGCCAGACCTTTAGACTGACGGCAGTAGGTCTGGACTCCATCGCAGCTTTCATTGGTCAAGGACCACCCAAGAGGATTTTTGACTGACATGTAACGCAACGAATCACAATTCGTTTTGTACCGCGTCATGTTTAGGGCCGTGAAAATGTAAAGTCGGTGTTCCTGCAATAACAGACCGGCGTGCATCTACAAATTATTCATTTGTAAACATTGTTCAAGTTTACTGCAACAATGGAGCCGTGAACTTCACATACTTTTGAAAATCCAGTGTTTAGTTGATCCCGTAAGCGTTCATTGTCACAGTTGTAAACATGACAGCGTTCTTCTTCCACGAGGGAGTTTGGGGTCGGGCCATTTGATTCCAGGCAGACCTTTAAAGAACGCATACACACGTCTCGCGGACATCCTGTAGAATTCAACCATCAGATGACGACTTTGAAACTCCTGAAGTGTTTCCAGAAAGTGTGCCATATGCATCAGACGTTCAGCCAACGGTCCATGGGCATGACGTCTGTGGCTGAGACTAGGTTATAGACTAGTTTTTTGGGGTGGGGTTGGAGCCTGAAAGCATTACATTGAACCTTTGCAGGACAACATAACTATTTTTTGGTTAGAGGCAGAACCTGGGTTTTTTAGATCAGGAAAGATGGAAGCTGTCATGATGTGATGACGACGTGGTCGTTTTGTAAACGCGGTTTCAAGGGAACGGCTGAGAGGTCGTGGCACCTCTGCTCTCCACAGATGCTTCCTGCTGGAGACAGAATCACAAAGAAGCCCGTTTGACTCCAGCCGCTTAAATTTACATGCAGCTCGGACAGCAAATGATCCGAGCGGCTCCAAACAGGTGTTACTTGGCCCACCGATGCAGCTGCTTGCTTAGATTTAGTGACCAACGCGCTAGCGCTGTTTATGCCCCTGAGCTTGCCAAGCGTGTGCGTGGCTGCCAGTGTTCTCTGGAGCCTGGACCCTTCCAAGCATCATTAAACCCTTCGTGCTTCCCCAGTCCAGACATCAATCGCGCTTCCGTATCCCACTGACCACTCTGGCCTTCCCTCTCAACCAAATTTATCTTCGCTCGGCTCTCAGCACCTGCCTGTGGGCCGCCGGGCTCCGCCCCTTCCATTGCTCTCCTGTAGACCTCTTGAGCCGTCCCTCTCCAGCCCACTGCCAGGCATGATTAATCAAGCACCGATAAGGGGGCCATTAAGTTAGATAATGATGGACCTGCATGAGGAGGCTGGTTTAAGTTCAGCAGGGGTGGGATGTGTGGAAGTCGCCCCTGAGAGGCACAATGAAAAAGATAGGAGGCTTATCTCTCTGAAGACAGGCCCGGTGCCGCCTCAGGGGCTAATAAACCACCCAAAGTCAGCCAACACCTGGAGATCTGCCCCTGCCTTTATACCACAGATCTCGTTTAGCCCCACGGAGGGGCGGACGGATGAACGGGAATGAAGGGATGGCTGGGGTACAGAGTGGACTCACGGGCCTCGTTCTTGTTCTCCTCTGAGAGCAGTTTTGGCTTTTTGTGCGCAAGTTATTATTTCATCTGCAGGATTTATGGCTCTCTAATTCTCTCTTATTTCCTTCACTTTTTATATATCTCCCTCTTTCACTCACCGTCTTGATTTCATTCCCTTTTTCTGTCTGTCAGCGGGGCTGGATTTATGGCTCTTTGGTTGAGGATATCTTACAATGACGGTGAACCTGTGTGTGTGTGTGTGTGTGTGTGTGTGTATATATATATATATATATGTGTGTGTGTGTGTGTGTGTGTATTACTTAATAATTTTTAAAAATATTTTTAAATAGTGCATATATTCTATAATTTAATAGAATTATTATTTATATCATTAATTATTTAATTTGGATTATTATTTATATTATTCATTAATTGATTGTAATTATTATTTATTTTATTTATCAAGTCAAATAATTATTTATTTTTATTTATAAAATGTATATAGTATAAAACAAATATATTGTTATACATTTTTAAATATGCAAACATTCTATATTACATTTGCATAGTTTCAAAATAAATACATAATATACTATAATATATATAGTTTACAATTGTTAAGGATCATTATTTGCTATTTTAATTATTATTATTTGTAAATGTATATTAGTAATTATTTATTTTGCATTATTTTAATCATGATTTATTAAATAAAATAATAAAATATATGTGTAATATATGTGGGAATGAAAGCCTCTCATTTGTTTCTCTGAGACAGCAGTGAGATTAAATGGAGCCTTTTGTTTGAGTCTCTTACTTCTCATATATTTTTTTTCTCTTGAGAAAAATGTGAGTAATCTCACATGTGCTTCAGTTTCAGAATAGATCTCAGAAATCTTTCAAACTGTGCTCAGATGAAAACATATCACAGTCCACATTAATTTTATATCTCTGTAGTTTTATTTTATGTAAACATATTTAATTAGTTTGTTATTACTACTCCTAAGTAATTTTAAGTGAAACATTGCAACGTCTGTAATTAAATGAGGCATAAACCTCTGAGTAACCTCTGAGAAATAATCATATTCTCTGGATGGGGTGTAGTATTGTGTGCTGTAGTGGTTCAAGGACAGGTTCAAGTGGCTTGTAGGTCAAATAGAAAAAGAGGCAATTTGAAGAGAGCTCCTCAAGCCCTGTGATGCTGCTTTATATGTAGTGTGTCATTTACACAAACCTCCTCACATCAAGAGCAGCGAGAACATTGTTGCTATTTTCCTGACATTTATGTGAGGAGATAAACACAGGGATTATGAAGACCTGATCTCAACATCCAGCCTCGACAAACAATACACACACACAGAAGAGAAAAGGGAGATAAATCTCTGGTGTTGAACGATAGGACAGATAAAACAGCTGTGCCCTGTTACTCCCCTCTTGACATTTATGTGAGGAAATAAACGAAAGGTTGAAGACCTGATTTCTCTCTCTCACACACACACACACACACACACGTTTGTTTGACTATATTAGTGAGGACATCTCATAGACTTATATAACCCTCACAGAAACCTGTGCAAAACACTAGATTTAAATGATTCAGCTGATTTAGTCAATAGATTTCACTATATTGTTGAGGACATTTTGAACACAAACACAGTCTCTGTGATCAGTGCAGGTGTGTGTTTGGGAGCTGATCATGACTGCAGGTGTGTGTGTGTGTGTGGTCCTGGTAAACCCTTCGCTATATGAGGACAAAATGTCCCCACAAAGATGGCAATATCCTTGTCCTTGTGGGGACATTTTTGGTCTACTACTAAGTGATGTTTTTTGAAAATGTTAGAAATGCAGAAAGTTTTCTGTTACGGGTAGGTTTCGCGTTAGGGGATAGAATATACAGTTTGTACAGTTTAAAAATCGTGTCTATAAAATTGTCCCATGAAAGATTAAACATGAAACATAAGTGTGTGAGTGTGTATGTGGGGTGGGGGGGCTTTCTGTTCTTTAGAGTGGCTCATAAAACAGGGGGGCACAAAGCAGAAAATTGAAAGCATCTCATATGTGTCACAGATCACCCAGGGCAACAGATAAAACACCCTGACCGGGTCACTAACACACACACACACATCAGTCCATGCATTTCATCTTTCAGTCATGTGACAGTGGTCTGGAATGGCCCACAGTAACACAGGACATTAGTTTTATGTGCTACATGCTTCATTTCCGTGTTTCCAGAACTCAGTTTTTGAATTAGGGAAGCCCGCTATAATTAATCCTGACTAAACTATGGCAGCCTGTTTCTGCCTCAGAGTAGAAAATAACATTGTGAGATGTTTAAAAATAAGAAATAACATAATTCTGTCACATAAAAAGGCACAATTATTCTTTTTTTACTCTGAGGCAGAAACAGGCTTCCATACTAAAGACTATTATTGTGTTTATACTTGTATCTTTAACTACACATTGTCATTAAAACATCCAATTAGTAAATGTCACATTCAGCAACTATTTGTCAGACTAATTCAATTGATTTTTTTGACAGATTCATTATAAGAGCTGGCTCGTAATGTTTATGAATTGGACTCCACTGCTCACACTTTGTTTTTGCGAAGACAACACAATATCTGTTTGTCTTTTTCTTTTTTTTTGGCTGTACTTTTTCGATATGCTCTGACCTTGAGAACAGGAAAGAAGAAGGTGAGATGAAAATCTAAGCAGAAGTGTTGGCAGCACTGATCTGTGACCAGGTTTTGAGGATTAAACTGAAGTGTTTGGCATTATCACAAAACTGGATTCAAATCAGCAGCTGACAGACTCAATGTTTCCTGAACTGATATTCAGTGCTGGCGAATCTACAGCGCCACAGCGAAGGAAAGGATATTTTAGCTGAGTTGTGAACTTGCAGTGTGAATTGAATGTGTTGAGATGGAAAGAAAAATAACTAAAATAAAAAATTTTAATAAAAAAATAACATGTGAATAATTGTATATATTTAAGAATAAAGATAATATCTTCATTTTATAGTATGTCAATGTAAAAAAAAAAAAAAAATATATATATATATATATATATATATATATATATATATGATAATCCCTTCAGGTTTCTCTCCTCCTCTCTTCTCTCTCTCCTCGGTCTGTCTGATTCAGCAGGAGGTTCATATTCTTTAAATGGGAGCCAGTGTGACACACAGCTTCACAAACACCCCTCCCATCAAGAACACACACACATGTGCATTAAAACACAGAAACACACACACACACGGTCCCCTCCATACTCTCAGAACCCATTACCTTCCACTTTCTCCTCATCATTCCCATCTTTCCCGCTCGTTCTCCGTCTTGCTGGCTCAGTGTACAGCTCAAGAGGGGCAAGGTGACATTGTGTGTCATATCAGCATTCCACAGCAGCTCTGCCTGTCTCTCTCTCTCTCTCTCTCTGTCTCTTTTGCACCTTTTCTCTGTTGTGAGAGTAATTACCACAGACTCAGAGTCTCAATTTGCCATTAAAGAACAAGAGCCTGAGGTGAAGTGAGAGAGAGACAGATAAAGGAGAGAGGAAGACGTGTGTTTGTGGAGCGAAAGGCAGGCAGGGTAAATAAAGAGTGTGAAAACAGAGAGAAAAGTAGATTTCTAGCAGGAAGAGACGTTATCTCAGACAGAAATGCGTTTGCAGCTCTCCGAACACAAGCACTTTCCCTCCAAATGAAAACTTAGCTTGCACAACGCCTGTGTTTACTCTGTCATCATTTCTACTTTCTGTCGGGCTCACACACAGACACATATACACAAACACACAGGTGTACGGTGACAAATCAGAAGATTGAACTTCTTGGCTATAGTGATTCTTTTGAGTTAGTTCGCAAAATGATTCATTCTGAAAGATTTGTTCAGTGCTAGTCAGGAAACGACACTGTAAAAAAAGATGTTGTATGTTTCGAAGTTGTAAATACAACAAAGATTATTAGAATACGTTTCACAAGAAAAAACATTTCAGTCTTTCTACTTCAAAATGATGTGTTTAATTCAATGTGTTTACTAGCAATTTCTGAGTGAATTTTTTTTAAAGTAAGGCTGTGAAACGATTAATCGCATCCAAAATAAAAGTTTGCGTTTACAATTTATTACAATTTATGTGTGTGTACTGTGTATAATTATTATGTATATTTGAATACACACAAATAGATGTATATGTTTAAGAAATATTTGCATACAGTATATATATATTTATATAATTTATATTATATATAAATATACAAAAAATGCTTAAATATTAACATGCATGTGTGTGTATTTATATATACGTAATAATTATACACAGTACACACACATAGTATATTATGTAAACAAACTTTTATTTTAGATGCGATTAATCGTGATTAATCATTTGACAGCACTAGTTTAAAAAATGTTTTGTGTGTGTATATGACTGTCGTGTGCGCACTGCAGAATATCTGTGTGGAGTGAGGAAAAGCGAGAGGCTGAGAGAGAGAGAAGGAGAAACATCTGGCCCGGCCTCTTTATCTCCTGTGAAGAACGAGTTTCCCCTGACAAGAAAAACAGAGCACAACATTTTAATAAGGGTCCCACCTCAGGGACCCCTTAACCTGGAGTCTATTCTGATTTGATTCACACCAGAACTGCAGGTGTGTTAATAATTAATTGGAGTAAACAATGGTTTATAAAGGGGGCCGGGCCGGGCCAGAGCCGGATAATTGGCTCATTACAGATCAGTGTTAAGACGGACCGAGACCCTGGACACCAGCCTGAGGACCAACCAGGCCCAGTCCAATTAATGTCCCTGTCCCCTGCTACTGATAATGTGTGTGTGTGTGTGTGACTTAAATAATTGCTGCATATAAAACTCAAAATGGTGTGTGTGTGTGTGTGTTTGTGTAAGATACAGACATATTAGTGTGTATAGTTTATCATAGTCTGTTTTTTTCTACATGCTTTCTTGGCATATATAGGACAGCTGTATGTTTGTGTATTTGTAAATATGTCCTTGCTTGTCCTCGTAGTGTCTGCGGCATTGAAATGTAGGGCAGGGAATATTCCTCATGGTGATTTAACAAGTCGTAAGTGTCACGTCTAAGACCTCTCATAAACCAGAGACTTACGGTACGGATGCAGGCCGCCCGGCCCAGCCCCCTAATAATCATCCATCACCTCAACCATTTATCAAATATATATCAATACAGCTGATTAACAACAGCCGTTAAACCTGAGCGTAACATTAAAACAATGTTTCTGTGAAGGAGATTTTAAACGCCTGGTGAAGTGATGTGGTTTGGCTCACGGTTCAGTTCAGCTATAGCTTTGAACTTCACTGTTAGGGGTGTTGAGCAAATAGAAATTCAGTTTGTGCATTCCCTGGGAATCAAACCAATGACCTTGGTGTCGCTTGCAACATGTCCCACTGTTTAAGCTACAAGAACAGTAGAAGAATTACCGTAATTGCTTTGGTCGAGCTGAATCATGGTGGGTGAACCGTATGGTTAGTATAGATGCATTTCATCCCTGCAGCATGGGTAATGTCCTAGTATAGCTAACATTAAAAACGCTCTCTCTGGTCTGGATCCTGCTGCATTCAGGATTGGATTGTAAGCGGCTCTTTCTGACAGGTGTCTCGGAGGGTGGTCGGATCGCCTCTGGCTGTCGTCCCGCCTGGCCCAAAAGCAGAGTGACTCTCAGCGACTCTTTTCTTTTCCCTGTGGGGGCAATAAAAGAGCCGGATGGCAGGAGGCCAAAGTAGAGACGGGCGTTAGGTGACATGAGACGGACGGCTGAATCCTTTGGGAATTGGTCCATTTGTTACCCAGCGGGAGAAGCTGGCATAAAGAGAGAATGCTGAGGGTGTCTTTTGTTCAAGGTCACACAACAAACTGTAGATTTAGCGAGTGGGACCCAAGCTATTTGCACATACACACACTTAAAAGCATACGTTTACTTAGCTCTTGCTACAGCAACATCACTAATGCTCATACTTATAGGGTCAGGGGTCTGATCAAATCACTCACCCTGGCAATTCAGGATGAGTACAGTCATAATTGATACCTCAAATTATGCTGTTTGTTGCAGAGAGGTGTGTTCATTTTCTAAGCAATCAGACAGACAATTTTTGGCACTAAATGGACAAAAAACCTGATAGATTTGCTTTAAAGAAATGACTTGAGCCATATCCTGAGAGCAGAATATCAGATATCTGAAGATTGATTATTAACCAGGGTTGTGTTACATTTAGAATTTAATTAATAATAATGAATTTAAACTCCAGTTCCTGAATTGCAATTTGAATTTGAATGTAAAATGAAATCAAATGAAAAACAAACAAAAAATCTAGCGTAATGCTTCAAATTTTAAGGATATGGTTTGTATGACGGTTTTGTTATCACCGTTTCAGTTCAGCAATAGCTTTGTACTTCGCTATTAAGGACATGCTGTTTAGTAAATAACTTTCACTGATTAGGTTTTTTATTTTATGCACTGCAATGCAACTGTACTTTATAACAAAAAAAATAGAACTAGAATTCTTCCTGTGATTCGAATTCAAATTCTTGTTATGTGGCCAATTCAAATACATAATTGAATATTCAGAATTTTGCACAAACCTGTAACCAGTTCTTGCTAGAACCCTCTAGCAACAACTTAGCAACCATTCAGAGCACCCTAGCAACCACCTAGGTGTTGGCGTGGCCTCTTTTGACTTTCGGCCAGTAAGCAACCACATAGCATCATGCTAATAACCACTCAGAACAGCTTTGCACAGACATGCACCACTCACAAAAAGTGTAGAAATCTTGTTTCTCAATTTGTCACTTTGCATCAGCCTCAGTGGATTTGTAAGTGAGACGAACAGATTTTCACTCATGATTATCTCACGGGATCATCTCACAGCTGATGAGAGAGAGAAACTTCATTAGTTCCCCCATTAGATTTAATTATTACAGCTCTGTCTGCTGACCAATAGAAACCTTTCCTGTCTTTCTCTCCCTCTTCTGTTCTACAAGTTACTCCACGAGTCTGTACGTGTTTTTACCCCTCCTGTCGCTCTCCACCTCTGGCTGTCCTTCTCCCTCCATCTGTTCGCTCTGGCAGAGGTGTAGCTGCTCAAATATGACCCACATACGCCGACTTGAGGTGCCGTCAGGAGCGTGTGTGTGAGGTTAATGGTCAAAAGCTGCTTTTGTTCGTTTTTTAATTCCTATGGCACTCTTAATGAACACATTTCGTGTAATTACACGCGCACACGTGCGCAGCTCTGCCCACCGGCCCCAAAGACAGATGTATTAGCGATCCAGCGACTATCACTCTCAAATAAAATGACTTTGGTTTTCCTCTACGCTTGTTCCACATCAGTGGGTTTTGTCTTTAAGAGAATCAGAATAAGGTGGAGCTGAAGGCGAAATCAAGCCATCAATGCAATGAGCAGCGCGTGCTAACCGAGTCACAATCTTAACGTTATTATCTTTAATTATTTAAACAACGGCACCATTGCCTCAGGAAATAGCAGAAGCTAATTCAAATCTCAGCAAATTTGCTCTTCTGAGTGGAATGAGTAAAGAAGTACACAGCAGTTTTTTTGTCATTTGTTGGCACAGTACCATTAACCGCCTGCCTTTTACACTTAAAACAGATTGCAGCTTTAATGGGTGGGGTAGGCGTTAAATTCAATGGGAAACTTGCAACCAATTTCACTTGCGTAACATGATGTAGTGTGGAGTTAAAAAGGGTATTAAATGAGTATGATTAAATCATTTAGTCAGTCTGTTCATTAGTGATAGGGTTTTTTCAGTAACTCTTTCTGCAGGTTACACCAGTAGGTTGCAACTAATTTTTATGAGTGAGTCATTAATTCAATCGATGAATTCAAAAACATTGATTCATTCAGAACACAACAATAGACTTTTTATGAGTGAGTCATTGATATGTTCATTCAAAAGATTCATTTCAAACACAGGTGACTGTCTGGATTCAGAATTGCATACTAATTTCTGTAAGAAATGTCTATTTTATATGATAGAAATAGTAAAATTTGTATGCTAATCTGAATCCGTCCACTGCCTTTATGAGTGAGTCATTGAATATTTAATTTTAAAAATTAGTTTTCAGAAACGAATTGACTGTCTTTATGAATCTTCACTGAATCTTTTCTCATTTATTGAACTTAAAAGCAATATCTTGCCATTGCTTTAGCATTATGTATTAGAAAGTACTGTAAAAAGGGCCATAAACCATAACACGTTTTATTATTATTATTAAATAAACATTAACATTATACATGCACTTTTGTTCTAATATTAAACAGTTATGCACACAATAATAAAACAGTAAAAAAGAAAATGAGCAAAAGAGAGAAACAGCAGAATAAGTGTATAATCAGGTATAAAAAAGTATGTTATACACTGTAAAATATTATATGATCAATAAGTTATGACAACATATGTTTTACATTTCTTTAACTCATCAAAATAAGTTAAGTCATCTTTAGTTATACAAGATTTAACTCATTTTTAAGTCAGTTTAATATAATTTAAGTTGAAATGACTTAAACATCCAAGTTTATTGTATTTAAAAATTTAATGCAGTGACTTTTTTTACATAAAGTTGAGTATTTTAAACTTGCATTCATGATGTGAAATTTTGGTAAAAAAATATTAGTAAATTAACTGCCATTCTACTTCCTGTCTTATGCAGACAAACTATTAGCCCCGCCTCCAATGTCAAAGGTTAGTATTAGGAAGGTAATGGTGAGAAAAAGTGTTTTAAAGCGGTCATGAACTGGCTTTTTTTATTTTTATATACTGTTGTCTGAGGTCAACTTATGACGTTTGCGTGGTTTTTACATTCAAAAACATTCATTAAATCATAATGAATAAGTAATAGGCTATTTTCTAGCCTGGTTTTGAGCCTAGCTCTTGAACCGCTCACTTTGTATGGGCGTGCAGCATTAAAGGACTTGGAAGTAAAGGCCCACTGCTATGATTGGATAACAGTTTAGCATATTATAATGAGCTTCGGCTCCCTTACACGTGAGGAATTGTTTTGAAAACTTCCAATGTGGAGAAACGGCAACCGGAATGATTTCGCCCACAGGGCTCGCAAAATGTCTTTATCAAACAAACACAATAACACACACACGTGCGCGTGCACCCACAAGCCAGTACGTGCATCAGCATAAACTTTACCTCAGACAAATCAGCATCCTTCAAATTACCAGTCAAGAGAGTGAACAACACACATCAAGAAAGGAATGTTATTTCACTATTTAAGTGCTAGCCCTGGCCCATACATGTCCGAGTCTGATCCCGAATCGCAGCACAATGAACCAACAACACCTCAAATACAAAGGATACTCCAGCCTGTGACAGCGTGGAAGTTATGTTTAGTTAGATTATTAGATTTAGTCAGATATTACGTACATAATCAGTAGATATCAAACGTAACAATGCAATACTATCATTTTTTATTCACATAATTGTGTTGTATCATTCCTGTCAGATCCAGAAGCCACTACAGCATAGTTTTTTAATCTCATCCTGTCTGCAAATCCAGTCTCTTGTTTATAAATGAATCCACAGTGAATGTTTCAATGTTAGAAACATGCCATAAGCTTTATTGCTTGGAAGTTCGATCCGGTTTAGCTCCACGTAGACCTATGTTATTTATCACGTCATGTCATTACATGCACGAGTTGGTGGGCGGGGCTACAGAATTAGGCATCGGTCTTGAGGCGGCGTTTCGCAGCTCTCTGACGTCACAGGTAAGAACATTCGTAGAGCTCTGATGAGCCTGGTGTCAATAAAAGCTTTTCTATGACTAAAAAGGAAGTTTTCAGCTCTGAAACTTACAGGATATTCTTATATTACGGTGACCTTTTATATATCAAAAGCTCAAGGGAAAGTTGATTTCTCAATTCATGACCCCTTTAACATTGAAAAAAAAAACACCCATATCAGCATTTTAGAGGTGGAAAAAAGCAAGAATAGAACCAGCTTTCCCCAAACCCCAGACTGAGACACTGCAGAGGAGAATGAAATATGCCCAGCATGTAGAATTATGGGTAACTACATGGTGTTTCAGTGTTTTGGAGGAGAATTAGATACGGCAACAGAGAATCGCTCCTGAGGAAACTACAGCAGTGAAGCGCTAACTGTGGTTTTCAGCTGCAAACTGAGCTCATTGAGCTGCCAGCAACATCCACTTAGAGAGTGTGTGTGTGTTTGGTCCTACAGGGACTCCAGCGATGCCTCTTCCTTTTTGTCTTCCTCTCATACCTGTTATTTTTTGTTCCTCCTCAGTTTTGCCTCCTCACATCAGCCTTTCTTTCTAAAGTGGTTTCTCTCTCTCTCTCTCTTTCCCTGCCGCTGTTTGGTTTTGATTAGATAGCCGCCACATTGTCATGCAAAGCAAGAGGAAGCCGAGAATACAAGAGAATTTCCTATGCGGCTCATCTGAAAGGGGTTGGATGTAATCCCTTGTGTCACCAAGCGGAACTTTTTCTCAGCGCGTTTTATTTTTTCTTTTCTCTCACCATGGTTCTTACATTTCCTGGTGTCTGGTTCCAGCGGTCTCACTGAAGCTTGGCGTCAACATAGATCGATGAGGCTCCATTCACGTGCGTGTCGTCCGCCATCAGACTCGTGTTTGTTTTTAATTAGACTCTCTTCCCGTATTGTCCAAGAAAATAACGCTGGTGGAGTCTGCTTTGATTTGTACTCTTTCATTTAGTCGGGTATGCAGTGTTTTCTGTGTTTTGTTTGGTGGTGAAGTTTGCGGTGTTGATGTCATTTTCTGTTGTTGTTGTTGTAGCGGTTTATTCCATGAAGGTTTTAGATTGTCTGCAAGCAAAACAACCAATAGCAATCACAAATGAGATCTCAATTGCTTCTCCTACACAGCAGTGAGATTAAATGAAGAGCTTTAATCATCTGACCCCAGTAATCTCGCATGCATCTCATCAAAGTTTTTAAAGACATAGCAACTCAGTGTCTCATTTTAGTATTATTTATAAACTACACTGAAAAAAAACAAGTTGCATGCCATTTTTGTAAGTAAATTTCACAGATGGAATTAAGTAAACTCTACTTAACTAAGTTAAGTAAATAAGTAACTTTAACTTGGCCAGTAAAAGTGTGGCAAGCAGCGAGGCGAGGGACCGTGAGAGCGGGCCGGTGGTAACTGATAATGAGCGCCAGCTGCGCGCCACACCGGTCTCGTCTCACGGAGGAGTGACGGGAGCATAAAAGGAGGAGCGACGACAGTGCAAGACGAGAGAGGACCAGGCCTGGATTTTATGTTGTGTTTTGTTTACGTTTGGTTATGTGTGTGCGCGGCAGTCGTCCGTGAGGGGCTGCCGCTTTTACTTTCATTTTGTGTTTATTTTTATTAAAGTCTTTAAATGTTCGCCGGTTCCCGCCTCCTTCTTCCCTGAACATACAAACTCCGTTACAAAAAGGTTGAGTAATTTCTACTTAGTTGAAGTTTACTTTGCAATAATTTTTACTCAAACAATATAACACTGAATTAAACCACGCTTTTAAAGTGTGTGCTTTACTTAGTAACATCTAAGTAAATAACACAATAGATATTGTGTTAACACCATATCTACATAATAGAAATAATGTAGTACACACCTGAACACAGAGACCTCAATACTTGGTACACAATACACAATGTTGGTAACATTCGATGAATCGTTTTTGAGTATGAATGTGCCATTTTGAGTAGAAAATGTCACAAAATGCCAAGTTACTAAATCTAACAAAAGCAATGATAAAACACAGCTGGAAAACATCAACCTCATTAATTATTCAAACCCCAGTGCATGATGGGAACACCCGTATCAGAAAAGTTTAGTAGTTATACTTCACGCTTTAACTTCTACAAGCTTGAATTGAGTACTAATATAGAATTTACCTTTATTTTTTTATTTGTGCCTGAACTACATTTTTCATGTAGATATTACATTTGTTTTGTCTGTAGTAACCCACCACAGAATCATTTTTATCAATGTATTAATATATGGTATTTATTAATATTTTGAGTTAGCCTTTATTTTTATATTTCACTTCACTTCATTTCACATCTATCTTCGATCTATTTTATAACAATTTTAGTTTTAGTAATTTAAATACTTCAAATTAAACTTATTTTATTTCAGTTATTTGCCAAAGCAATATTTCAAATTTTCTCATTTTAAGTTTTTTTTTTTAAGTTTATGTTTTTCATCTAATATTTATATTTTATTTCAGCTTTATTTCAATTAGACAGTGGCTATTTGTCAATAGATGTTATTTACACTAAACGTAAAAAGAAACAAAAAGTATTTTCTTTAATAGCGATAAATGCTCTTCAAACTGTGTAAATGCTTTTTTTTTTTTTGCACGGAGTGTAAATCGTTTTTAGATGATACTGGGGCAGATACTATTTGCACCTCAGTCTATTTTATAAAACCACATGCAATAATAACAACATATTCAGTGTATATGTGTAACGAACAGTCCACTGGAGGCAAGCTTTGATGAACCCAAGTGCAGTTTTATTTACAAGGTGAACAGATACCAGACACACGATGACTTGATACAGACTTGACTCATGAACAGTCTTGACCATGAACAGACTTGACAAAAAGTCACCAACAGCAGGTTACATAGATAAACAAACAATACACGACCAGTACCATGGCAGACATGAGGGTTTAAATACACTGAGACTAATGACAAGACAAGGGACACCTGTGAACAATGATTAACCAATGAACCAATGACATGACACAACACATGAGGGCATGGGAATCACATGACAAAGGAACACATGACAAAACCAGGAAGTGCATGGCAGGGAACGTGGCAAACTAAGAAAAATAGACAGTAAACATGACTAATGCAATGGGAAAGGGAGAAAAATGAATTCGGTAAAAAGGCAGATTCGAACAAAAGTTAACGCTACTCCCCTTAGTCTCCACGCCACTGATTCAGTTGTTAGTGAGATTTCTTTTGCAATTTTTTCTGGCTCAATCAGATAATGGTGGGCGGAGTTAGTGTAAATAGCCTCTGCCAAAAAGGCGTCCCATTTGCACCTGGTATAAATAGACATGTTTCAATTAACGATTGTTAATAGTTTTAGTTTTAGTTAACAACAGCAACACAGCTGTTGATTTACAATAGAATGCACCAACAAGTCTTAAATCGAAAGATTTCAATTCAAACTCAAACTATTTTCTTAAAATTCTTCCAAAATCAGAGGATCTGACATAATTTCCCCATTGATTTATAGCTAATTTTATTTATTTTTTTAAAACAGCAATTTTCATTTGTGACCCTGGACCACAAAACGTCATACGGGTAATTTTTTATTTTTTTTATTGAGATTTATACATTATCTGAATAAATAAGCTTTCCATTGATGTATGGTTACATACCATATTTGGCCGAGATACAACTATTTGAAAATCTGGAATCTGTGAGTGCAAAAAAATCTAAATATTGAGAAAATCGCCTTTAAAGTTGCCCACATGAAGTCCTTAGCAATGCATATTACTACTACTAAAAAATTTTTATATTGTACGAAATTTACAAAATGTCTTCATGGAACGTGATCTTTACTTAATATCTTACTTAATGATTTTTTGGCATAAAGGAAAAATCGATCATTTTGACCCATATAATGTATTGTTGGCTATTACCACAAATATACCCGTGCGACTTATGACTGGTTTTGTGGTCTAGGGTCACATTTGTGTTATTTTTTATTTCTCTTCAGGGATTATAGGACATTAGAATAATTGTAGATACTTAAATGAACCTCCATTATGCAATGAAAGAGCAACATCTGAGCAAATAACATTTCCCTCTATGTACAGATGTAGCAAACATTTATTAATTATTCAGGTGTATTAAGAGGAAAGCATTTTTCCACATGCACATGGTACAAAAAAAAAAAACACCATAGCTTGTTCATTCATCATGTTGCATAATGCTCCATATATATCAGTTCTATCGTCTGGCTTGTGTGTGTTTGGTTGGTGTGTATATGTTTATGTGTCTGGTTTAACCGTGTGTAAGTGTGTGTCTGTGAGCAGTGAGCATCTGGGGGCCGTACCCGTGGGCCGGAGAGAGGCTCGCTGACAGGTGGAGCTCTGATTGGCTCGATCACGCCCCACTAACCATGCAAGCCATTACCCACACACACGCTGACCTCTGCAGTCCATGCGTCTGTGCACTCATGTAGGAATCAGCATACAATCATTCCTGTGAGTGTGTGTGTGTGTGTGGCTTACTGGTCCCAGACGCTTCATGAAAGACCATTTCAGTCACTCAGTTCACCCGCAGCTTTGTATTCCAGCACATAGCGTGCTGTGTTTGTATTTGTCTGGAGCGCGGTCATCACAGCGTGCTCCTCTACTGCCGTGCATCAGAAACCAAGAGAAAATATAAGCAGTTTTACCGTGCAACACAAATAAATCCATGCAATGCGTCTCTCTCTCGCTCTCTCTTTCATGCCACACTCGGCATTTGTGTACTGAAAGATTAAGTAGCTCCGAAGGGCCCGTGTTTACAAATATGCAGCCGCCAACAGGCCAAAGCCTCCGAATGACTGTGGAATACAAATAGCTTTTTTATCAGTGCTGAGCCCCTGCCCAAAGAAATTGTGTTTTCCATCCTTTCCTCTTACGCCAATGAAATATGAAGCTTTATTTTCCTCTCTCTCTATATATATCCCGAATCTGGCAGGAAACTGTTAGTGTTCACCCTACACTCCCTCACACATACACTTGCTAAAGTAGATGTGAGTGACATGTCACAACCCATCAAAACTAAAACACTACCATTATAATCAATGAAGCTGTCTACCCTGATCAGGACGCCCCTTTTCTTTTTTGACATTTAGCAGAGCTACTCTATAAACTATTAGCTACAAAATGATGTTTTTTTTTACAAAATTACAACATTTTTGTCATGACAACTCTCTGAGTGTTTGGCATGGTAATGGACATAATAATGTTGATATGTTTGGTCTTACGGAATAGATCTGCTGCTGCTGTACAATATAGCATACATGAATTACCCATAGCAGATTTATACAGGTGAAGCTGGGGGTTTCTGAAAGTGCGCTGCAACTGCTACAGCAAATGCTGACCAGTATTTGAAATGTTGAGCAGTGAGTTCATTGGCTACTGATACAGCAGGAACCAATCAGCTGTGCCCTATAGAGAACAATGTGATTGAAAGCAGATTGAGTAAAGGACCAGTCTGCGCCATCTAGAGTTTCACAACAGAACTTTGTATATCAATTTTGTAGATTATATTTTATTTATATAATATTATAATATTATTATGTGTGTATATCATTATATAATTAATTTACATTTATTAATTTAGCATAATATACACTTTATACCACCCAATTTTTTTCTTAAATTTTTTCTACCCATTTTTGGGGGGTTATTTTTTCAGTGTTTGGGTAGTTTTTGTGTTACCCAGATCCTGGGTCAGACGTAACAACCCAAGGCTTGAGTTATTTATCGCAGGCTTTTTGCGACCTCTTCAGGAGAGAGCAGTGCAGCTCCGTCAAATTGGTGCATGTCTTCGGTAAAATACAGGTTTGTGTACATTTTTTTTAATCTATAAATTCGTTAGTGTGCTGTATATCATTTGATTTTATGCAAAGCAACATAAAGGGCCGCGATGTGAGTCACCTAAACAAGTGTCACTGATGCATGATGCCTGTCAAAAAGATACAGAATATAAATACTTATGATGTTAAAATATGTTCAGCCAGTCACTGCATATTTCGGCTACGAGAGAAACTCTGGGCGGCGGTCTAAAGTTAGAAGTTCCCCCGCTGAACATGACACAAGCTCCGGCATTAGATCCAGCGCCGTTACGGTGGAAACGGGACAACAGAGACTGGTGGATTACACTTGAATTACTTCTAAATGTTTAACTTTACTAATAATATTTGTTAAACGAGCTTAAATGTAGGCAATATGTATTAAAAACTATAAATAATGAGCTATACTGTAAAATATTATCTATAATATAATATAAAATCGATAAAATAAAGGAATTATCATGCAAACCAGTTTCAAAGATTTAAGTTAATCCGTGAATATTAATTCTTGTATGAAGTAAAAGCTAGTATTATATCAAAAACGGATCAACCCATTATGTTGGGTTAAATAAACAACCCAGTTTGCTTTGGGTTGTTTTTAACCCAGTGTTTTTTATGTTGAGTGTATAATATTATATGTTCATTTTTATTAAGTATATCAAAATATTTTATACTATACTATAGGGATGTCACAAGTACCGGTACTTCGGTACCAATCGGTACTGAAATTAAAAAAAATTGACGATACCAGCATTTATGTAGTACCGAGTATATTCGGTACCCGCAGCTGCGTTCAGTCTCTTCCGTGTTTACCTCCAGACTGTAGCTGAATATATACTAGTGTCTGTGAATATTAAACTGCAAAATACTATTTAAATATTAATCCTCCATGTTCTGCGTCTCTGTGTGAGTGAATGAATGGTGCAGACGTTCAGTTTAATTTGCAGCTCTGTGTTCATGGCACAGACACTCGCTGTCTTTTTAGCCTCTGCCGTGTGTCACTATATGAGGACATGAACGCATAAACCGTCACATGAGAATTTACCATTTCACACTCAAAGGTCTTCATGGCAACCCGTTAAAATAAAAGTTTGGTTTAACTTGAAGAAATTGACAGAAATATATTAGGCTACTGTTGTACAGTAGATTTAGCTACGTCTCAATGTAATAATAATAGGCTACTACTAACAATAATAATTATGCTGAGATGGTTGCTTATTTTTCACTTGATCTTTTTTATAAACAATGTTTACTTTTAAACAGCATGTAGCCTTTAAATGTTTATGTATTATTTACTTATAATGATTATCATCATAAATAATAAACTCATTGAATTTAATTTAAAACAAAATCCAAGTAGTTAAATAAAATAAAAATAAAAACATTTTGCTGTGATACCGAAATTGGTACCAAGAATCGTAAAATTTTGATGGTATTGGCACCGACTACTGGAACTATACTATAATATAATAATTTTTGTTATGAACTTACACTTTTTATTAATATATGTATTTATTTTTTTCTTTTTAAATAACTTTAACGTTATTTATATAAGCCGGCTTGTGTCTATTTAATACCAATTTAAATCATCTTTTGTTTCTAATCATATGCAGTTGTAGTGAAACTAAAAATATGCGTACAATTATTTAATTATTCTAAAACAACACACTTGTATATTACTGGATTTCCACTGAATATATATTTTTGTCTAGCTTACAGCTGTTTGATCTGTGTTAGTGTCTTTGAAACACAAGACCAATGCTGAATAAACAGAAAGACACAATACAATACAAGACTATCTTGCTCTGGTTTGTTTCACTTGTTCTTTTGTTTTTTTACCTTCTTTCTCTATTGCCCTTTTCCACCGTTTCCACCCTCCATCATTTCCTCGTCCTACTTTTCTTGCTCTGTTGTTCTTTTTCCGGGCCGCACTTTTGTCCCGTCCCTTCCTTCAGCAGGAGCAGTGGGAATATTAGCCAGCAGACAGATCATTTAGGGGTCAGACCTGTGAATGTGTTAATTGTGATTTATAGCTGAACTGAATTTAAGAAGAGCTTTTCCTTATTGACCACCTGAAGCTGAGGCCCTGGGAAAAAAAAAGTTTGCACCATTTCTTTCTCCTTAACAGCGTACGGCGCTCTCAAGGGTTCTGTCAGCCCCAGATACTCATACAATTTTAGGATGAAGCACATTAGATAGCGCAAACGAAGCAAGATTCAATTCCGACGATTATGGTCCTGGAGGGCAAGGTCTGTGAGGTGAGCAGGGCACGCTCTCACAGGAAGTGACAGAATGAGGAAGACCACTGACCTTTACCGTAAAGATGATTCTTTCTCATACTCTGCTCTATTTCCTGTGCTAATGTCCATCTATAAGTAATGCTCCTACACCGCTGACGACGTCCTCATCTAGGTGTGTCTACATTATTAATGGCTCCCGGGATGTGTGGGGTCAGGAGTGAAGCTGGGTGGCTTAATAAAGACACCAAACAGATTTGTGAGGACTCGTGGGGGGAATTTTGCACTGCTTAACTGTACATAAACCCAAAACCAAAAACAATCACGTCATAGGATGGATAGATGGATGGATGGATGGATGGATGGATGGATGAAGGGATGGATAGATAGATAGATAGATAGATAGATAGATAGATAGATAGATAGATAGATAGATAGATAGATAGATAGATAGATAGATAGATAGAGTCCCACTGAAGTGCCTTGAAACGCACAGCATTATTTAATATGTTGATGTAATTTCCACTGAAACAGGAAGACAGGGACATATCCAACAGCTCCTCCCCTTTTTTAAAATAGCCAATAGCGTTTAGTTTATATCACAGCTCGGCCAGAGCCGTTAAGCTCGGTAAAGCCGCAGTTTCCTCCTAGTCTATAACCATTTCTTCTCCTAATCTCCTCCATATCACTTGTGCAGAATTCAAATGGGTCCAATACGATGCAGTTCGCATGACTTAATTTGTCCCAATGGAAAGCATATTTACACTGTCTGAATCTTTCCCTATCCCCCATATAGTGCACTATGTAGAAAATAGTAAATGTGTGAACAAGTGACCGATTTCAGCCACAGCTTCAGCATCTGTTTATAATGTAGGGGGCGGGGCTTCAGATTCTAGAGAGAATTTGATTGGACAGAAAATCTGATGAGAAGCTGAAGTGCAGAGTGATGACATCAAAATCATTGATCCATATTGGCGGAAGTGAGAGACTGTACATTTTGAATGCTTATATCTTCTAAATGCTTTTAATCGTTTTAAAACACTAGCTTATAGATAACAGCAAGGCTAACATATTCATACTAAAAGCCATAAAACTTCCGTTTTGATTTCATAGGGACTTTAATCTTGTTTGGTAAATAAACTATTGTGGCTCTTGTGGTGTATGTTTCCATGCTTTTAGCTCATCATTATTCTTACCAAAGGTTAATAGTCCATCCAGACCCTTGAAATGACCCCATGTGTCCCAAGAGGAGATTTGCACATTGCTTTACAAAGCCTGAGCTGTGGCTAACTGTCCTGGGGACATTTGAATCGTTAGTGGCCATGAAAAGAGTAGAGAAAGAAGGGTGCATCTGTCCTTCTACATCAGTAGTCTCCTCTGAGTCGCGGCCCCTCAGGTGCTAACTGTATGTCAGCACAATCAGCAGGGATTCGGTTTGGTGCCTCTTCAGACTCTCAATGCCTCTGCCTCGCCCATTCCACTGCCTCCAATCACACCCACCTCAGGATGACCCTTATCGCCGGCCGATAAAAATCCACCCTCGGTGGGGAGATAAGAGAAAAAGGGAGGAAAAGGAAGAGAAGAGTGCATCTGTACGATTAGATAAAGGAGAGGCGCTCTTGACAGACTGAAGGATTTTTAGCCAGAGGATGTTTTGAATGCGAGTATTCAACGCTCGAGGCTCCAATGCAATTTCCCCGGGATGAAATGATTGTTGTAAGCCGAGGTTTTTCTGACTGGCATCCTTAGGAAATGGACAGTTCCCTTTCTAATCACAGAAGTGTTTACATGAGTACAGCGCCTCTGGCTTTCTCTCTTTCCAGTGTTCTCTCTGTTCCGTCTTTCTCCAGGCGATACTTTTGGAGAGTTTAGTGCTTTGGGTGTCCACACAGGGTGCATGAAAGGTCCAGCGATCCAAAAACACAAATATGTCAATATGCTTCAGTAACTCATACACCCAGATTTTATCACATTTTATCTATGCTGATTTTAAGGGAAAATCTACAGAATTATGAATGGATTTAAAGGTAAAGTGTGTAATTCCCCAATAAAATGGAATTGCGATCTTTTTCTTTGAGCTGAGTTCAACAATACAATATAGCGTGGTGCAGGTATGACGTCACTCTGTAGGCCAACCGGCAGTTCGCATCACACTGGTTCCCTCGATAAAAAACCAAAAGGATTTTTCCATAGCCTTTTGGATTATCGCAAAAAAAACCAGCTCTGTGATCAACACAAGTTTATGATACTTACATGTTTTGTCCATCAAGATAATTTTCACAAAATGAACACAACTTTTATTAATTTTGAAGCCTAAATACAGTCGCCAGAATAAAAAGCTATAGGCTATAAACGGACTACACCAGAGTACCGCAATTTCAACGTCACCATCACTAAGCCTCTGACAACTCTTCCAGTTTTTATCTCAAAACATTTTTCCAGAACATTTGAGTTAGACTACTTTATAAGAGCACAATTATGAGCATAAAAGCGGACTGAGTTTACCTTTTCGGCGTGACAATGTTTAATCTCTTCGACAGCCTCTGTAGCCCCATTTAACCACTTGTTAGCAACCACCTTTTTCAAGACACGTAACAGCTTCAAAAAATCACAAGTGGAGTAATGCTGATGTATTTTATGTCGTAGAATAAAACGTTAAAGTGTCTTGAGCTTGTGTTCACCACATACCTTATTTCAGCCGTTACACCGTCAACCAAAATCCCATAAAAAAAAACATTGACTTTGGGACGAGGGAACCGGAAGTGCTAAAATGCTAACAAAGTGATGGCCTACAAAGTGATGTCATACCTGCACCACTCTATTGGCTCAACCCCATGGCATGAGTTGGGGCAGGGCAACCTGTGTACCACACAGAAGCAGAACATGGTCTTTATTTTATTCTTTTTTTTTTTGGTGCTACTAGGGGTGCAGAAATGGTACACTGGCGCTCACACTAGACTTGCATTCAAAATCTCATGCAAAACATCCTGGATATGATGTCATACTCAAAGACTTTTGTTTTTGATAAATTATACATCCCAAATAATAATAATATAACTTTACAATTGCTGGAGTTGGAATTTGAATTGAAGCAGAATTGGAGGTTGAATTGGAATGTTACACACTAATGCTTTCTGGGGGAAAAATCTATAAAACATTAAACGGTAACACTTTACTTAAAGCCTTTATGTATAATGCATTATAAAGGTCTTCATAATGTATGTTATAATGCATTATATCTTTTCATAAATAATTGTAACTTCATTATAACTTCATTTGTAAGTTCAAATTCATTATAATATTTTCAGATTCCTTGTTACATTACCTTGTTTGCATTATACTTTCCAAACATAAGTGTAACATAAGTATTATAATGTATTATAACTGTGGTTACAGTTATTCATGAGACCATATAATTCATTATAAGGTGCATTATAAGGCATAATTAATGCATTGAAATATTTTTAATGCATTATAAAGGCTTTAAGTAAAGTTTTACTTTCTATATATATTTTACTTTCTATATATATAGAAAATTACTTTATATATTTTTTTTTATCTATAAGAAATTCAAATGTGTGTATGTGTTGTAATTCAGAAGCCTGTTTGCTACCTCGCATCAAAAATCTGGAATTGAATTGGAATTGAAGGAAATTCTCAGTTCAGCTCTAAATGGTGCACAACCCTACAACACACACACACACAACCATGACGTCATCTCTTTTTCCAGCCACTGACTCTTGTGTGCTTTAACCTTGGCTCAGAGAGAGAGAGAGAGAGAGAGAGAGAGAGAGAGAGAGTAATTCTAACCTTAAAAACCTGCTGATTAAAGCTAGTTTGGAGGAATTCGATTCCGCTTAATGCCTTTGGCCCTCCGCCCAGCCCTGACGACGGATCGCCATTAACATCAACGGACAGCATGTCTTCACTCAGGCGAAGACGTGACCAGCACACACTCTAACGCACACATGTGTGTCCGCCGTGGCCTGTCCCCATCAGTTTCATTCTGATCTGTCTCTGTTGATCAGCATCAAACCGCATTGGTATTTCCTGCGAGCCGCCCGTGCCATGCACACTGCTCTCCTCCTGTTTCTGCAGACGCAGCATCCTCTGTGGTTATCTGTCCAGGCTCATGGTCATTCGTGCTGATATGAGGACAGTTTGATGCTTTATTTCAGTGGGGCTTTGGGTTAAAGTTCAGAGCGATAAAGCTGGTTGTAGATAAACACTTGTTTTCTCATTTTGTGCATACTAGCATCTATGAATGCTAGACTATGTTTAAGGTTATGATGGATGTATGGATGGATGGATGGATGGATATAACGATACACAGACAGATAAATAGATGGATGGATGGATGGATGGATGGATGGACGGATGACAGGCAGACAGAATGATGGATGACAGGCAGACAGAATGACGGATGGATGGATAGATAGATAGATAGATAGATAGATAGATAGATAGATAGATAGATGGAAGGACGGCTGGATGACAGACATACAGAAGGACGGACGGACGGACGGATGGATGGATGGATGGATGACAGACAGAACGACGGACAGACGGATGGATGACAGACAGACAGATGGAACGACGGACGGACAGACAGACAGATGGACGGACGGATCACAGACAGACAGAACGACAGACAGACAGATAGATAGACGGACGGACGGACGGATGGACGGACAGACAGACAGACAGAACGTTGGACGGACGGACGAATGGACGGATGGATGACAGACAGACAGATGGAACAACGGACAGACAGACAGACAGATGGACGGTCACATGGATGGATGACACACAGACAGAACGACAGACAGACAGACAGATAGATGGATGGATGGATGGATGGATGGATGACAGACAGACAGACAGACAGAACGACGGACAGACGGATAGATGACAGACAGACAGATGGAACGACGGACGGACAGACAGACAGATGGACGGACAGATGGATGGATCACAGACAGACAGAACAACAGACAGATAGATAGATAGATAGATAGACAGACGGACGGACGGATGGACGGACAGACAGACAGACAGAACGACAGAACAATGGACGGATGGATGACAGACAGACAGACGGAACGACGGACAGACAGACAGATGGACGGACAAATGGATGGATGACAGAGACAGACAGATAAATGGATGGATGGATGGATGGAGGAAGGAAGGAAGGAAGGAAGAATGAGCTTTCCAACAGTCGGAGAGTTAAACACAAACACCTCCTGCCCAGAGATAGTTGTGTTCTTCTCTGACTTTATTTCTCACCATGGTTCCTGTGCTCTGATACAGATTCAGTCTGAATTTACTGTTTGATGTCTTTTTAAACCAGCATGAGGAAGATGAGTATAAAAGGCATTTTTGCATCATTTAAAGGGCTCGTATTCAACACTTTTGTAGCATTTGATTTTTTCCCCTAATCTCCATTTATAATGTTAGTCAAGTTTTCTTTCACCAGAAAAAGTTGTAATTTAGTGTTTCATGGTTGTTTTCCACCCTCTCTGACCTGAGAATTAAACAGGCTGTTGTTTAAATGACCTCTGTTGTGATTGGCTAACCTCTTCACATGTGTAATGGGAAACTAACGACGCCCACGCCAAGCTGCTGAATACTAAATAGCCGTTAATATGTAAATGTAGCCGGTCATATGTAAATGTGCTCATGATTCTGATATCATTATCATGATGCATGTTTTTTTTTTTAGCTTAGTTTCAATAAATGCTCTGGAGAGGGAGATTTGTGATGTAGTTCGTCTAGATAGTACATCAAATTTGAAATATCCTGTTGTCCATAATGAGCTTGGTGTGAGAGTCCATTTTAGTTTTAATGTGACCTCGGTGTCCTTGACATACAGCGTCACTGAAAATGTCAGTATGATATTTGAACGTTTTTAGAGGTTTGAGGATCATAATTATTAAAAGTTCATGCAGTAAAAATGACTTTGGAGATTAAAACACCCTGCAGAACCAGGGTTATTAGAGTCATATAAAAAAAAAAAACCATTTTTGTTACTTGAAATAAAGTAAACATTAACTTGAAACAAATGAACTACAAAAACCTAAACTTATTTTATTTCAGCCAGCTGCCAAGAAAACATTTCTTATTTTTATTCTGACTTGATGTACTAAACTAAAACTTTCAAATGAAAACATAAAAATAAGTATCTCAATGATACTAAAATAGTGTGCTTGTCATCATTTGAAAATGTTAAAAAATGAGCAGCAAGCCTCTCCCCAGGGTTCATTGTCTTATCTTATGCAAACAACATATCAGTGTCCCGAGAAAACCATGTACGGCAAAATGAGGAAAAGACTCATATTTCCCCTGTAGGAGATATTTAGATATTGGCATCCAATTCAGCAGCGATATACCCAACCGAAAGGCACCTTGGCGCCGGTGCGTGTGTGTATGTGTTTGTGTGTGTGAGCACGTTACTGTGCGTGGGAGCGTGTCTCAGACACGACGGTGGCGCTGATCTAATCGTGTGAATGTAATTAGGCTTTAATTGCTCAGCGTGTGGGCCTCTGGCATCTGTCTGGGACCCAGACGGCAAATAATGCCCTCTGACGCTGTCATCTCCTAATCTCACTGTTACCAAACACCTCAGCACAACTCCCACTGAAACCAGACACCTCCACGCCGCTGACGGGAGGATGACGACACACTTTACCACTGTACTTGATTTGCATCGTAATCGGTGCTGGGACGTAACTAAATAAACGTTCATATGGTGCCTCTTTTCCACATGCTAACTGGTTAGAATGAAATATAAGAAAGTTACATTGTACATTGTGCTAATAAGCTTTGAAATAACAATAACATGGAATCAATCACAGCTGATTTACTGAAACAGGTGCATCTGCAGTGTGTATTTGTTCATGTACTTTTGGCAAAACACACATCTATAGCTTTATTTGGTACAGAATCTGGCACAGAGGCTGCAGTCGGCACAGGAAGTGATGTCATTCTCAAAGTTTGTGAAAAATGATTTGGTACACTGAAAAAAATGGTGTAGGATTTACTTTGAATCGATTTTTACAGAGAAATGACAAGTAGCAAATTAAGCAGAAAGACTGAAATAGTATTTTCTTGTAAAATGTACTGTCTCAAAAAATAATTTTTAGCAACACTTTATTTTAAGGTGATGTACAGTACTGTGCAAAAGTCTTAGGCTCGCTAGTATTTTTACACACAAAAAGTGGGTTTAAGCCAGTTATTTATATCTTTTGCTGTAGTGTGTCAGTAGGAAATATCAGTTTACATTTATAAATTAATTGCCATTAATTTTAATAATCCAGTGAGATTTTTGTATGCATAAAGAGTCTGACAATAGTCTCTATGCTCCACATGGAGATCTGATCTCATCTTCATTGAGTCTGTCTGTGATTACATGAAGAAACATAAAAAACTGAGATGGACTAAATCCAGAAAAACTGTGGCAACGTCTCCAAGACACTTGAAGAAACCTTCCTGCAAAACTACATGAATAGGTGTAGGAATAGATTCAGGTGACAAAACGCGAAGGGTGGTCACCCCGAATATCGATTTGATTTAGTTAATAGAAGTTAATTCATAAATAAAAGCTATTTATGTTATTATTTTTGACAGCATTCTCACTTTAAAGCATTCTGACAAGTGCCTAAACTTTTCCCAGTACTGTAGTTTTGCAGGAAGGTTTCCTCAAGTGTCTGGGAGACGTTGCCACAGTTCTTCTGGATTTAGTCTGTCTCAGTTTTTTCTGTTTCTTCATGTAATCACAGACAGACTCGATGATGGTGAGATCAGATCATACCGGCTGCTGTCAGACTTCTTGAGTAACAAGAAGTAAAAAAAAATAATAATAATCTCACTGGATTATTACAATTAATTGCAAAATGAATGTTTGGAAATGTAAACTGATATTTTCTACTGACACACTACAGTAAAAGATATAAATAACTGGCTTAAAAACATTTTTCGTGTGAAAATACCAACGTGCCTAAGACTTTTGCACAGTACTGTAGTTACACGCTACTACATGTACTTACTATAGTAATAACAGTAAATTATGCATAACTACAAGTAACTAACCCTAACTGTAACTGTAACTCTATAGTAAGTACTTAATTCATTAATATTACTCAGTACTTATTTGAGGTACCTTATAATGAAGTGTAACCTAATTTTTTATAGTGTATTTGGATTATACTTATAATATGCTTTAGTTGGCTTTAGAATTTCATGTATTATACCCTCTTAGAATATTTTGTTTATGGTCTTTATGCTTGCAAATTTTGGTCTTTGTTGCAAAAAAATTAAAAAATTGGTCTTTGAATTCATTTTTTTTTTAATATTAATATTATTAACCAGTTACCAGCATTTAAAAATAATGATTTTACTGTGGATTACTATTTTCTGTTGTTTTATGCAACAATTTTTTTTTTCTTCAACTGTTTGTGAATTTTTTTTTCCAGTAATGTGTGTGCAAAATAATGCTGTCACCTTAATTTAGATACTTGTGTCAGAAAATATTGGCACAAATTAAATTTAAATATCCTCTGATTGCTATACATTAATCAAGGTACTATTTTATCCCTCATTTGCTTCAATATAGTTAGCTACTCTTTTCTATTAGTTTGTCACATAAAAAAATAGCTTGACTGTAAATTGAACTGAGTAGCTTGTAGCTTCCCTAACATTGGTTTTAATGCGTGTGTGTGGGAATGATACGTTGAGATGAGCTTCATTCCTGTAAAATTCAGCCAGCCGAATGTACAATAAGATCTGAGACAGGTCTCGTAATCCAGTGCTGTAAATAGACTTACAGTCCTCCTGTTATTGACCCGATATGAAGGACACCTTACACACACACACACTGAGTGTCTGAAGATCACGTCCCACTGGATATTTTTATCTGGTTATAAACAGAATCATACGAGGAATGATTGTGTCATTTTTATATTATAGAATAAGGAAGCAAGAAAGCGGGTGTATATATGACTGTGTGTGTATAATATTATGATTAACAACCTTTATTGTCCTCATTGTTCAGATTTGTGGCAGTACAGAGCTGTGCACTCGGGTTTATAGAGTTATTGTGCTGATGGTTTGTGTTTATTAACTCCACACTCCTAAAAATAAAAGTTCTAAAAGGATGTTCCATGGATGTTAAAGTTCCATAGAACCTTAATTTTTTAAGAGTGCTGTTTGTCTGAGCTTGTGTGTTTACTCTGAGTGTTTAACTGATGGTGTGCTCTGTGTTTTATTTCAGTGTCTGTACGGCTGCTATGTCCACTCCTCCATCATTCCCACGTTCCACCGCCGCTGTTACTGGCTGCTGCAGGTAAGAGTCCAGCTCTGTCTATTACTCTTTAACACTAAATGATGCAAAAAAACACAACCGAAAGAACTTTCATCCCCATCCTGTCGCCTTGAGCTCTCTGTCTCTCTCTGTTAAATGCACGAACAGTCTGACAGCGATGGCAGTTATTAAGAGTCATAAACGCATTAATGGAAGTATATTATCAGACAGAGGTCGTCGTACGGACTAGTCGATCAGTTCTAGATGATGCTTTGAGCCTGTTGTCACATCACAGATCAGATGTCCTTGTTCTATTTGGCACTTTATAAGTGAACTACACAGTTCATTTGGGGTGTTCACATACACGCCTAAATCGATGTGAACCGCTCGGAGACCCGTGAAACTACCCAAGTGTTGTCTGGAGACTGACAGAAGCCATAAGCGAGCGGGACGTGAGGGTTTTTGCACCGCAAGCAGCATCAGCGAAGATGTGCAAGCTTTCATTTCTCACCCACATCATCTCAGCGGTGCGGGAATCAGTCTTCAGCCGGCCACTGGTGCTGCGTGCCAACTCATTTACATCAGGTAAACGGGGACTCGCTGACTAGTAGACCTCACTGGTTAGATTAGTAGTCGTGCAGCCCGTAGCATGCATACGATGTGTTTGTGTGTGTGTCAGGTTTTGCCTCGAGACCAAATGCCCCTCAAGGATAGTAAAACCTGAAATCATCTACACTGTGTGGAGCAGCAAACGGCGCCCATGAGGAAACGACTTAATAAACATACTAAATAATGTCTTCATGGAAATATAAAAATGCAAAGGGTTCGCTTTAGGAGCAGGGGATAGAAAATATTATTAGTGCAGTATAAAAACAATCAATGGAAAATCCCCACCATGATAGAAAAGCAAGTGTGAGTGTGTGGGTTTATACTTTAGGGAACACAGTTGCCTCCAGAAGTGAGCTAAATCTGGGAAAACCGCACTTTGGGGACTTTCAGGGAGAAACGATTAATATATAAAGCTTTTTTTATTATTTAAAAAATGCAGAAAGTTAGCTTTTAGCCATCATTTAGTCGTTCCAATAGTGCTGATATAACACTGGGACTTTTCACTGTTTGTGGTGGGGATTTTACAGTGACACTTTCTGCAGATTACACCAAAGACAAAATGTCTTTCTGACTGAATCATTTGAATCATTTACTCACCAAACACAGATTCATTCACTAATAAAACAAGTGACTGCCCTATAGTGAAGAAAACCTACCAAAATGTATTTAAAATACACTAAGTATCCTACAAATCCATTAACATATTTAATGACAAAAATGGCTTGAGACTTACTGATATAAATATAATTAAACTTTATGTGGAGTACTTCTTTATTGCACAATGCACATTTCTTAATATTAAGCCTAAAATGTGTTTTAATATCACTATTAGTATGATCTCTGTATAATATCAGCCTTTAAATGCAAGCTATTTAAAGTGTACCTAAAGTATACTTGCAATAGTTAATCTTTCACATATACTTAAGTATGTCTTTAGTTGGACATCAGCACTATTTCTGGATAACTAAAGTGCATTAAGTACAAAATTAGTTGTTCCAATTTAGTAGACTTTAAGTATATCAATTTTGTATACCAACAGTACAATTACAGGGTATTTATATGAAGTACATACATATGTAAATGTATTTGTAGCATACTTGGCATAAAATAAATGTATTTCAAATACATTTTAGTATATTTATTTTTCACTAGAGTGACTTTGAATCATTTGGTTCATTCCCTCAGTCTATTCATTCAAAAACACTTATTCATTCAGTAGCGAATCAAGTGGCTCAGTGCGTCCAAAAATCACATATTGTCTGAGTAGGTACTACATCTGAATTTGAACTTACTTTGCGACCGTTAAAATAGTGTGTTCTATATAGTATGAATATACATAGGTAGTATGAATGAAATTCTGATGTACTCTATCCGCCATGTTGTTACTGTCACTGCCGTTCATAAATCCTCTCCTGTGGCCTCATGGGATAGTAAAGTGTCAATCAAATGCACACTTCAAAATCTTGGGAGAAGTAGTAGGTCATCCAGGTACATTTTTCCTACTGTTTTTCAAATACTACATAGAACTATTTGATTTCGGAAACAGCGGCTGACTATATGAGTGAGTTAATGAATCATTCCCTCAAATCAGTTCATTCAAAAAAACTGATTCATTGAGGAAGGAAATAGCACTTGTTATCCTCAGAGACTCACAGTGGTTAACTCTTCTCAGACAGTGGACAGGGACAGTGAGAGAGACACAGGACAGAAAACACTGATCTCATTGTGCCTCTCCACAGTGTGTCTTGCTCCGAGAGACGCAAAGAAGCAAAATTAACACCGCATACAAACTCCATCAATCAAAGCTGACGGGCAATAATTCACTGCATGTGAAACACTCGCAGAAGAAAAGAAATGCAGTAAAACTGTATTTTTAAAATGCGAATTTGGCGAACGTCACTGATGTACACATCACTCTAACGGACCGCTGGAAATCACTCACATCCGCAGCATCTCTCATATCTCGCTTGAAAAGTCAAAACAAAATGTTGAGAGATTTTAAAGTACATTTACTAAACTGTTTTAATTCTATATGTTATATCAAGAATGTATCATTTACATTTCAATAAAAAAAATATATGAATAATATTTAATAATAATATTAAAAACAAGTCTGATGGTGTGCTAGGATCAGTATCGGATGTTATATTAATAAAAAATATTATTTATTTATCATATATAACACTGTCACATGAATGTCAGTTTGTGTTGTCTTTCAGTTTACTTCTTGTCACATGTTCCTTTGTCTTAGTTTTCCCGCCACTTGTCTGTTTCCTTGGTTACCCTCGTTAGTTATAGTTCAGCTGTGTCCAGTTAATTATCTTGTTTCTGTTTGCTATTTAAGTTCTTCCCTTTTCACTCAGTCTTTGTCCGGTCACCGTTATGCTAAGTTGTGTTATTGCCTGTCTTTGGGGTATTTATAATTAAACTACGTTTGGGAACTGAAGGTCTTCGTCTTCCTGTCTGCACAAACCCGTGACAAACACAAGTATATCAGAATTAGTTTTTTTAAAGATTGATGGCTAAAAGACAATTTGGGTGCGTGAGATGAACTTCAGAAGATTGCACCTTGGTCCCAATGAGGGAAACGGCTTATAAATCATACAAAATGATTTTTGAAAATTGAAAAATGCAGTGTGTGTGTGTTTGTGCGTGTTTTTGTGACATATCAGGACACATATTTGTATAATGACATGGGTATGACACAGGTATTACAAGGAGAGGGTGACTTATGAGGACATTACCCCATGTCCCCATTTTTCAAAAGGCTTATAAATCATACAGAATGAGGTTTTTTTTGAGAAAGTAAAAATGTGCAGTTTCCTGTGATGGGTAGGTTTAGGGTTAGGGGTAGTGTTGGCGGATAGGAAATACGGTTTGTACGGTATAAAAACCATTACGCCTATGGAATGTCCCCACAATTCACAAAAACAAACGTGTGTGTGTGTGTGCGCGTGAGTGTGTGTGTGTGTGTGTGTGTGTGTGTGTGTGTGTGTGTGCGTGTTTGTGAGTGTGTGTGTGTGAGTGTGCTAGTCTGAACGGGGGTCATTGAGGGATATAAACATAATGTTAAACCATAAAAGAAGAAAAAGGAGAAAAGAGAAAGAAATCATGTGAGCAGAGCGAGAGAACTCAGCGGTGATAAAGCGAATCTAAGCTGTCGGATTTCTCACAGTTACAGAGGCTTGAGCTCAGCTGGGCAGGTAAGAATGATTGATTACAGAGAGAGCGAGTCCACCCACAATACAGAGAGAGAGAGAGAGAGAGAGAGTAAACCTAACCATACACATTCACAACACTTAAAACTTTCATCTTTACACTGGCACACCTGCCCAATCACAAGCAGGTTATCATCAGCAGCGTTTGATTTATGAAGCAGCGCTTGCTACATATTAATGTTATATCGCAGGATGGTGTCTGCATACAAATAGAGCTCAACAGTGGGATTCTGAGGTAAAAATCCCATTCATTTACTCCATAGAGAAATTGATTTTTTGTGATAATATATAAACCCTTCAGCGCAGACCTGCTGTGAGCTCTGAGATTGTTAAGTGATGGTCTAAACTTCTGTAGACTTCTAACAATCATATTTAATAAGAGGTGTGACGAGCTCCACCAATCAGAAAGAAGCCACTGTTACCATGGCAAAAGAGCGAGAGAGTGGCATAATTGACATCACAATGTTGATCAGGACAGGCCACGATTCAGAATAGGTGTTGTTGTGTAAATGTAGGTGGACATATGTTTATGAAATCATAAAACACATACAGGAAGTGTCGTGCTGTGCTGCACATGTAAAGAGGAAGCTGAGGAGCCTGTGATCCGAGAGGAACAGAGGCAGGAGTGTGTTAGCGCTCAGAGATGCTCATTGATTTATGCTCCAGCAGAGCAAACTGACTCACAAGGTTACACAGCAGTGATTGGTATCGTCACGGCGTGTAGAAGACCACACAAGCTCTCAGATAGATTAAACACACACACACACACACGACATTCAGGACTGTCAATCACACCTGTCAAGGTCAGTCTTTGTACTATGGTCACATTTGTCACTTGAAGTTTTAGAAAGTTGAAAGCCCACAATTAGGTTACACTTTATTTCGATGGTCCACCTTAGACATTATAAGTAACTTTGCAACTATGTCAATTAACTCTCATTAGAGTATTAGACTGTTAGGTGTGTTAGGGTTCGGGTTAGTTGAATAAATTGATATGTAGGTGCAAAGTTACTTAAAGTGGACCATTGAAAAACAAAGTGTAACCCACAATTATAATCTAGATTGTTTAACCTACAGTATAATAATAGCTGTAAAATAAATAATAATGGTGTAAAATAATGAACAATTAGGGGGGAAAAAATATGTTGTAAAATATATTTTTAAATGAATAATGAAATTTAAAAAAAATATTTTTTTCTCTTGTTAACAATGTTAAATTAATAATGAAATAAAAATAATTTGTTGTTAAAAATAATTAAAATAAATAATTAAATAAAGCAAATGTTCCATTGTCTATATATTGAAATAAAAAGCAGGTAATAAAAAATATTTTCTGTTGTTAAAAATAAAATAATAATAATAAAGTGTTTTTTCTGTTTTTCAAAAGTTAAAATAACTAATAAAATAAAGTATTTTTCTGTGTTGGTAAAAAGTTACAATATATAATACAATAAAAAAGCAGAAAAAATAAAGAAAGAAACATTTTCTGTTGTTAAAAATACATTAAACATAAAATTATAAAGTTTTTTTTTTTAAACTGTTAAAATAACTTTTTTTAAAAAGCATTTTTTTGTTGTTAAAAAGTTACAATATAAAATGAAATAAAAAAGCAGAAAAAAGAAAGATTTTGTTCTGTTGTTAAAAATACATTAAAATAAATAAAATATCGTAATTGTTCTGTTGTTAAAAAGTTACAATATAAAATGAAATAAAAAAGCTGAAAAAGAAAGATATTTTCTGTTGTTAAATATACATTAAAATAAATAATACAAATAAAGTAATTTTTCTGTTGTTAAAAAGTCAAAATACAACAAAATAAAAGAAAAAGAAAGAAAGAAAGAAATCTTTTCTGGTGTTAAAAATACATTATGAATGAATAAAAAGAAAGTATTTTTCATTTTTTAAATATAAGAAAAAAAATATTGAAATATAAAGAAAATAATAAAGTAATTATTTTTTTCTGATGTTAAAATTCCTTCCTGTCTGAGCTGGTCACTTCATGTCTAAATGGGAAGTTTATGAGCAGAATAAGCTGCAGTGTTGACCAATCAAAAGCCTAGACTAGTTACCCTTTGTCTCTCAGTACTGGAGGCTACAGACGGCCCCAAAAGAGCCTTTTATTTATTCATTCAGCCATGCATTTTGCCAGCGGCCTGCAGAGGCGTCTGAAACCCTGTACGGCGGGTGACATGATTGCTGTTTACCATGTGTCTCATCTGAATCTTTATGGCTGAGAATGTTTTTAACATCTTTATGGCGCATTAAGGGTTGAAAAATGATAATCACACAGAAAGTCCCCGCATTCTCTTTCTCCCTCTCTCACTTTCTTTTTAACCACTTTTTTTGATTTCATGTCTTTTGACAGCCTGTTGAAATTGTGATCACATTCTTGTATTGCAGTTGACCCGTTCATTCACTTCCATTTCATGCTGAGTAAAGCGGAGCCATTTGCTCTTTCCGCCGGGCATTAGGGAGCGTTGCGGAGGCTCGGCTGGACACACTGCACAACTGCACTTAATACAGCGTTAACATTCACCTTCAGCTCCACTGCAAACACACACGCTGCTTCATTCAGAGCACACGTCTCCATTACAGCACCTGAAGTCAACAGGGACCCAGTTTACTTTCCTAATAAATGTTCCTGGTCTAAACTTTACTGTATGTCCCTTTTGGGAAATTGGGCCAAAATATTGATGACAGAGGACATACAGTATGCTAATTTTTTCAGAGGCCCTGTAGAATGAAAATGTATGACAAACTGATACCACCTGCAAAAGACTAGAAGTGGCAAGTTAACTAAAGGAAATCAGCTATTTCAAGCACTTGAATATGTCCTGCTCAAACTTCCTGTTTCAATTGGAAATACAAGAAAGAAAATCGGGTCACATTTTAGATTAGGGTCCAATTCTCACTATTAGGTACGACTTTTGCCTCAATAAACTCCTAATTACTGCTTATTAATAGTTAGGGCCTGAGCACCGATGGTGTGCTATTGTAATTGCTCTGTCTATTATTCTTCTTTTCCGAAATGAATCGCATTTTTGAGGGCCTAAATGTGCTCGAAAACTCATGAAACTTAGCACACGCATCAGAAGTGGTGAAAATTTGTCTGAAATGGGTTTCAGAATTAGGTGTGACAAAATGCCTCGATAGTGTCACCTACAGAATTTCAATTAAGCGTTGTTCGTGTTACGTTTCACGTTATTTTTCTACAATTAGGTAGACACATGTAACAGCCTAATACCTAAAAAGAAAAGTCCCTGGGCACAAAATCGGAAAAGCCAACAGGAAGTGAGATATTTTGAATTTTCTCTGCAAAATTTTTGCAGTTTTTGCCATTTCCAGATGTTGTACTTTAACAAACTCCTCTTAGAGATTTAATCAGATCAACATCATATTTGCACAGTCTAATCTAAAGGCCTTTGCGACGTTAAATTTCAAAGAACTTGAGTTTTCGCTGAAGGGTGTGTCTGTGGCGGGCTGACAAAATTCGATGTTTCGCCATGAAAGAGGAAATTGTTGTAACTCAGACATACAATGTCCAACCTGCCCCCAAACTTCACGTTTTATTAGAGTCCTGACCTGAACACATCTACATGCCGTGAACAGTTATATTCAAAGCGCCACCTGTGGGCAGCAGGAAGTGTGGCACATCGAAGTGACGTTGCCATATTTCTCCTATATTGACCCGCTTAAATGCATGTCGCCCACTATTCACTGTTTTCCTAAAGCCACCGGTTGGCGGTGGCTCCGGGTGCGAGGGCCCTTTCAACGCTGCTTGCAGCTTTAATTAGTAATGAAGTTGTTACGTCTAGGTATTGGGAAGGATTAAGGGATGTAGAATATGGTCATGCAGAATAAGGCATTAATATGTGCTTTATAAGTACTAATAAACAGCCAATATCCTAGTAATATGCATGCTAATAAGCAACTAGTTAATAATGAGAATTGGACCCTAAACTAAAGTGTTACCGAAAATTGCAATCAAAGTAGGAGGCTTTTAATATCAAACATGCTTCAGAATAAGTATTTCATATCAAAAGTTCACAGTGGGCAATGAAACTTCCTTTTGAAGTTCAGCACTGTTCTTTCCCAAAAAGACTAACTTGAAAAGTGAAAGCCATGACTTTACCGCCCTTAAGCCCTCCGTCTGAACACTACGTGACGTATCGAAGCCTTTTTGTCAAGTCCTTGAGGAGAACCGAGACTTCCTGTGCCCGCCAACCTGAGAGCGGTGAAAAGCGCGCACACACACACATGCATTTGTTGAAATCCACAGATCCTCAGGAGATGATTGTGACCTCCACTCACAGTAGGTCCTGAGACAAATGTGACGTGTTGTGGAGCCAGTGAGCCATTAGCGCTGTTTTCCCCTTGACCTCTCAGACAGGAACAGCCATTATGGTGTTGTTCGAACAAAAACCTCAAGGTGGGTTCAGTGTTTCAAATTTCGTCTGGAAGTAGTGCTGGAGAAGTAGTTTCTGAGAATCTACTGTATATGTATGTGTGTTTGTTTGAGAGACAGACCGTCAGAGAAAGAACAGCATAAGTCAAGGAGCAAGAGCTCACAGCCCATTAAATAATACATCCTTCCTGAAAGGCCTTAAGGTAGCGCTGAAGCCGAACAGGTCTGGAGCTGCATGATTACAGGCTGTCAGCCTCTGACCCACAGACACCGGCTATAAGACACAGCGGACGCGAGATATCGCTTGTGCCTACAATGCAAGCTAAATAAAAGCTGAAAACTTCTTCAACAAAATGAAAGTGATATATTCAGATTTCAGTGTGTGACTAACCATGAAATCTCCAGAACAGTATCAGGGAGCACAAGCACTCTGTGTAACCACACAAAACATCTTTGCATGGCGGAAACAAGATTTGTCTGCTCACTGGTTTTGTTCTTTTATTTTGACCTTGTACCTTTCATTCACATTTTAGCATATTTTTTTATTCTTTTAGCCGGTATTTAAATATAAAATAATACCAGAATTGTAATCAAAATAATGATATATTATCCAAATAAATTATGGCTGTCAAAATAATTAATTGCATCTAACATAATGCGAGTGTGTGTGTGTGTGTGTGTACACATATATTATATAAACTTGTATGTTAGATGCAATTAATTGCGATTAATCAATTTGACAGCATTAAAATAAATGTATCATTTGTTATATATTATATAAATAAATATTTTATAGAAATGTGTTATTAATATTATACAATGATATATTGTATACAATATATATATATATATATATATATATATATATATATATATAAAAACATAATTTTGTTATATTTATAAATGTAATAAGTTATATAAATCTAACTTTATAAGTTATACTTTTTATTTTTGTATAGAAATAATCAGTTATATATCAGATAATTGTATAAATAATATATCTATATCTATAATATGTTATTACATTTTTTTTACTTTAGTTAATTTATCTACTTTTGTCAATTAATGAATTTAATGCTGTCATATTGTCGGCAGCTAAGCTTGGCAATTGTGTGGAGTGGATTTAAAACAAGAGTCTTATTGGTATCTTAAAGCATAATCAAATTAGCAAATAAAATTTAATTTTATCCGTTTATTGAACTTCATTTATTCAGAGCTCTTTAAAAATGTGATTATTATAAGGAAAACACTTATAAATAAGGTCACTGTTATTTTGCCAACTAAAATATATTCCCGGGATCTACACATTTTGTTGATCCAGGAACAACATTTCTGTCTGTAACCATATCAGAGGGAAATGATTGGTGATTTACACTGATGTAGAAGCACCTAACCCTGGTTGTAAGCCTAAAATTTACATAAACTGTAAACTTTTCCATCAAATCTGATTGGTTGATTGGAATGTTGTTTCAGGATCAACAAAGACGTTCACCTTCACCAATAAATAAACATGCGAGGTGTGAGCGACGTGTATGATTTGTTAGGCACTAAAATGATGTGAAAAACTGCAGAGCTTTATGTGCAGGCACAGATTCATCTCTGGTTATGCCAATAAAACTCAATAAAACCCAAAGTGAAAGGAGAAGAGAGGGAGGCAGATGTGTTGGAGGATGAGAGCCGTACATTATTGAACAGTCACTGCTCTAGAAGGTTCTCTGGACTTTCTCTTTGGAGGGGTGCAACTTCAGGTCTATCCCACGAGACCAGAGAGAGAAAGAGAAAGAGAGAGCAAATGAAAGAAAACAGAAGAGCAAGAGAGGAGAGGAGAGAAAATAACAGCTGAAAAACATCACAAAGGCCCAGCTGCTAATTGAAAAGAGAGCAAATTAATTACGGTAATGAAGCAATTAAAGCGCTGTCACGCAACCAAGCCTCTCTTTTAGGCCGGTAAGCATTTTGTTTCTCAAGCATTCCCCTGGTGTCCGTGTGCAGGAAGACTGCAGAACAGCTTCTCCTCATTCCTCTCTTTCTTCTCCTTCATTTACACGGTTTTAATCTAGTGGAACACAAACACAAATGATAAGAAATTAGTTGAAAGAGGATATTTTCCCCAGTAGAGTAAAACAGAAGGTCAAACAGAGGTCATATCATGATAAACAGTATGTATATTTCAGTACATAGACATGTCTTTAAGTAAAAACAATAATTTTAAGCATCAACAAACAACAAAGACTTATAATCAAGGCCTAAAATTAACGCTCACCAAGTGCTAAATGCGAGTTAAATTCGGTGTTGGCGAGTATGTGAACCGGTGTTAATCGCCAGTTGGCCGGTAATATTTTATGAATTCTAACAATGCAATGTCATGAGAACATGAACTTGAACAAACGTGAACGACGCTCGGGACATTTCACTAGCCTTGGCAATTTAAATATTCAAGAGCAAGAAGACGCGAAAGGCAGCTCAGTTCGTTACTCACTGCTAAGTTTTCTGTGTGCAAACATCTGTATTGCGCGTCCAGAAATCCGCGTCTTAAGACAGCGTGCGAATATTGAATTGCGCTTGAAAATGCCCGTATTGGTGAGTATCCTCATAAACATAGTCAGTTATGTCTTAAGTAAACATAAACAGTTGAGAAAGAAAACAGTATATTGGATCTGGGCAGCTCTTAAAGTGACAGCAGCCTAATATTCCTGATGCTGTCTGTGCCCTTCAGGCCAATTCACACTGCACAGTCAAATGCAAACAAGCACCAACAAACAAGTTGGCCGTTGGATTTAGAATTTTATGAAAAATAAATGTCATGTTCACACTGCCCCAACAAACACAGACAAACTCGAGCACCCACGGAAAAACACCAGATATTCTTCATTCATTTTAACCAATAAAAATAAAAGATTGCAGCTTTCAGACACGACTTTCTTCTCGTTTTATAGTTCATTTGAGGCCATTTCTATGGCGTTAAATGCTGAGAGCGCATTATTATAAAGCGAGAGTGCATCCATGTAACGAATCTCTCCACTCGCAGGTGGATTTCTTTTACTAGAACTAAACTTACTGGATGGGATGCACGCTTTCAAATATGGGTCTGCTCTTGCGCAGATTTTACGCTTAATGCGCTCAAACTTTGTCCCGTGTGCCCTCGTGAATATCTCCTTGCTCTTTCTCTAGAATCGTCTTCTGGTTTGTCCAGAAACCTGCCATTTTCAAGGATCATTTACTAAGCTCGCCCAGCACCTACACGCAGTCTTTGCAAGGGACTTGCCTCATCGTCATGGCAACGGTTTATGTCCAGGTCAGATCACGTCAGAGTTTGTTGTTTGTTGGAAAATCATACCACTCTGCTCAAACATTCCCGATTGAACATGTTCAGTCGGGTGAAAACAAACTCCAACCAACGGCAACAGACGCCGACAGACTTGTTTGTTGGCGTATGTCTGTATCTGCGGTGTGAATGGGCCTTTAATGTTAATCAACAAAAGACAAAGGAAAAAACACTCACTGCTCTTGACTGAATAACTTTTAAAACTTAAATAAGGATTAATCTGTTTCATTTATACAGTGAAGACAGTGTTATTTTACATTTGATTACTTTGTTACATTTGTGTACCTGACAAATGTACATTTTTACTGCTATCTAAAATGTTGGTGTCATAACTGCCTGTTTTTGCAAAAGAAACATGGTACCATGGTTGGTGAAAAATATTCATGGCCGTTAAGTCTTCAGCCATTGGCAGAAAAGTTAGTTTTAGGCCCTGCTTATAATCATATATATTCTTTGAAAGCAAGCTTTAATATTGTGCACACCTTTGTTTATCAGGTGTTTATCTTTTTCTAAAGGTGCTTTTTAAAGGTTTTTGATATTTTGACAATGATACTCATTAAGAATGTGATTATTGCGGTGAATGACAAGTGATAAAATGGCGTTCTTTCCCCTCTGTGCCTTAGTGTGTTTCATTGATGTACACAAACTAGACTATAGACAGTTATAAATGGACACTTTGGCCACACGCACTCAAATCGCATCGATTGATGTTCGCTTTTCAGCCTTTTCATTATTTTTTTACTTTGAGTCCTGCATCAGTTTTTCTCTGTGTTGTCCAGAGGTGAGTGATGTCATCAAACACTCTTGGGTTTATTTTTCAATTATACTTTTAAAATATATTTTACTTATATTTATTTTACTGAATGCAATAATGAAAGTCATCCTGCTTGGTTTATATATATAATTAAAGTCATCATAAATAAAATTCAGTACTTTCATTTATACACTCACCTAAAGGATTATTAGGAACACCTGTTCAATTTGTCATTAATGCAATTATCTAATCAACCAATCACATGGCAGTTGCTTCAATGCATTTAGGGGTGTGGTCCTGGTCAAGACAATCTCCTGAACTCCAAACTGAATGTCAGAATGGGAAAGAATTTTGAGCGTGGCATGGTTGTTGGTGCCAGACGGGCCGGTCTGAGTATTTCACAATCTGCTCAGTTACTGGGATTTTCACGCACAACCATTTCTAGAGTTTACAAAGAATGGTGTGAAAAGGGAAAAACGTCCAGTATGCGGCAGTCCTGTGGGCGAAAAATTCCTTGTTGATGCTATAGGTCAGAGGAGAATGGGCCGACTGATTCAAGCTGATAGAAGAGCAACTTTGACTGAAATAACCACTCGTTACAACCGAGGTATGCAGCAAAGCATTTGTGAAGCCACAACACGCACAACCTTGAGGCGGATGGGCTACAACAGCAGAAGACCCCACCGGGTACCACTCATCTCCACTACAAATAGGAAAAAGAGGCTACAATTTGCACGAGCTCACCAAAATTGGACAGTTGAAGACTGGAAAAATGTTGCCTGGTCTGATGAGTCTCGATTTCTGTTGAGACATTCAGATGGTAGAGTCAGAATTTGGCGTAAACAGAATGAGAACATGGATCCATCATGCCTTGTTACCACTGTGCAGGCTGGTGGTGGTGGTGTAATGGTGTGGGGGATGTTTTCTTGGCACACTTTAGGCCCCTTAGTGCCAATTGGGCATCGTTTAAATGCCACGGCCTACCTGAGCATTGTTTCTGACCATGTCCATCCCTTTATGACCACCATGTACCCATCCTCTGATGGCTACTTCCAGCAGGATAATGCACCATGTCACAAAGCTCCAATCATTTCAAATTGGTTTCTTGAACATGACAATGAGTTCACTGTACTAAAATGGCCCCCACAGTCACCAGATCTCAACCCAATAGAGCATCTTTGGGATGTGGTGGAACGGGAGCTTCGTGCCCTGGATGTGCATCCCACAAATCTCCATCAACTGCAAGATGCTATCCTATCAATATGGGCCAACATTTCTAAAGAATGCTTTCAGCACCTTGTTGAATCAATGCCACGTAGAATTAAGGCAGTTCTGAAGGCGAAAGGGGGTCAAACACAGTATTAGTATGGTGTTCCTAATAATCCTTTAGGTGAGTGTACTTTTATCATTTAAATAATTATATTTTTTGTCCAGTAAGATTAGTTTTTTTTCTGTAGTCTCCTAAACGCAAACCACGTCTCTTTCATTCTTTTTCTCTCTCTCTCACATTCGTGTCACATGTATTTGAATAAGCGTCTTGTCTGCTTTTTCTGCATCCGTGTTTTAATGATTAATGCTGTATTGATGTCCTCAATTAATTTCCTGTTATGCCACAGTAGATCTTCTCAACTCTCTTGCACATCTCCATTTGCTTAAGAGACGTCTCTATTCCCCGTGGCAGATGCCTGTCAGTAACGCTGCATGTGTGTTCATTTGTATTCATGTGGGTCTGTGCGTATAAATAAAAGTGACAAAAAAATTATTAACCCTCTGATGCTGGTGTCCACTAACAGTCATCTTTAAAAAGCCATTTTAACTGTTCAGGATGTAATACGATCAAACCACTATGAGAGTGATGAGCTTTGACCCGTTCACACTAAGGGCGATAACTATAAAGATAACAATAAAGATATAGTTCTAAAAATCATTCTCAATATTAAAGAAGAGCAGAGTTCACACCACAGCTGTAACGATAACGGCATAGAGAAACGATACCGCTGGAATCACTTTCAGAACGATTTTATCCAGCTGATGAGCGATAAAAACATTGACCACCAATCAGAATCCATCCTGCTTCAAAGAGCTCAAGCATTTAAAGTAAAAAACAAGCACGCGCTTAGAATGAACAGAATGATATCATCCGCTGGTGTGAATGCTAATGTAGTTATCGTTAGAGTTATCGTTCTTGGTGAGAATGGGCGTTTACCTATAATTCTATTTGGCTGTCCTCTTTATATGTCATTGTATTTTTCAATTAAAGGCGTACTTCACCGCTGGAAAGATGAATGTGTATTTAAATTGGGTCATTTATGTAGTAGAAATGTGAAATTACTTTAGAAGTTGGTGCCTTCTAGACTGAGAAAAGCCAGAAAATGTATTTTTAAAGGCTCATGGGGATGAAAGACAACAACTCCCAGAATGCACTTGCTTCGCTGCCCTACGAGACCACTCACCGGTTACATCACATGCCCACGGATGTGCTTGAACAACTCTTCCTCTTCTCAACATGGCCTTTGTTGCGTGTTCCTGGGGGCAGGGTTTATGTAAATTTTAGGGTTAGTGATGTCACCAACTCGTGAAGAAGCTCATTGTAGTCCCTACCAGCCGTTTGTTGTAGTCCTTAAAAAACTATTTCTTTGCTTTGAACTTTGAGCGTCGTAACTTTGTAGATGTTGTTTATGCTCAAACAGCAACATTACACACTAACTAAAGTTATAAAAAAAGTGAAATCATAATCAACCACCCCTTTAATACAGCACTTCAGGCTCTTTTTTTCTCTCAAAATCTCCCTGTAAACTTCATGTTTTAATGTATTTTAATGTCATAACTTATAGCATCAATGGGATGAACACTTTAGATAACCTAAAGAAAGCCACAGCAAACTTGCAAAGCTTGTAGATGAAGTGATTCGAGAGACTATGAAGTGCAGATATCAGTGTCAGCAGCCTCTGGGCAGGTCAGTGAAGACGGGCCGCACTCACGCTTTAAATGCAGAAAAACCTAATGGGATACAAAACACACTTCTGTGTCCACACGTAAAACCCTTCACATATGAGGGGAAATTGCCCTTGAAATGAAGTGTGTGTGCGCGCCCTAGGCAGAGAGCAGCTTAATGATGGACACACTGGAACATTCATCATCATGTTCACTGCGTCCGGGGCAGCTATTAAACACAGCCCAGAGTCCAAAACACACACTCAGTGCGTTTACACTGACACAATATGCAATGCATACGAGTCGCACACACACACACACACATGCGCTCTTTCAGTTTAGACAATATTCCAATCACACAGACTGTATGATCGATAGATGTCACGCATGAACAAAGCGACATGCCTGCAGAATGTTAAACACTGTGCGGACGCTGTATCTGGACAAGTCCCGGCCTATTTGTTCTTGTTTCGAAAAGCCATTTCATTCAAATACACACCACAATGGGAGGGGGGGAGGGGGGGATATAATATCGCAAATTCCAATTTTCAGTGCATAAAAGCTTAAATGTCAGTCTTTTCCTCACACAGATCTCTGGTACTAATTCTTATTGATATTGCATTTGCGTGTGTTTTTGAATGTGTGTTTGCTGTGCTGCAGTTTGGACGAGACACAGCTGAAGTACAGCAGGTGTGAGACGACTTCAGACATTTACAAACTGACACAGACGTGCCTGTAATGCAAGATCCACCTGTGAGAGAGAGAGAGAGAGAGAGAGATAGTATTTATACACTTAATTTATTACCTTCATTAGCTTTGATGGGATGGGGAGCAGTTTATGGTTTATGGAGCTACACTGGCCACACGTGCAAACATGCGTATTTGTGTGCATGTGTGTGAGAGTGTGTGTATCTATCAAGGCTTGTTGCCAGGTTACAGCCATGTATTGAAACTGCCATAAGCAACAGCACATATTGCACCATTGGGAAGTGAACCAGAGAGAAATGGAGTTAGAATCGCTCACAAAAAATTCAGTTCTAAAACAAGGAAACTTTTGGGGTGAGTCAGCAACAAAAATGTTATCTTTTAAAAGAGTAAAACCATCTCAAACATCAAAAAAACGTACACATCTAGATGACATGCACTTAGAACCGCCTAATACAGTAAGAGGTTTGACTGACTTTATAAGACCAACTCAGCTTGATTTTTATGTGACTTAATAGGTGCAGGTGAAACTGAAATCAACATTGCAACAATAATAGATGAATGTGCAACAGAGTGGCAGCTAAAGAAAGAGTGCAACAGTTTCTGTGAAGGATGTACAGATAGAAGAGGATAAACTGTAGGAAAATGTGTGTGCACTGCAAAAAAAAAAAAAAAAAATCATTTTTCTAATCAATATTTTCTTGTTTTTCAGTAAACATCTTAACATCCTTCAAGCAAGATGGGCAAATTTAATTTTTTTCTTCTTTTCTTGTTGACTTGCAAAAAAGCTTACATATTTTGTAAGACTGTCATTTTGCTTCTTAAGTAAATATACCCTCTGGTTGAGAAACCACTGTAATAAAATAAAACGTTTTTTAATGAAATATTTTGGCCAATTTGATTAACGCATTTTAATACATTTCGATGTTTAGATTAGTGCTGTCAAAATTAGCTCATTAATGCATGCGATTAATTTTTTCAGTTTAACGTGTTAAAAATATTTAACGCAATTAATGCAGCATCTGTTTTTTCTGTTATCTTTTGGCTAGCATTACATTATATGATCACGCTCTTATTAATGCAAATACTTTTAAACCATTAAAGAGAACGTGCTTGTCTGTGAATGTCCTGTCTATGTGACACACACGCGCGATGCTCAGAAAGACACGCGCCAAAATCAGGTTCTCTTTCGCGCTTGAACGAACAATAACACACAGAATTATGCCAAAATGCCCGTTTTGTCTAGTATCCTCATAAGAGCAGTCTTAAATGAGTTAAATAACGTCTTAAATGAACTTAAAGAGTTGTGAGAAAATGAGATGCGTGTGACAGCGCGTCAGATCCGCGTCATGTTCGGCAGCGGCAGAAGGGACAGCAGCCTAATAAAACAGTTGCTGTGATGTCTGTCATTAAAGTTAATCAATGAACAAAGGTAACAGAGAAAATTGTAGCTATGAAAATTTACGCAAATCGACTTGAGTCGATTAAAAAATACTCCCTTTTCCCATCACATATCATTTATTTTCAAAAAAAATTAAGAAAATATTCGAAAAGTGTAAATAAAGTGTCTAACTTGTGTTTAATAATAAAGTGTTTATCGGTTAGGGTTAGGAGTAGGTGTAGGGAGGGCTTTATTGTCCCAATAAGGTGGCATTCTTTTAACATTTTTAATAAATATAAGCATTTACTCTCTGTTATTATTGCATACCGTTTAATGTACAACAACATTGAGGTGCAAATAGTATCTGCCACTATTTATAAGTATAAATAGCATCTAACTGCTATTTACTAGCCTGGATGCCAGCCGAACTTAGCCCCACCCACAACATTTGAGGTCGGGAAGTTTGTTCTGGACTTGATCCGTTGTGGAGCAACTGTGCTTAAACCAGAGCTGTTCGGACCAATCAAATTGTCAGGGCGGGCTTTATACGTTGATGGACAGATGATCAACAGTAACGTAATCATCCACGTCACCAAAGAGCGCTTGGGTTGAATTCGTTCTAATCCTAAACTGAGAACTTGTTCGTATATGCATTCACCTTTACTATTTCTCTCAAAAATGATGATCGTGTTGGTAAGTACTTCGTGTATCCTTAAATTCTTTTTACAACACCAGCAAAGATCGTTTACACTCATCTTCTTCTTCTACTTCTTCCAGCGTGCGTGCAGTTGAGTTCTGTTGACAACTATGCATTGCTCAACATACGTCACTTACTACGTTGCTCTGATTGGTTGTAGGTCTATCCAATTGAGTGCAGAGGCATTTTCTTTCCTGGTTTGGTTAAAACCAAGCGGCAACCTCCCCCAGTTTCTCTTGAAGCCAATACGGAAGTGACTTAAACTGCAATTCATCGACTGGCCGCTAGAGAAAGGCTCCAGAAGGGAGCAGAATCTCTTTGAGCCCCATGTTAAAATGGCCAACTTTACAGCAGAAAAAAACATGTTTACAGCCTGGTACAAATTGTGGTTTTGGTCTATACGACTAATTTTGCCCTTCATGACAACTGTGAGGGGGGTGAATTTTTTAATAGCTCATTCGTTTACATTATATAAAGCCTCAAAGTTCTGCATAATTAAGGGCGTGGCCACTTTGAGTGACAGGTGGACAGCCATTTATCTGCTGTCTGTTAGTCATTGCGTCACCTCAGCTCCACCCACGTCCCGCCTCTTTGCCCATTTTCTGTTATCCGGGAGTGACGCGCGATGATGCGCTGCTAAGATGGCAGCGGCCAGCTCAACCCTACTTTACGCTTCAAAACTGCTCTTCAGAATCCTATGGGTGACGTCACGGACACTACGTCCATATTTTTTTACAGTCTATGGTTAAAACATGCCCCATAATCACAGCCCAATGGAGCTGAATAGAATCTGAGTATGACGACGTCAGGCTAGCTATTTACACCTATTGCAAAGAAAATACTGCTATTTTTACATAGTATAAATAATATATTGCTATTTAAGCTTAGTGTAAATATCAGCTATCGCTAAGAAAATAAGCTCATTTCACTCAGTGTAAATAGAATATAGTTGCAAATAGCCGCTGCCAAAAAAACACTAAATCATTAGATTTCAGGTCTAGTATTGAGTACAGATCAAACAAAAACAGCTTATGTGACTCCCTGAAATTGCATAAAACCAGACAATCAAATTGCCATTTTTGCATCAGGTGGTCTGCTACTGAAACTACACAAGACCCTTCTGTTGCACATATTACGTTTGACACCTCTGAGCAACTACATCCCCTTTCCAGAGTGTTCTTGCTCATAAAAACAGTGAGGGGTGGCTAATATGCTGGCGTGGAAGTTTTAGCACAAAACAGTCAAATCGTGCCTTCAAAGAGCAAACAAATAATACAATCCAATTTCTCTCTTGTTTGAGACTGTGATGAAATCAGCCAGTCTTTTTTCTCTTTCCTTAAATCTACCAGAGGTATTGGGCAAACACCTTGAAATATGCATCCTTGAATGTGTTAGCTCTTTTCCGTCTCCCATCTGGTCGCTAACGCTGCAATATATTAAAATGCTAATGGGGCCGCCGGACAGACGCTGAGAAAGGAGAAGTTGATTCCATCTTTCATGGAGCCTGAGAGAGACGTACTAACTCTTTCGGGGAAGAACGCTGAATGATTGGCTCTATTTAAAAAGCCAAAGGTGATGCAAAGACAAAAGGAACTGATTTTAAAGGCAAGTTCTGGCCTGTATCTCATCGATTAGCTCAGATTGTGTGACTCGCTGTAGAGTTTAGGGAGGTAGATTGATAGAGAAGGTAAGTAAGTGGCAGCAGGGGAAATTTATTGACAGTTTAACATTGACAAAGCTTCAAAAATGGCTCAAGCTGCTGCCGCTGCCACATTTCTCTCTGTCAGAGAACCTGCACCATCCTTTCCCTTCATGCAGATGTGCTTTTACTCAACCCCAGTTATAACAAACCCTAACTGACTCAGTTTCTCTATCTCTCTCTCTTTCCTGGCTGTAAATGAACATAAAATGCACAACACTCCTGGCTGTTTCTGTTGTTCATTTAAGTCTATATCTACATGTATCAGCCGTGTCCTTTGAGTGTATCTATGAGCTACAGTTTGATTAGTCATTCGAAGCTGCTGGATTTCTTCCCCTAAAGCTCCACGTATCCCCTTCACACCCACGACTCATGCTTATAGCAGCTGAGCTTTAAACAACACCTATTACTCTTACGCTGTCAATTAGGATAATTTATGGCCGTAATTCTGAGCCGGCATGAATTGCGGTGTTTTGATGTTGGTAAATACTCAGAAGTTAATTGGGGGCATCTGCTCCGGGGAGTTCGGGCGAAGAATGGGAGACTGTTGTGTTTTCACGCGTGCTTGCCAATTAACGACTCCCACCTCCATGCCACCGAACGCAAAACATCTTGCAGACCCGACGTTTAACGCGTTTGGCTCCTCCGCCGTGGCTGAGATTCTCTGGGGTGTGTGTGTGTTTAGATGGAGTTGTAATTGCATGGGTTAATTTCATTTCCTCTATGGATATGGGTGTTTCTTTAACTCTTTTTGCCCTGTGGACTTCTGTAAAACACACTTTCATACACAAGTTTTTTTGGTAAAGCATCTTTTAAAGGTGCAGTGTGTAATATTTATGAGGACTGACAGAAATTCAATATAATATACATATGTTTTCAGTGGTGTATAAAGGGGTGAAACGACCTTACATAATGACGACCTTACAACCGTTATGTTTTTCATTACCTTAAAATGAGCCATTTCTATCTACATACACCGCGGTCCCCTTACAGTGAACTCGCCATTTTGTGCCGCATGTTTCTACAGTAGCCCTAAATGGACAGACTGCTGTTAAAGTTGCCCAGGAAAAATCTGCGTTTTTGAACATCAAAATGGGCATACCACAGGGTTCTATACTTGGTCCTTTGCTGTTCAGTCTTTTTATAAATGACTTACCATTAAACTGTTCAGGTGCCAGCTTCCTGCTCTATGCAGATGATGCAGTTCTTCATGGTATCTGCCAAGTCACCAGAGCTGGCTGCTGATGTACTATCTTCATGTATGGCTGATGTCAGACAGTGGCTCAATCAAAACCAGTTGGTGCTAAATTTTACAAAGACAGTCTCCATGTGTTTTTCTATTAAGTAACTTGATCTAAAAGAAAGATTTAAAATTAACTTACAAAATAAAAAAATGCAGTTACAGAATTTAAATATCTTGGATTGGTCTTAGATCCTCAACTTAAATTTGCTAAACATATAAAGAAAATCTCTGAAATAATACAAAGCAATCTTAACGGTTTTAAACTAATCAGAAACTACATACCAAACCAGGCAGCCCTGCTGTACATGCATGCTATGGTTTTTTCACATATTTCATACTGCATGACAGTTTAGGCGCCAGCAGCTCCGTCTGCAACAAAACACATTGGTTCACTCTGTAATCAAGCAATAAAAATTATGGATAAAAAGCCAATCCGCCATCATCATTGTCATATCCTCAAGAAATATAGTTTACTAAGCTTTGAAAGCTTTAGTGATTTATGTTTTCTAAAATTAATTTTCAAATGTATTCATAATTTAGCACCTGAGCCACTTTAAATTTATTCAAATACAGAACAGCAAAAGAGTTACTAGAAGCACTTCAAATTATAACTGCATAATACCATACTGCAGGACAAGCTTCGCTCAGACAGCCTTTTCTGTCAAGAGCTGTAAGCTCTGGAATTCATTACCATCGGACATTAAGACAATATCTGACTTTAAAAAAGTTCACTTCCAGGCTTAAGTTATGGCAAAAGACAAACCAAAACTGTAACCATATTTAAATATTAATCTTTTTTTTTTTCTTTGCGTGAGTGAGTGAGTCTGTGTGAGTGAATGCGTTTTATACTTGCATGTATATGTTTTATAATGTATTTAGAAAAGCCCAACCAGGGACATGAGTTGAGAATTAGTATTAGCTATAAACTTTATATGCTGTGCATCAGTTGCAGTAATTGTATTGTAACTATGTTTGACTGCATTGTCCCTGTTAAATAAATAAATAAATGTGCTTAAAAGGGAGGGGTGAGCGGTTGCAATTCACAACCTCACCACTAGATGCGCCTAAAATTTACACAGTGCCCCTTTAAAGCATCTTTTAGTATGAATATGTTAGTCTTACTGTTATCTATAAGCTAGTGTGCTCCAAAACAAATTCACAAAATTCGCATTTAGAAGATATATGCGTTCAAAACAGTCTCTCCCTTCCGCCAATATGGATCAATGGTTTTGATGACATCACTCTGCACTTCAGCTTCTCATCAGATTTTCTGTTTAATCAAATGCTCTCTAGAATCTGAAGCCCCGCCCCTACATTATAAACAGACGCTGAAGCTGCGGCTGAAATCGGTCACTTGTTCACACATTTACTATTTTCTACATGGTGAATGGCACATAGTGCACTATATAGGGGCTAGGGAACGATTCAGACAGTGTAAATATGCTTTCCATTGAGGCGAATGAAGTCTGGTTTCACATCAGTGTCACGCGAACTGCCACAGCTCCGGTCCAAAGACACGATAGCATAGAGCAGATCATATCAAAAATATATCAGACCCATTTGAATTCTGCACAGAATGCTATATTATAAAGCAATATGGAGGAGATTAGGAGGAGAAACGGTTAGAGATTAGGAGGAAACTGCGGCTTTACTGAGCTCAACGGCTCTGGTACTTCTGGGTACTTGTCTCCTACTGTTTTTCGAATACTATGGCTGCATCCGAAATCGCATACTTCCCCACTATATAGTAGGCGAAAAACAGTATGTGACAAATGAAGTATGTCAGAATTCACAGTACTCATAAAAGAGGAGGCAAAAAGTACCCGGATGACCTACTACTTCCTGTGAGATACTGAAGTGTGCATACGATGGACACTTTACTATCCCATGAGGCCACGGGAGAGGATTTAAGAATTTCAGTAAAGTGACGTAACTGACGCTGGTAGGTCACATGACGATTGTAGAACATCCGGATTACATTCACACACTCATTCTATATAAAACATACTTTTTTAGCAGTCGTAAAGTAATTACTTATTCAAAATAAGTATCTACTCAAGAGAGTAATGCACTTTCGGATGCAGCCTATGAATTCAGACATGCTACTCTTTTGGTGTATTGTTTATAGTAGGGAAGCATTCGATTTCAGACGCAGCAAGTGTCTGGAATCATGGCATGAAACATAAATTAAGGTCGGTCTATTTGAGACACTCTTACCTGACACTTATCTCATTAGCAACTACACTAAACACTTTATAACACTGTTGGTTGTGGTGGAAGTGAGGTCACAACTTATTGACAGTCATAATTTATGTAAAAAATGATATAATTTTCACTCTGTTTATATATGCATATATGCATGTTTTTACACAGAAAGTTCTTTAATGGATGTTTTTAGAAATGTTTCACCAGGAATAATCAAAGTTTTTTATCCCATATTGGGTAACACTTTATAATAACTCACGCTATGAATTATAGCATTAGTAAATAATTAATTCATCATTTATAAAGCATTGTCCCTACATTAATATACATTAGTAAGTAGTTTATAAATACAGCTGTAAATGCTTTATTCTTGATTTATAAGCATATCGGTAACACTTTACAATAAGGTTGTATTAGTTAATGCATTAGTTAACATGAACTAACCATGAACAACACCTCTGTTCAACATTAGTTAATCTTTGTTAACGTTAGTTAATAAAAATACAGCTGTTCATGGTCTGTTCACGTTAGTTCACAGTGCATTAAGTAATGTTAACAAGATTTTAATAATGCATTAGTAAATTTTGAAATTAACAAAGATAAATAAATACTTTATAAGTGCAGTTCATTATTAGTTCATGTTAACTAATGTGGTTAACTAATGTTAACTAATGAACCTTATTGTAAAGTGTTACCAGCATATCTATAATGAGTTTAATAATTCTATTTCCATATTTTATTAATGATCAGTTTATCATTTCTAAATTAAGTATTTCATTATTTACAAACCAGTTGTCAGTGATTCATAAGATCATTTAGAAAGTGTAAGTAAAGGATTAATAAACTATTTAAATGTACATTTATAAATCTTGTTATTTAGACATATAGTAATAGTTACTCAGTGTGTTAATAAATGCTTTATTAACATGTATTCCTACTGTAATTCATGATTAATTCAGGTAGTAATAAAAATGTCAGTGAACTATTTTTGTGAGCTCATCTAAAGTGAGGAATATTTATGCCTCGTAAAGCTTTTACAAAGGAGATTTATCTTCTAAACAGAAAAAGGAAACAAACACAACACAGAGTGATACAGCACATAGAAAAAATGAACCTACAACTGTACACTTGATATAACATTAAAACTAAACCTCTGCAATATCATATCAAATAAAAAAGGAACTAAACAAGCAACAAAATGAACAAAAAAGAACAAAATAAGAAATAAGTGAATATAAATAAAAAATAAGATATACAAAATGAATATACGTCAACAAAACAAGCAACAAAATAAGCAAGAAAGTGAATAGAAATAAAAATAAGCAACAAAATGAAGGTGAAGAGGTTTATGTTTTATGTTATATCAAGTGTATAGTTGTAGTTTCATTTTTTCCATAATAAATATGTCTATGTGCTGTATCACTCTGTGTTGTGTTTGTTAAATCTCCTTTGTAAAAGCTTTATGAGGCATAAATATTCCTCACTTTAGATGAGCTCACAAAAATAGTTCACTGACATTTTTATAACTACCTGAATTAATCATGAATTACAGTAGGAATACATGTTAATAAAGCATTTATTAACACACTGAGTATTACTATATGTCTAAATAATATGTATAAATGTACATTTAAATAGTTTATTAATCCTTTACTTACACTTTCTAAATGATCTCATGAATCACTGGTTTGTAAATAATGAAATACATCATTTAGAAATGTTAAATTGATCATTAATAAAGTATGAAAAAACTATTATTAAACACATAGATATTCTTATAAATCAAGAACAAAGCATTTACAGCTGTATTATAAACTGCTTACTAATGCTTAACTAATGCTTCATAGCGTGAGTTATTATAAAGTGTTACCAAATATGGAAATGAAAAATTGTTATCAATTGTTGTTTTTGTTTTGTTTGTTTTTTTGCTACAACTGTGTTAATTTTGTTTATATATTTATTTTTTAATATATTGATCTTGCCATGAAAATGCCACAGATGCTGATATGGCAATAAAAAAATATTTTCCTTGTTACATATGTTACATGTAGTTACTATAGTAATATCTATAAATGAACTATAAACTAACCCTAAACCAAACCACAATCCTAACCATAATCCTTTATTAAGTACATGTAGTTAATTATTATTACACAGTACTTAAATGCATAAATACACTGTAACACGGACACCTTAAAATAAAGTGTAACCGCATTTTTTTATGTAATAATTCATATTTCACAATTATTTGTTTTATAGTTTAAGATAACAAATCTGGGTTTGGGGGGAAAAGCTGAAATCTGTTAGTTATAATAAAAAAGATCACCGTTGCAATATGCATTCGTTTACCGTGGTTTACCATGTTCTATTCAAGACATGTTTCCTAAATCTTCTCCATAGACTCAATGAAAAAAAAACGTGGTTCTGTCGCTCTCCTTTTGTGTCCGTTTCAACTCACTTTTGTCTTCACTTCATTATATGCAGTCTTTCATCTCATCAGCTCTTTCTTTTTCTCTCTTTAGAACCCTGACATTGTGCTGGTCCACTACCTGAACGTGCCCGCCATAGAGGATTGTGGGAAACCATGTGGGCCCATCCTGTGCTCCATCAACACGGATAAGAAAGAGTGGGCCAAATGGACCAAGGAAGAGCTCATCGGGCAGCTCAAACCCATGTGTGAGTGTCAAACTACATTTCTAGACTGTTTATTTGTTTATAGCTTGTTCAAGCATGTTTAGTTACAGCTGAGTCCATTAACCACACTGCGTTTATGTATTTATCTAATGGCTATATATTCATATTATAGTTCTCTGTTATTTCAGAGAAGATTAATCTGTATCTACAGTGGTATTTGGGCACTTAAGTCACACTTGAAATATCTGAATGTCATTGCATGATTAGATAATAAAATATCAAAACAAGTGGCATTTGCCTTCATATTTTGTATGACATTCAGACATTTTAAAGTGTCCAAATACGTTTTAGTTCTCAGAGGGGTGCATGTGTACTACAGATCCAAATCATTTTGACGCCTATACTCTGGTCTCCTGTGCTTTTAACTTGACAGTTGAGTTTAAAACAGCGTCCGTGTTCACACATTACCACACTCTCTATACATTCACGGCAATGTAATGTTAGAGTGACTTTTAAATGTGAGCACACATCAATGAGTCATTAACTTCATGATGTGGTAGTGCAGCGCTGAAAGGGCAGGAGAACGCTTCTCACATCATCATCATCTCTTTGAATGACCTTCCACCAGTGAAGCTCAATGACGGTGCGGTTCTTCCACCTACTGGTGACAGCTGGACATCGCAGGGAATTTTAGCTGGGATATCTGAGGTGGCTGACTGCTCTCACCAATCATGTATTTTGGATGATACAAGCTGTTCAGATAAGATGTGGCCCATATGTGTACTGAGGCATAAAAGGGCGTTCTGGTTAGATGTGTGTGATTCAGGTAAAAATATCTTAACTTGTCAGCAGAAGAATTTCAACATTATTTATATATCACATAAAGCGCATTTACCCTATATTCTCTATAATGTAATCTGATTCTGATAACGTAATTCTGATTATTTGATTTTAAATTATTTTTAGTTTCACCTATAAATCACCTATAAATAAAATTTATTACAACAATATAATTTATAATATTATTTGTTAGTTTGCTTATTATTTATTTATTTTAATAACAAAATAAGAATTTAAGGGTGAAATGTGCTTAATTGTCATTAAAACGTCAAAATGCAAAAGTTCTTTAAGCAAAATATTGCTTAATATATTTATGTGTGTGTGTGTGTGTGTGTGTGTGTGTGTGTGTGTGTGTGTATTATATACATACATATGTGTGTGTGCGTGTGTGTGTGTGTGTATGTGTGCATGTGTGTGTGTGTGTGTGTGTGTGTGTGTGTATATACAGCTCTGGAAAAAATTAGCAGACCACTTGAAATTGAGAAATCAATGTTGTATTGTGGCCTCTTAATTTTTTCCAGAGCTGTACATATATATATATATAATAATATATAATATAATATGTGTAATATATATATATTCATATATATATATATATATATATATATATATATATATATATATATATGTCATACACATATTTTGTTAGATGCAATTTTGTGTTTTTGCAGTTTGTGTTTACATAATATATGTGTGTGTACTGTGTATAATTATGTATCTATAAATACACACACTGTCAAAAATATTGTTGGTTTAACTTAAATAAGTAAGTTACCTGGTTGTCTTAAAATGTTTAGTTCATTGAAATTAAAAATGTGAGTTAATACAACAAATGAGATAGGTTTAATAAATAGAAACTCAACAAATTGTTATCTGAATCACATTAATTATCTAAGTTTATTTGACAAAAGATAAAAAAGTGTGATAACAAATCATGAAAATGATTTTTTACAGTGCACACATGCATGTATATATTTAAGACAAATTTGTTATATTTATATATAATATAAATTATATTAAAATATAATTCAATATAATTAAAATAAAATATATATACAATATATACATCCAAATATTTCTTAAATATATACATGAATGAGTCTGTGTTATATTATATATATTATATTATATGTACATATAATAGTTATACACAGTACACACATTCATTTTGTATGTGATTAATAATATATATATATATATTCTTTTATATAGAGATATTTTTCCTTTTCGGATTTTAAAAGTTCTTGCTCTGAATGTTATAATCTTCTAATGTTATGACCATTTTTTGGCATATTTTATCCTATGTGCAACTGTGTTTCTCTCTCTCTCTCTCTCTCTCTCTCTCTCTGAGACAAACTCATTTGTATTGACTGAAATCATGAAGTTCTTCTCTGAGTGTCTCTAATTGGATTATGTCAGATGACTGTGATGTTTATTTCTGGACTGAAAGATGAAAAATGATGCTCTCAGTAGATGAAGTGCACGGTTCCATGCTGTGTTTTCTATCAACATTAGAAGAAGCAAACAAGATGGCTTTAGTAACTGTCGCTCTGCTCGTATAGATCTGTGATGCTTTCATCTCAATGAACCAGCATCCAGGGCCTCATTAGTAAAAAATACTGTACATGAAACATCACACATAGAATAAAAAGGTATTTGACTGGTTCAGGCGTGTAACATAAGCTATCGTCAGTGTATTGTTGGCTGTAGTACCTGAAAATGTCCAGCAGATGTCAGTGTTGCACTGTTTTGCTTTATCAGACTGGCCACGTTGTTTTGGGTGATCTGAAACGGCACCTCTTTAACTACAGTCACATACAGTTGTCTCATAAGTTCAAAGGAAGCAAAGCATTTTTTGGTGACACTTTGGGAATGTTCCTGGTTCAATACAAGTTGTATGCTCTATGGCACATGTGTCAAACTCTGATAGCTCCAATCAGCTCTAAAGCACCTGCATGAAAGTTTCTAGTAATCCTGAAGATCTTGATTAGCAGGTTCAGGTGTGTTTTATTATGGTTGGCTCTAAACTCTGCAGGACAGTGGCCCTCCAGGAACTGAGGGTACGTTTACACAACAACGCAGTTGAGTAAAAACGGAAACATTTTTCCTTTGCATTTTTCAAAGTGATCCCCATTCACACCGATCCGCGAAAACGATTAAAAATGCTGTATTCTGCTGTCAGGCCAGTAGATGGCGATGTCACTGTAAAGAAACTACATGCCTATAGACTGAACACGCAATACGCATGTGCACAACGTCACCGCTTTCACAAATTCACATTCACCATTTTCAACTAAAAACAGAAAACTTTTTATGTTTTGGCCGTTCATTTACACGACAATGGCGTTTTGAAAACTGGTTTCAAAGTGCACGTTTTTGAAAACGATACCATTAATGTATCTGTATAAACATCAAAAATGCCAATTTGTGAAAGCGGTGACGTCGAGCACATGCTTATTACATGTTCAGTCTATAGACAGCAGTCATCGCCATCTACTGGCCTGGCAGGAAAAATACATGTTTTTAGTAATTTTCGCAGATCCATGTGAACAGGGATAGTTTTGACAATGTTGTACTCTGTACGCAAAAAAAAAAAAAAAACGAAAAACTTTCCGTTTTTAGCACATCTTTGTCATGTAAACGTACCCTTAAAAACCCATTTTCAAAAGTTGGTGTTTTCAGGCCCCCAAAACGCCATTGTCTTAGAAATGAATGGTCAAAATGCATAAAAAGTTTTAGTTGAAAACAGAGTCATGTAAACGGCCCCTGAGAGTCGAGTCGAGAATTATATCAGTGGTATATTCAACAGCATGTTATAGATGCTTCAACCCTGGACAGGAAAAAGCTATAGGAAAAGGCAGGTCACTTTCCGTAAGCATTTGATGGATTCGGCCCATGTGTAGGGGCCATGTGTAGGGGCAGTTAGGCTGTCTCTCCCCTGCAGTGTCAGTAGGGAAGTGCTGGCGAGGTGCTGGTCTGTGTGGCTGTCTGGCTGACGTCTGTGTCTCCTCTCTCCCGGCAGTTCATGGCATCAAGTGGACTTGCAGCAATGGGAATAGCAGCACTGGCTTCTCAGCAGAGCAGCTCGTGCAGCAAATTCTGGACAGCCACCAGACCAAACCACCTCCTCGGACTCACAACTGCCTCTGCACGGGAAACCTGGGTAAGGGAACGGGCGTGAAATTAAATCTCTATAATATCTCAATTGTTGCTTCTACATAGCAATGAGATTTAACAAAGAGCCTCCTGCCTTACAGATTTGTCTCCTAGCAAAATTTCTCAACAATCATGAACAGATCTTATAATTCTGTAACCAAAAGTCTCAATATGAATCTCTTCTTTACTATATTCTGTACTGTTCTCCCTCTATAAGGAATCATGTGTGTATTGAGAGTCATTAAGCAACTTATCTAACAGTGATTTCACTGTATAATTGTATAGGCTATAATTTTACCCCAAAATATAAATCTGATGATATATTATTTAAATTTGGACATTGCTGTTGACATGCTGGATCAGGGGTTTTCAATCTTTTAGATGCCACGGACCCCCAAAACATGATCATCCCTGTGTGAGGGACCCCCATCCTATAATGTGTCTTTTATAAACACTCAATTTATACACAAAGAATTAATATTATAAATCTAAAATTAGTTTCAGTTACATTATTATATATTTTGTTCTACTCAATGTAGTAATGTATTGTTATATGTATGTTTTTTGTTTGTTTATTTAATATCAAATTTTCATTCATTTATTTTAATCATTTTTCTGTTTTATTTATTATTTTAATCTATTTTAATTGATTTAATAGATTAACTAATACTTTTTTTTAAATCAATTTACTCATTTATATTATTATTATTACAGTTTTTTCTAGACATTTCCATGGACCCCATGTCACTCTCTTGCGTCCCACTGGCGGTCCACAGACCCCAGTTTGAAAACCCCTGTGCTAGAGAACCCTTTCCATCATAATTTCATGTTCAGTATAGATTATGTCCAGTAGATGGCACTATTGAGTCAAGTAAAATTAAGTTGAGTAAAAACTTTCTCCACCAAAAATTACACACAGTACACAGTAATGTCATATACATTAAACAAAAAATATTTAAATATTATGAAACCAATGCATTCGTTTTCTCTGAAATCATATTGATAGAAGTGATGGTAACACTTTAGTATGGGGAACACATATTTACAATTAACTGCAACTTTTGCATCAATAAACCTAATAACTGCTTATTAATAGTTAGTAAGGTAGTTGTTAAGTTTAGGTATTGGGTCGGATTAAGGGATGTATAATATGGTCATGCAGAATAAGGCATTAATATGTGCTTTATAAGTACTAATAAACAGCCAATATCCTAGTAATGTGCATGTTAATAAGCAACTAGTTAATAGCGAGAATTTAACTCTAATAAAGTGTTACCGAGGTAATTTTTTTTCTCCACCACATTTCACAAATACTGTCAGGCATAGTGTAATGTACTCTATCATTAGATTTTAATTGAATATTATAATTTATTTACTATTATTTGTATTGTTTATTTGATAAGTAAAATGTGCTATTTATTTATCTCTATGTATTCATATATATTATGTAATATTTTTTAATTACATTATGTTTTTTTTCTGTTTTAATCATGTAATATTTATTTGTATCTGTTTATTATGTGGTTTTGCTTCGATTTAAAGCAACACTTCATAGAATAAACATCAGCATTTAGCCTTTCTGCTCTTTCCATGAATCATAAGTCAATAAAATATATTAGAAATGCATGGTTTTTCAGTGTATTTATGGTTACATTAATATTATAACATAACTTAAAATGTGTCTGCTCTCTGTAGGTGCTGGGAGCAGCCTGCATCACAAATGCAACAGTGCCAAACACCGGATCATCTCCCCGAAAGTGGACCCTCGCACCGGAGGCGCCTACAGCAGCACCCACTCCGAGGTTCAGAACAACGATGTGTCCGAGGGAAAGACCGAGCACAGCCACGGGGGAAGCAAAAACGGCAGGGCGGGGGGCGATGGTGCTGGTGGAACGGGCGGCCGAGAGAAAAGGAACGGCAAGGTGCACAAGCCGGCACTGCTCCACCAGAACAGCATGGAGGTGTCCTCAACCAACCAGGTGGAAGTGCCAGATACCACCCAGAGCTCACCTGTCTCCATTAGCAGCGGGCTAAACTCTGACCCCGATATGGCCGACAGTCCCGTGGTGACAGGAATGGGCCACGTAGCCTCGGTAATGAACAGCCTGTCTCAGTCCGCCACTGTATTCATGTCAGAGGTCTCTGGAGACCCTGTCTATAGCATGTCTCCCACTGTAGACCCCAACGCTCACCTCTTGGGTGCTGACACAGCCTCCAGCAGTCTAGTATTAGCGGTGACCGCCGACAGTCACAAGTTTGCCTTTGCTGGAGCGGTGGGATTGGCTGATGCAGGGTCCACAGACGGACTTGCTATGCTGTCTACAGCCGGCGTGTCTGAAGAACTGGTGCTGTCTAGTAACCTGGAAGCTGGGAGTATCAAGCTGCCTGAGACCAATATGAACTTTGACCCCGACTGCTTCCTCAACAACCCCAAGCAAGGTCAGACCTATGGAGGAAACGGGCTGAAAACCGAGGAGAGCAACGGAAGCAGCTGCAGTAACGGAGGGATGCGGTGTTCTCCACCGCTCAACGACAACGGCTACGGCTTTAACCCCTCTCTGGTGAAGAACATCAAGACAGAGGACACGTCATTTGAACAGCAGTTGGCTAAAGAGAGTGGCTATCAGGTTGGAGAAGTGGTGAGCGATGCCGTCGGCATCTCTGGTCCCTCAAGCAGCGGTTCTGCCCAAAACTCTCTGGCTCTGACGCCTACTGGTTCACTGCTGCCATCTGGAGGTGGACTCAGTCCCAGCACCACACTTGAGCAGATGGATTTCAGTGCCATTGATGCCAAGCAAGACTATCCGTCCAGTGTTATGTCAGCAGCAGGCTATGGACAAGCTATCTCCAGCTCTCACCTGGCCCACCAGGGGCACTCCCCCAGCTTCTTTCTGCAAGGTTCTCCACAGTCTCAGACCCACCAAAACAACTCTGGTTCAACCCAGAACTCCCATGACTCCAATGCCTACATGGGTATGTCTGTCGTCAAGACCGACTCGACGGGAACCAACGGACATCTCCATCACCGTACCCACCCCAGCCAGCACACTGCCTCTAACTGCAATGGTGGCTCTCCAAATGAACGGAATGGACAGGCTGGGTCGCTCCAGCTTCTGCAGTACCAGAACCGCTTTCCGAACCCAGGCCAGGAGCATGAAGAAGTGGGTGGTTTGGAACAGCCAGCAGGGGCAGAACAAGGGGGAGGCGGCGTTCAAGAGAAGGACTCAGATTGTTTGATGACACCAGGGGACCACTTGCAGCCTGGTGGAGGAGGAGATACCGAGGGTGTAGGGGGCGCAGAGCACTACCTTCAGCAGCCAACAGAAGGTGGTGGAGTCGGGCAGGGATCTGGGGGAACGAGCACAAGGGCGGAAAGTGGAACTTTGTGCAATGACACCGAGGGAAATGGAGCCACCAACAGCCCCCATCAACAGCTCCAGCCGCTCCTGCAAGGAGCCGGTTTGGTACAGGGGCTATTCAGCACCGTAGGGGCCCACCAGAGCCTGGGCAGCAGTGGAACCAATGGAGGAGGCTCCATGGAGATCAACCTGGACCATTTTGATGTTTCCTTCGGGAATCAGTTCTCAGATCTCATCAATGACTTCATTTCGGTGGAGGGCGGAAGCGGTACGGCAGTGGTGCCGGGTGGCAGCGCTCTCTATGGTCATCAGCTGATGACCCATTCAGGAACAGAGGGGCAGGTCTCTTCTGGAACCGCTGCACAACAAGGTGCAGACGAAGGAGCTCATGGGGCGAGAGGGTACAATTCTTCTGACCTCTGCCTGCAGCCCTGTTGCAGCCCGCAGTCCACGCAGGCTGTGGCGGGCGAGGCAGGACAGCTATCGTACATGCAAGTGGCCGAGGCCGTGTCGGCAGCTGTGGCGCACGGGAACATGGCAATGTTACAGGCTACCGGACGGCTGTTTGTGGTGACGGACTATTCTCCAGAGTGGTCTTATCCTGAGGTGAGTTTGTGATTGACAAAAAAAAATACTGGCATCTCAACTGCTGTAGATGTGTGATAGAATAGCCACCAGGTGGCAGCAGAGATGCAGACAAATGTGCAGGACCCGACAGTCTGCATTTTCTGACAGATTTTGTGGTAGAGATAGTAAAGTGTAGTAAAGATAGTAAAATGATTAATACTCTATTATTAGTAGCTAATAATAAACAAACAAGGGGCAAGGGACATGTAGGGATGTGTGAATGAATGTTTTTTAATTCTGTGGAATCCTGTGGCGTTCTGAAAGCACACAATTCTTAATGCCATGATATTGAATTTAAGATGTTCTGCTCCAATTTAAGACATTTTAAGGACTTAAATTGTGGAAGGTCAAATTAAGACTTTTTAAGACCCGTAGAAACCATGCAGACTAAAATGCATGTTTGAGCTGTTTTAACTGAAAGCAACTTGCACTGACATATCTTAATATATGTCACTGCCATTGTTTTGTCTCAAGATGCACACCAGTAATGTTTATAAAAGCTACTTAAATGCCCTAATTTAACTAAGGCCTAATCCTGGCTTAATCTAAGCCCTGTCAGTGAAACTGGGCCTAAATTAAACTGCATCTCTGACAATATCTCTTTCCAACAAGGAAAATGTCACAGAGAAAATGACCAGGGTTTGTGAGGGCTGAAGTGTTGTTGTGGTGAGGTCTGATATGTCTATATTTGTCCGACTGCTTCCTTGCCAATGGGCATGTTAATGACAGGCTGAGCATGTGTCTCATGTGGCCCAGGGGCTTCTGGGACAAATAAATACGTCACTTGTTGTAGAGAAGACCTTGAGCTTTACATTCAGACCTCACAAGACTCAAATCTATTTCTGTATTAAGAAGCTTGTGGGTGATTTCCAGTATTAAGTATTAATTCCTGTGTTAAATTAGGGCCCTATGATTTCTGCAATGCAGAAAATGTGGACGGAATTGCAGAATCCATTCATAAAAATGGAATTTACTGTACAGTGCAGAATGTCACGAATTTGTCAAATTTTGGATGAATAAATCCAAAGTAGGTCAGTACACTTAAAGGGATATTTCACCCAAAAATGAAAACTCTGTCATCATTTACTCACCCTAATTTCGTTCCAAACCCGTAAGACTTTCGTTCATCATATTAAGCGATTGAGTCTCTTCAGAAAATTTGGAATAAACCGCTTGATTCGTATGGATTAGTTTTATGATCTCTTTTTGAACTTTTTGAAGCGTCAAAGTGGTAGTTGCTTAGACTGTCAATGGAGGGACAGAAATCTCTCAGAATTCATTAAAATATCTTTATTTGTGTTCCGAAGATGAACAAAAGTCTGCAAAATTTAATTTAACCATTAAAGCAGAGTCAATAAGAGTATAAACTATAAAACAAAAAAGAATTAATAAAACAGATTTCATAGGGACCTAAATTAGCTAAATTAAATTGCATGCACTTAAATGTTCTTCCTCTGGATTTTTTTTCCAGTACAAATTCAAAACATCCTTAAATCAAGATACATTTACTTGACATGCAAAATGAAGAAATTAAGTCTTGTTTTCTTAGAAATTGAATAAAATTAAGTTAGTTATTCTTAAAACAAGAACAAGCATCTGTCATTGAGTATGAAAATTACTGTGTATTAAGTTGATTTTTATGAACCCATTGGCAGATATTAGTTCTTGTTTTAATCATAAAATCACTTTCACAAGATTTCTTATCTCACACTTTTAAGCTATTTTTTGTCAAATTAATTAAAAGTTATGAAGATCTGATGGAAATTGTATTTTCAAACTTTGAAGTGTCACTAATACAACTCATTGTGTGCTTTTACATTTACATTTAGAGAACATATTGACGTGTTATGTTCCCTTCAATTTATTCCTCAATTTTTCTTTAATTGGTCTTAAAAAGGTCTTAAATTTACCTCCATAAAACCTGCAGAAACCCTGAGTCTGGGACTAGGCTGTGAAACCGGGGGTTATTGTTTCTTGTGGTGTACTGACATTCAAATAAATGCATGTTTAGGCCAAAAAATACATGTCAGATAAAAAAAAAAAAAGTATAAGACAGTATAAGCGTTCAGTAAATGCAAACAACCAATCTCAGGGATGCTGTTTGCCTTTGCAAGCTTTAATAGGTTAAATAAAAGTAAACTAAGCTCATTAATTATATATAATATTGGTATATTTCTCAGGGTGGGGTGAAGGTTCTGATCACCGGTCCATGGCAGGAGGCCAGCAGTGAATATACCTGCCTGTTTGATCAGATAACAGTTCCAGCCTCCCTCATCCAGCCCGGGGTGCTACGCTGCTACTGCCCAGGTATTTCATCACAGTCACATATGCAAACTGCATACACATTTAAAATTGTCCTTTTGGAGGGAAAGTGTGATACTGCTACATGTCAGCATCCCAAAAGCATCAAATAAAGTTAAAAAAGCACCAAACCAAACCAAACCAAACCAACATCTGATTTCCATCTTCTCCACACTGAAAAAAGAAAAAAGATTTTGACCTTCATGTGTTACGTCTCTATACTGTAGTCCATAAATATATAATGTGGTCTTTGTGAACAAAGAAAGAGCTGTTTTAACAGCTGTCATAGAGAACTCATTAAAATTCCACTGTTACGTAACTAAATATATAAATAAAAACAAAAATACTCTGAGCCACCGCTCTTAACATTGTAAATGGTTTACTGTAAGCTGTTACTTTGCACATAGAAAAAAAAATCTCAATTTGTGTCTCATTTCCTTTCAAAGCTCATGACACAGGCCTGGTGACCCTGCAGGTGGCAGCCAGCAGTCAAATCATCTCCAACTCAGTGGTGTTTGAGTATAAAGCCCGTGCCCTGCCCGCCCTGCCCTCCTCTCAACACGACTGGCTCTCACTGGACGGTAGGTTTCAGATTGATCTAGCATCGTATATTGCTTTTTTGTGTGTGTGTTTGTTTGTTTTTTCAATCATTTTGCATTGTTTAATTTCAGCAAAACAGTGTAATGAAATTATGGAAATTCAATCTGAATTCATGCTATTTCATGCAGTATGAATACTAAATATTTATTTTGCATATTGCATATGTTTGTCTGAAAAATCTCTGGATGGCTGATGGCCAATACTTCTTCAAGTTTTGTTTCAAATGACTAGCAGGTGCATAATGGATGACTTGGCTGCTGTTAAACTATTGGTTTTGCCTGAATTTTGAATGGGGTGGCCAGGTAGTGTTTGCCTAGTCTAAAAGGAAAATAAAAATAAATCAGAGCCTCTGCTCTTTGCTTTGTTTGGCCTGTGGTTTGTATTAGCAATTCCTGAATACGTAGTTGGTTAAACTGAGCTGCCAGACCTTGGCCAGATACTTCTGTAACACCTTAATGTCTACAAAGATGACTGCCATTCACATCGGCTGGGTTAGACAGTGGAGAATCCTTCTGACCTGTATAACCAGGATATGTTTGGGTTAAAAAAAACTGGTAGGCTGATAATATAATTTTCCTGTTTTTGCATTCATGGTGTATGTTTCTGTCTTTTATCATTGTCAGTGTGGGAAAAAACTCTCTCTCTCTCTCTCTCTATATATATATATATATAGATTGCACTTTATTTTACGGTACATGTATTTACAGTGTACTTACCTTAGAAAGTACTGGGTAATATAAGGAAATTAGGTTTAGGGGTAGGTTCAGGGTTAGTACCTAGTTATTACCCAGTTATTGTAATTATTATAATAAGTACATAGTATGTACATGGGGAACAGAACTGTAAAATAAAGTGCTACCTATATATATGTATATATACAGTTGTGGTCAGAATTATTGGCACCCCTGGTAAATATGATCAAATATGGCTGTAAAAATAAATCTGCATTGTTTATCCTTTTGATCTTTTATTCAAAAAATTCACAAAAATCTAACCTTTCATTGAAGTAAAAAGAATTGAAAGTGGGGGGTAAATCACATTATGAAATAAATGCTTTTCTCCAAAACACACTGGCTACAATTATTGGCACCCTTTTATTAAATACTTTTTGTAACCTCCTTTTGCCAAGATAACAGCTCTGAGTCTTCTTCTATAATGCCTGGGGGAATACCTGACAAGAGATCAGAGATCATTCCTCCATACAGAATCTCTCCAGATCCTTCAGATTCCCAGATCCATGTTGGTGCTTCTTCTCTTTAGTTCAGCCCACTCATTTTCTATAGGGTTCAGGTCAGGGGACTGGGATGGTCATGGCAGAAGCTTCATTTTGTGTTCAGTGACACATTTGTGTGTTGATTTTGATGTTTGTTTTGGATCGTTGTCCTGATGGAAGATCCAACCACGGCCCATTATAAGATTTCTAGCAGAGGCCGTCAGGTTTTGATTTTTTATCTGTTGGTATTTGCTAGAATCCATGATACAATGTATCTGGTCAAGATGTCCAGGACCTCCAGCTAAAAAATAGGCCCACAACATTAAAGATCCAGCAGTATTTTTAACTGTGGGCATGGGGTACATTTTATCCCTGTTTGCACCAAACACATCTGGTGGGTTTGCTGCCAAAAAAGCTCTTTTTATAGTTTCATCTGACCACAGAACCAGGTCCCTTTTGAATTGCCAGTCGTGTCTGACAACTGAATATGCTGGAGTTTGTTTCTGGATGAGCAAGAAGGATTTTTCTTGAATCCCTCCCAAACAACATGTGGTGATGTAGGGGTTGTTTGGCTTTCTGACCCCAAGACTCAACTAATCTCTGTGATTCTCCTTCTGTGATCCTTGGAGAGTCTTCATCCACTCAAAGGTTCCTCCTCGCCGTGCATTAAGACAATATAGACACACATTAATGGGAATATACTCATAAAAGATTAGATATTTTAGTCATAAAAAATTCTAGGGGTGCCAATTATTGTGGCCAACGTGTTTTGGAGAAAAACATGTATTTTTTACTAGCGGGTGCAGGACACTGTAAGTGAGGATAGCAAAATAAAGTAAACTGTGACATATTATGCCCAACAATTCTTCATACAGTGAATTTATAAAAATTTGGGACCAAAATGATTCAGACACTTTGACCTGTCCATGTTTTGCTGAAGTGTTTTTTCTTTAAATGCTAATGCGACCTTTGACACACAGACTGAACAAAATGAAGCATTGCTTGGTCATTGGTTGACCTAAATTGGTATGATCTCATTGTGTACTTAAATTTAACAGCTGATTGACTGTAATCCATTACATAGCTCTCTATCAAAGTTATCTGACATTATCAAGATGAATTTGTTCTGACACAGTTTAACTCTGAGTTCCTGTCATATTTTATTACCATTTTCTAAACTATAGCGAATAAACTGTGATAATGTGAGAAAATGTTGAAGGTGTCTGAATAAATGTTGGTTTATGTATGTATACTTCTCAGGTTATAAGGACTATATGGACTTATTCTGTGATGAAATCATGGTTAGTTGTTGATTTTCTGAGGGTGAATCTCACAGAGAAATATCTAGGTCATATTTAATAATAAAAGTTTATTTTTATAGTGCCTTTACTAAATTTAATGCAAAACAATAAGAAAGCCAGGAGTGGCTTAAATGCACACAGAATCAAGAGAAAATTTATATTTTGCACATTTTCCCCCATGTCCTCAACTTTAATGTAAAAAAACTCATTATCATTTTCATAGTGTGTCTGTGATTTTAATTCTCATTACTCTCAAATATAGTTCTCATTAGATTGTCATTACTGTAATGAAGTAATTAAAACCATCCAGTCTGGACACAATAGTTGACTGTAAATTCAGCATAAACTTTTAAACTATTTATAGATATCATTTTATGTAATGAGGATTTGATGCTTTATTTTATGGAGGAGGGGGGGGGGGGGTAGTATTTGTCCAAATAATGTAAACAGATCGTGAAGATCCAAAAAATAAGCGGTTTTCTTTGTGACATTCAGCCCTGCATCAGCGATTTACACTCTACAGGGAGTGCAGAATTATTAGGCAAATGAGTATTTTGACCACATCATCCTCGTTATGCATGTTGTCTTACTCCAAGCTGTATAGGCTGGAAAGCCTACTACCAATTAAGCATATTAGGTGATGTGCATCTCTGTAATGAGAAGGGGTGTGGTCTAATGACATCAACACCCTATATCAGGTGTGCATAATTATTAGGCAACTTCCTTTCCTTTGGCAAAATGGGTCAAAAGAAGGACTTGACAGGCTCAGAAAAGTCAAAAATAGTGAGATATATTGCAGAGGGATGCAGCAGTCTTAAAATAGCCAAGCTTCTGAAGCGTGATCATCGAACAATCAAGCGTTTCATTCAAAATAGTCAACAGGGTCGCAAGAAGCGTGTGGAAAAACCAAGGCGCAAAATAACTGCCCGTGAACTGAGAAAAGTCAAGCGTGCAGCTGCCAAGATGCCACTTGCCACCAGTTTGGCCATATTTCAGAGCTGCAACATCACTGGAGTGCCCAAAAGCACAAGGTGTGCAATACTCAGAGACATGGCCAAGGTAAGAAAGGCAGAAAGTCGACCACCACTGAACAAGACACACAAGCTGAAACGTCAAGACTGGGCCAAGAAATATCTCAAGACTGATTTTTCTAAGGTTTTATGGACTGATGAAATGAGAGTGAGTCTTGATGGGCCAGATGGATGGGCCCGTGGCTGGATTGGTAAAGGGCAGAGAGCTCCAGTCCGACTCAGACGCCAGCAAGGTGGAGGTGGAGTACTGGTTTGGGCTGGTATCATCAAAGATGAGCTTGTGGGGCCTTTTCGGGTTGAGGATGGAGTCAAGCTCAACTCCCAGTCCTACTGCCAGTTTCTGGAAGACACCTTCTTCAGGCAGTGGTACAGGAAGAAGTCTGCATCCTTCAAGAAAAACATGATTTTCATGCAGGACAATGCTCCATCACACGCGTACAAGTACTCCACAGCGTGGCTGGCAAGAAAGGGTATAAAAGAAGAAAATCTAATGATATGGCCTCCTTGTTCACCTGATCTGAACCCCATTGAGAACCTGTGGTCCATCATCAAATGTGCGATTTACAAGGAGGGAAAACAGTACACCTCTCTGAACAGTGTCTGGGAGGCTGTGGTTGCTGCTGCACGCAATGTTGATGGTGAACAGATCAAAACACTGACAGAATCCATGGATGGCAGGCTTTTGAGTGTCCTTGCAAAGAAAGGTGGCTATATTGGTCACTGATTTGTTTTTGTTTGGTTTTTGAATGTCAGAAATGTATATTTGTGAATGTTGAGATGTTATATTGGTTTCACTGGTAAAAATAAATAATTGAAATGGGTATAAATTTGTTTTTTGTTAAGTTGCCTAATAATTATGCACAGTAATAGTCACCTGCACACACAGATATCCCCCTAAAATAGCTAAAACTAAAAACTACTTAAAATATTGATACAAAAATATTCAGCTTTGATATTAATGAGTTTTTTGTGTTCATTGAGAACATGGTTGTTGTTCAATAATAAAATTAATCCTCAAAAATACAACTTGCCTAATAATTCTGCACTCCCTGTAGATGTATGTGAATTTATACCCATTTCAATTATTTATTTTTACCAGTGAAACCAATATAACATCTCAACATTCACAAATATACATTTCTGACATTCAAAAACCAAACAAAAACAAATCAGTGACCAATATAGCCACCTTTCTTTGCAAGGACACTCAAAAGCCTGCCATCCATGGATTCTGTCAGTGTTTTGATCTGTTCACCATCAACATTGCGTGCAGCAGCAACCACAGCCTCCCAGACACTGTTCAGAGAGGTGTACTGTTTTCCCTCCTTGTAAATCGCACATTTGATGATGGACCACAGGTTCTCAATGGGGTTCAGATCAGGTGAACAAGGAGGCCATATCATTAGATTTTCTTCTTTTATACCCTTTCTTGCCAGCCACGCTGTGGAGTACTTGTACGCGTGTGATGGAGCATTGTCCTGCATGAAAATCATGTTTTTCTTGAAGGATGCAGACTTCTTCCTGTACCACTGCCTGAAGAAGGTGTCTTCCAGAAACTGGCAGTAGGACTGGGAGTTGAGCTTGACTCCATCCTCAACCCGAAAAGGCCCCACAAGCTCATCTTTGATGATACCAGCCCAAACCAGTACTCCACCTCCACCTTGCTGGCGTCTGAGTCGGACTGGAGCTCTCTGCCCTTTACCAATCCAGCCACGGGCCCATCCATCTGGCCCATCAAGACTCACTCTCATTTCATCAGTCCATAAAACCTTAGAAAAATCAGTCTTGAGATATTTCTTGGCCCAGTCTTGACGTTTCAGCTTGTGTGTCTTGTTCAGTGGTGGTCGACTTTCTGCCTTTCTTACCTTGGCCATGTCTCTGAGTATTGCACACCTTGTGCTTTTGGGCACTCCAGTGATGTTGCAGCTCTGAAATATGGCCAAACTGGTGGCAAGTGGCATCTTGGCAGCTGCACGCTTGACTTTTCTCAGTTCACGGGCAGTTATTTTGCGCCTTGGTTTTTCCACACGCTTCTTGCGACCCTGTTGACTATTTTGAATGAAACGCTTGATTGTTCGATGATCACGCTTCAGAAGCTTGGCTATTTTAAGACTGCTGCATCCCTCTGCAATATATCTCACTATTTTTGACTTTTCTGAGCCTGTCAAGTCCTTCTTTTGACCCATTTTGCCAAAGGAAAGGAAGTTGCCTAATAATTATGCACTCCCTGTATTTGAGGCCATCCCAATGTAAAATTATATTATAGCTAACTTTGAAATATAACTTTGGGAATATAAAAACGCTGAAAACCAGTGATCAGAGGTTATAAAATGAGATTCGTGTAATCGAGCTTCAGTTCTCCCAGCATGCTGTCTGCGTGCATCCAGCGCGTTATGTGCGTGGCGCTGAACGACACACCGCCTGGCCTGATTTGTCATAATGCAGAGAGGAGAAAAACATTTTATCTGCAGCATTGCAGGTACTGAACCACAGGACAGAGGCTGAGAGGGGCAAGAGCAGTAAACCTGCCTCCTGTTGACACAGATTTGTCGCAAAACATCCGTGTGAGCGACCGTCACATTGTTCCAAGCGCTTATATGAGTGATCACAGCGACTCCATTGTGTTTCGCTGCCACTCCCAAAAGAAAACACGTCCATATCCAACCACCACACGACTTCAGATTCGCGCCAAAACGCGCGGTGTTAGTCAAACATCAAAAACGAAATGCTTCGAGTCCAGATGCTGTCGTAAATCGCTATAGAATAAAAGCACATTTAACAAAAAATGCGATACGCAAAACTCGATCGCGGTTTGGAGACGCATGACTGGTGCGCGTAGAGCATCCGCAATGTAAAACATACGACAAAACGAAAATTATTTTTTTTCTATGAAATCAAATGTTTTCCGTTAGAAAAGGAGGACTGTCGTGCATGCGAGTGTTTGTAGAGCCAGCCGGTGGCGCACGACTGCGCGTAAAGCGGTGCGTAAAGCGCGTACCTGCGGCGGATGAAGCCCCGCGTCTCCATGAGCGAGCAGAGAAGATAAAGCATCGGCAGCAGGGATGGGGAGGGAACAGGAGGAGGTATAGAGGAGGGGGACGAGGGGTCTTTATCTCTCTCCCTACACTCTCCGCACTTACACTTTGTTCTATTGTTGTTGGCTCCGGTGCCAAGCGGCTCCTGCGGTTAGTTTGACGCTGGATGGGAGAACATGTGTGAGTGACAGACAACACGTTGGCTGATTCGGGTTAGTATGCATGATTCTTTTTGTTTTGACATGAACTTGATCCACATGCACAGGCTATTTAAAGATAAATATATAGGTTCTAGTTTTGCGCTCCAGGTGTCAGTGTCTTTGTCATGTGTCCTGCTATATTCTTCCCCCTGTTTGTGATGTTTCCCAACAACATTGTGAGCATTTACTCTTCTGGAAAGATATTTCATTGTCCTGATGGCAGTGTTTCAGAGAGCTCATGGGTGAATAGTGGAAAATATTTACTACATATACTCATGGAAGTTTCTTAAAATGAATGTTCATAGAATCATCATGTTGTGCATGTTTTACAACCAGGTAGGACTGTACGTAAAGGCTTGTAAACTTTAACCAGCCAGTGTTCTCAGAGACCTCCAGATCTCCTGTGTAAAGCATGTGGTTGCAATGAGTCAGTCAGGTGTAGTGCGTCTGTCTTCAGCACCACAGGCAGTGGACAGCGACAGTGGTGCTGAGAGGATCAGACTGTTGCCCTTCTTCTGATAAGCGGTCCAGAGGGAGAGGACAAATATACTGTGCCATGAAGTTGACCTTTTTAATAGAATTATTCAGAAATCTACAGTGTAATAGTGAGATGTAGTGTTGTTTTGCTGGCAGACCTATTAGAATTGTTCTACCAACCTGTTGACAACTTATGGCTTTTGTCTTATCTGTGTGCGTTAAATTACAATCTGCAATACTTGGCACATCTTACTGAAATAACATCATATAAGAGGATTTCAACCCAACTGAGTAACTTCTGTATTCTTGTTTTGCTGGCCTGCCTACATGCCCTTACAAGGAAACTTGTAACTAGGTCACTATAATCAACCCTAAATCTGCAGTTCAAAGTTCCTTGTTCTGCTTTGATGAGATTTCCTGTGGAACTCTAGGAATATTGCGGTCATGGCTTGAGTCCGCTAATGGAGCGCCCACACAGATCTGTCCCATCCGTGCTGTTTTTGCTCTCGGTTGAGATTAAACTGCTTTTTTGTTTGTATGTCTACTCTCCAAGCAGTCTGAACTAAATTGGATAATCTGAGCAAGTACAGTGCTGGCTTTTAGTTTCATGTGTAATTAGAGTACACAACTCTCTATGGAGATTGTGTTTTCATTTTGATCTGTGTGTGTGTGTGTGTGTGTGATGGTCATTCAAAGTGGATGCTGATCTGTGAGCTTTTTTTTCTGTACATTTTTTCAAATTTTTCAGTCAGGTCCATTGTCAGCAATATCTTTCACATTTTGCAAGTACTTAGGGTGCAGTAAAACTCTTTGAAACCAATTGTTGTTGAAACCCCATTACTTGCAGATATATATGCATAAATACCTAAAGATAGTTGAAAATAAGGGCATAAAACATTCACACATAAACAATATGAGTGCTTTAATTTCCAACATTGAAAGTCTTTGTAGTAGAAGCTTTTGTTTGTCTGAGTCCTTCAAAGTTTTGGTCTGAGTGCACATATCTTACAAATCTCGATCAGAGACCTTGAACGTGAGTTCAAATTGCTAATATGACATGGTTGACAAGCAGAAGGGATGTTTCGGGTTAAACGAGGGAAGTTAATACAAATAATCAGTGCTAGGATTATGACTGACAGAGAAATAATGGCATTATCATAGCAGCCTTGCTTCTGTCCAATTCGATCCAAAACAAGCACCTGTTCCAGGTTCATGATCTACCAGATCCACAGCATTAGGAGCTGTTATCCCAGCTTTGAGTCCATGCTGAGCTAAATCCCCTTAAGACAAAATCGTTGCACATTATCAGATAAATCCTGTCGAAAGCGACATTTGTGTGATTTTGTTTTTTCCATTTCTGTTCGATGCATTTATAGTGATGGGCTTAAACAGGATATCAGTCTGTTAAAGATTTAAAGCAAATCCTCAGCAGAGCATGCTCTCTGAGCTCAGATGTACCAAATATTGGATATGCTCAGGGGGGAAATTATATAGCAATCATCCAGTATTCAATAAGTAATCAAGACCATCATAAAAACTATAAACATCTTATTTTGTTCTGTCTTTTGATTATTACTGACATATGCATTTATTATTTAGTGCTATATATAATTGTCATTAATCTGTAGGCTGTAAATTACATTTTATTTAAGAGAGGTGGCGGCTGTTTTTCATCAAATGAGAGTGCCACAACTGTGCATTTGTGTAGATTCATGCACTTTTAAAGATGTTTGCATTGCATTGTTGAAGCGATGTTGTACAGTCTCAACATAGTACGCCAAATCGCGGTAGTGTGATGCTTCTTCCAAATCAGTGCTCCAAACTTGTACTAATTTTGCACTTTTACCTAATATGCAACTGTCAGCAGGTGCAGTTTAATGTGCACTAATCCTTCCTAGCCATATGGATGCATTGTCAAATGCTTGTTTAATTTCTGATGACTGTAAAGCCTGTGGTCTCTTTATTACCAATCCCAGGCACAATAAACCGCAACAGATCTTCAACAAGTGAGTGATTTTGAGCCCCTGTTGCTCTTGTAGCTGTAAAGTGGTGCAGAAGCCCCCACTCTCAAGAGCATGATGCAACTGTGATGAAATAGAGAAACCGGCTTGAGCTCTCTGCATTAGGATATTACCTTGAGATACTCAAACATCCAGCGAGTAGAGAGTTTAGTCCTTTCACTTGTGCTTGTGCTCAACCACATGAGGTCCGCTTGACCAGGAGAGATACCCAGGCCAAAGGAGCAGCACCAAGGCTGATGTAACATCTCCTGAAAAACGGTAACACATTGGCATAGTCTGTTTAGTACTGTTGTTGACATTTTTTTTTGACTCTTTCGGGCTAATTAATGCATGAGCTTCGTCATTGGTCTGTGTTGGTGAAGGTTGTTGTTGGGTGCTTGGGAAATCGGGAAGTCTGATTTATGCACATAACACAAGATGTAATTTTAATATACTTGCAAAAGACAGCTTTGTGTGTATTTACAGCTTTTAAAAGTTCATTTTAAAAGTTCAATTTAACTCTGTTGGAACTGATAAGGCTGTGTGATTGCACTTGCATTTGTTTGTTGTGGCATGTCTTAAGAGCTGATTTCTATATAGGAATTCTGATAAATTGGGACACTTTTTGACATTGAAACGACTGCGAAAAGTGGTCCAATTACCTTGAATTCACCTTATATGTTCACCTGAATACAGCCAATGCAAATAATTTCACCGCATAATTTTTTTCCGTAAAACATAAACGTTAATAAACATGAGTTAGGTCTGTCTGTTTTGAAATGCTGCCCCTCAACAGTTTTAGGTTTGACACAAAGCTTTCAAGTGTTCTGTTGCCTGGCTGGTCTGCTGGCATTTGATTGGTCGTCTCCAGGCTGCTGGAGGTGTAGTAGAGCGTTGATTATGTCACAGCCCCGTTGTAGAGCAATTTGGTCCCTCCTCCCCTTTCCCCTCCCCCCAGCCTACATGAGCGTACGTGTGCCGCATTCTGAGTGGAGGGAGCGAGAGAGAGAGAGAGAGAGACAGAGAGAGAGACAGCCAGCCAGCAGCAGGTGGAAATGACATCATCTGCACTGCACCAACACTGCAGTAGTGTTTGAACAAAGCTGCACTGGAGCTCCACTCAGAGCTGCTCTTTTTGTCTGCAAGGGTGGATGTTTGTGGAGGAAAAACACAGGATCCAATGCATTTGTGTATGTCCATTCATTAGAATTTGATTCACTTTCATTCACTGTGTGTGAAACAGAACTGGTGTCAATTTGTTATATGCAAGACATTTGTCTTGAATTCAAACGGCTCACTCCGATCAGTATTTTAACGTTTCTGTTCATGCGTTCCTTTTGTAACATAATTGTTCCGAAAATGGTTTGATAAGAAAAAATACTGGTTAATAAAGTTTTTAATAACTGGCATATTATACTTTATAATTCAAAGCTTGAATTTAATTTTATATTAAGAGCGTTTGACTAAACCTCGTAACTCGTCTGGATTTGTCTGCCTCGTGGATTTGTCTGCAAAACCTCATACAGTAGCTCCACCCGCCTCGATCGTGATGCATTTTGGAGACCGTCTCTGCTGATTTGCAGTGCAAAGGTAAATAAAAAACTGGTTCTCTAAATAAGCACAGCGTTTTCGTCATTCAAAACACGACGTGTGTAAAGACTAATGTTTTATATATTTGAGGAGCGGAGAAACGTGTCTTAGTCTGGTATTTGCCATCTAGTCATATAACAAGCTTTTTGCCAAATATATTAAACAACATTAAAAACTGAGTGCCCACATAGCTACAATAACCTTTGTAACCTGTAAGTTGATAACTTAATGCGAAGCACTTACTGCATCAGATGCGGACAAAACGCAAATCTCTGACATCCGCTGGTGAAAAACCTCATAACTCCATTTGAGCTTGATTTTGGAAAAATGTTAATAATATAACAACACACGCAAGTGTCTTACCATACATAAAGCCACAATACTATTACTAACTTTGACAACAAGGTGTTTAATTTTATTTATTTTTTAAATCAGTAGCGGTTCTGCACTAACCTGCAATTTTCGCTGGTTTCAAAACACACAACGCTGGATATAACCTGCCATGGCAACAACATATCCTCGGATAAACTCCTGCGGTCCAACAGATAATGCCAGCACATTGCCTTGCGACTAACATAGGATGACGTCACATTTGCATGGCTGTACTATTTGAATTCATTATTGATTGACTGCCAAATTAAAATCTTAAACAGAACGATAAAATAACAGTATCAACCGGTTAATAGTCATTTCAAATAAGCGTTTCAGTTCAGAACGTTTAACCTGATTTAGTTTTTGTTTATGTTCCAGTTAAAATTTAGTTAGTTTCCGGTTTTTGTTTGTTGTTCCTTGAACCGGTTCAGAGCCCTGCGTACAAGAACCTACAAGTTGCTGGAAACCATTTTTTTAAGGGTGTGCAACTACTATTTGATATGGACAGATGTATATGGGTCAATAAGAAATAATAATGCATATTTGAGTTGTTGAAGAGTAGAAATGTCTTATAAATGTCATCTTTGTATTTATGTTGGTTTTGTAAATACATTTAAAAAAAATCGACTGCTTTTAAGAATTTCAGCCTATTTGTACTAGATCAACAACAAAAAAATCAGAAATTAAAATTGTATGAATTGCATTTTTTTAATGTATTTCTGAATAACTTAATACTCTAGATACAAACATTAAAATGAGCATCATATAATTGACCCATATTAAAGTCTGCCATCTTTGAAATGCCTCTCGGGCATGCAAGTGCATCTCTTTAAATGGGGAAACATCAAATTATCCAAAACTGTTCGCCCAGCTTACGATTAAACTCAATATTTGAAATCACCAATGAAATCTAACAACTGTTTCATAAATTTTGTTTCTAAACATTCGAATCATGACAAAAAAAATGCATTTTCAGCCTGGACAAAGCTAATGCACATGCGCAATCCTAAACGTGCGTCTCAGCACACTGCCTGTTTCTATAGCAACCGTAGCTTCTAACGGCAGCTGCAGTGACGTGTGAGTTTACTAATCAACGATTGGCTCTTTCATTTAGAAGGCGGGGCTTATTCACCATATTTGGCGTTGTACTTTCTCCCATTCATAAGTAATCGAGTGCACTGTCCTATATACCTATATACAAAGTCTTTGCCCATATAGGGTATCAAAATGTGCAACACATTTTACATCTGTAACGTGACATATTTTAAACAGCATTAGTTAAACAGGATAAACAGGAAAAAATATAGGTCGGGACTAATGTTTTGGTATTCATACCAGTGATCAGAATACTGCAGTTGAAATACCTTGTAGAACCAATATTGCCAGTGTGTACACCCTATAAATGGCATTGGTGATGTCAGCCAACAAGGAATGACTTGCACTAATGAATCGTGCACAATAAGACCAGAAATGTGTATTAAAAAAATTAAATTATAATTTCATGTTGATTTCAAAGTCCTACTGTGTTTAAAATATGAAACATTTGGTGTTTGATATGTATGCACAGCAGTCTAAATTCCCATTGTGTTTTATGCAGATAACCAGTTCAGAATGTCCATCCTGGAACGCCTAGAGCAGATGGAGCGAAGGATGGCAGAGATGGCCGGTCAACAGCAGCAACAACAGGGCGGTGGAGGACCATCTGAGAGCGGAGGAAGCGGAACAGGAGGAGGAGAAGGAGGAAGAAGCAATTCTGAACAGGCACAGGTATCATTTTGAGCTACACTGTCTTGCTTCAAACTAATGGATATCACCATTAGATTCTTAGAACTGACTTGGTTCTTTATTGTTTGCTGTAGTTCTCACCAGGTCAGAGTCAGAGCCAGGGTCAAGGTCCAGCTGGCAGCTCCTTTGAGAGTCGTGTGGTGGTGGTTTGTGAAAAGATGATGAACCGCGCCTGCTGGGCCAAGTCCAAGCACCTGATCCACTCCAAAACCTTCCGGGGCATGACTCTTCTTCATCTGGCAGCCGCCCAGGGCTACACCACCCTTATCCAAACACTAATCAAGTGGCGGTGAGTATACTGATTGAGTACTGGCACTAAATGCCCATATGTATTGCATATACATCATTCATATGTTCTGTATTGTTCTCTCTGTTTGTTTTCACAGCACTAAGCATGCAGACAGTATTGACCTGGAACTTGAGGTTGATCCTCTAAACGTGGATCATTTTTCTTGTACCCCACTAGTGAGTATTGACCCTAGGACATGGTACCTTAATCACAATGCTGTTTGTATGAGTTGTTACATACAGAAGGGGCTGTACAAATTAAATGCAATTCTCTTTTCTTCTCTTCAGATGTGGGCTTGCGCTTTGGGTCATATGGAAGCAGCTGTGGTTTTGTATAAATGGGATCGGCGAGCGTTGGCCATCCCAGATTCTTTGGGTCGCTTACCACTGGCTATAGCCCGATCCCGTGGCCACACTAAGCTGGCCGAGTGTCTGGAAAGCCTTCAGAGGGAGGAGCAGCAGTCAGGAGCACTGACTTCATCTGCCAGCATGCCTTTCTCACCATCTACTGAAGCCTCAGCTGCAGAGGGATGGATGAATGTATGGGGCACGGAGACTTCTTCCGTTGGGCTGAAAGAAAGCAGCATCACTAGTTCTGCTTCCAGCTCCAGCTCAGGTGAGAATTGGAATCTTTCATTCTGTCTGGACTTTCTGTCTTCAGAAGTCTTTCATGTGCATGTTGAGTTGGTTCTACTTCCATAAAGTTAAAAATAACTTATGCAAGACCTTGCATGACCAAATAAGTACTTTGTAAGGAGATGGGTCAGGTTGAGTGACTCAATTAGGTCAAGCGTTCTTCCTCTTAGACGCTTTCTTCGTACCTTTGCAGACTTGAGGAGACCCAGGTCGGAACCATCCAGTTTCTATAGCAGTGTTAGTCACGGGGATGCCCCATTGAGCAAGAAACACAAACCCAACCCAGAGACCCTTCAAACTCGGCCCAGCAAATCCTGCTCTGCCCCTCTTGGACTAGAAGAACAGGCCCACAAGCCTAAAACGTGCCCTTCCAAACCGAGGGAAGGTACTGTGGAGAAGGAGCAGGGAGATGGTGAGCAGTCTCAGACTAAGCTGGGCTCAACTTGTGGAGGTGGGCGTTGGGGTTCCAGACAGGCTGCAGGACGCAGAGTGCCAACTGTAGGACTTGGCAAGGAAAGGCTCGCGAACAGACTGAGATTAAGAGAAATCGCTAGCGCGGGAACGATCTCTGATCTGCGAACAAGCCAAGAGAATCTTGAGAACACAGGAGACCTGCAGGTGAGGCATAGAGAAGGTACTTTGACATGTGTAAACTTCCAAAACTGCTTCTTTTGTAGTGCTAGAAGATTTAGCTAAACTTGTACTGGCTTCTGTCTTTTGTCTCAGTGGCAATATTGTTACCAATCTTATGTACCTGGGCCCAGTTGCATGAAACCTCTCAAGTAAGGGTATCACTGAGGGGGGAAAAATCCCTGAGGCAAGGAATTTCTTTAAGAGCGTTGCAACAAATGTCTTAACCGTCACTCTTACCTGTGTTTATACTAAGCATTTCGCAATAGTTTCTGGCAAAACACTGTAATGGAGCTATAGTTATGAAATCTCATGCAATAAACAGAACATAATGGATCACTGACTTTTAGACAAGTTTAACATTTACTAAACTATACAGCTATACTACAATATTTGAGTTATGGAGAATATTAAATCAGTCTGATAGACGACACAGAGCGTCCTAAAATTCGCGCACATTGTTTCTACGAGTCCAGCTACGACACCGGAGGATGCTCAAAATCCTGCCGTGCCACTCACATAGTTTTCCATTAGATTACATTAATATGTATACATCAATACGTATCAATGCCACTTTGCCTGTTTGGTGAATATTTACTGAATGGCGCATCGACGCTTGGAGCTCGACGCTTTACAGTAGGCTACTGGAAAAAAGAAATCTAAACCATCTAAACTAAAAAAATTTGTTTGTTTTTTTGAAAGATGGGGGAAAATACCTAATACCAAAGTTCCTTAAGTGGACCCTTACGTTTTTTTCTTGCAACCCATGTTTCACTAAGGGTACCCTTAACCCTGTATCTAAGGGATGTCTTAACTTAAGGGCTTTCATGCAATGGGCCCTGTCCTGTAGACCACTTTTTGGAGCTCATGAACATGTACACTTACTGGTGCAGTTTTAAAAGTGCCAAACAATTTGTTTCAGAACATGAACATGATGACTTTAGCAGAGGAAGTCATTGAGGCAACATCTGACCGCATCAAGAGGGAAAACTTTGTTGCATCAGACACTACACTAGATGGTGTTGGAGTCAGCAGCACTATGAGCTGGTTGGCCAGTTACCTTGGAGACGCAGAGAGGTGATTCATCATAAAGTTCATCTATTCTCAAGAATGATAATTCCAATCTCTTTGGGTTTTTGTATGTAATTGTTTTCCCAATCATTCCCAGGTTCCTGTTTAACAAGCCCTTAACTCACTCTCCTGGCCTGGCCTCAGTCCACGGTGGAGGACAGCCGGAACTCGACGGTCCTCTTGGGAAGCTTGGCTTTCAGTCCCCCGCTGAATGGACTGCGCTTCTCAACGCCTCCCACAACAAGGAGGAGCGTGACCTGACCCAGCTGGCCCTGTCTGATCCTGAACAGAGAGAACTTTACGAGGCAGCCCGCCAGGTCCAGAACACCTTCCGCAAGTACAAGGTAGGGCAGGGCTTCACCCTGGTGCCAGTCACCAGGTGTCACCTATGTAGGTTTTTGGTGGTGTGTTGCCAGTGTTCGTGATGGTCCGGTTTCAAAGGTCTTGGTGTATTGTGTTGTGTTGTATGGTGTTCCAGAACTTAAGGTATATTAATCCGATCTTTGCAGTCCTGTGACGTGAAAGGTGACATGATTGTTGTGGTGTGCGCTCAAAAGGCAGAGATAGGGTCAGTGTTGTTGACAAGCATGGGGAAATTTGCTTGAGCTTAGCATGGCCTTGCTATAAGGAATGATTGCATTGTTCCCTCTATCTATCTGTCTGTCTTAACGGGATGCGCGGGTATCCCTGAGTCCACACCACATTGGTTGTTCAGAGCAGATTTCTCCCAGTGTTCTGCTGGCGCGCCGTGCTCTGAAGAATAACCTTCTCCCAGGTTTCAGAGCATATCGACGCAACTTTGCCAGTCTAAGAGGACACCTTGGCCAGGCACAAAAGGAATCAGATGGCATCATCTCTGTGGCCTTGCAGGCCTCCTTGTGAACACTAATCTCTCTCCTGTCCTCTCCACCCTACCTTATCCCCCTCTCCCATCCTGCAGGGTCGTCCACTTCGGGAGCAGCAGGAACTGGCAGCTGCTGTCATTCAGCGCTGTTATAAGAGGTACAAACAGGTAGGCTGAGACTCTCAGAAACTTCTCTGTGTACACTTTTGAGTGGTCAATTATTAAAGGCTTTACAAAAATGCCTTCAATTCCTTCCTCTCTCTTCCTCAAGCTGACATGGATAGCCTTGAAGGTAACACTTCCTGCTTCATCTACAACTTCTATGCTTTGAACTGGAAGTTCAGTTAGTGGTGCTTCTTTATCACTATTGCCTATACTTAAAGCTGCAGTCCGTAACTTTTTTTGGTTAAAAATGATCAAAATTCCATTTTGGGCAAGTACATAATCAGCCAGTGTTCAAAACTATCTCCTTACCTTTTTCCGATTCACAACGGTAAGCTTGTAATAATGTGTTATAATTTGAGTGGTACTGGTATATTTCCGCGAATACATAAAGTATACATAAAGGCTAGTAGGTTATCGCATGTGAGGATGCTGCAGGTGGCGGATCATTTATAGCCTTTTCTCACAGCAGCTGGAATAATTAAACATATTATTTTGATGGCAGATTGTAATCCAGAAAGGTCCAAACGACAATCATCAGTGACAACTGGAGATTCACCCATAGTCAGAAGCAAAAGATTAGACTGTACAGAAATTTAAATCTACAGGTAATGCTAATACACGCTAAATACACGTAGTCACACAATGCTGATGTTGTTAACATTAACAATTTGAGAACAAAGTGTTAACAATAATAATGATTTGCACAGTTTGATGTGATATGAGCTAAGCGATCGTTAGATTTAATCACCGTTAATAGCACGATTTGTTGTAATGCTTTTTTTTCAAGTGTCAGACATGTTAGTTTGGTCATACTTAGACATAGAATATGTGATTCTGAAGTACAGTATCCACACCTGTTGGATGACTGACAGCCACACAAACTCCTCAAAACATTAGATTCATCCGCGCTCAGGAGCCGTGCTGATGCACAACCCACGTAAAGATGATAATTCCGCAAATAACTGCAATTTCAGGTTTCAAACAGAGATTGCGACAACGAGGCAAAACTTACGGACTGCAGCTTTAAGGTTACAGATTTGAACAAAAACTTGTAGTGCTACAAAGATGAATGCTAGCTCAAATCGTGTAGCTTGCAAAGAACGGATTAGTTGTTTAGCCACTTTTCCAAGCATCCTGACTTGTGAAACAATAAAACAGGCAAAAAAAAAACATAGTCTTGCACTGAAGGACATACTCAATTCATGTCTCGAGACTTCTGAATTGAGCCAATAAGCAACCACCTAGCAATGACCTTTAATATAATGTTGACTATGTAGTTTGGGGGAGGCTAATGGTGTAGTTTGCTACAGATCTCCCTGTCACTCTCTCATGTGACACAAGTTTCCTTCTCTGTCCTCTTGGCAGTATGCACTTTATAAGAAGATGACGCTGGCCGCCATCCTTATCCAGAGTAAATTCCGCAGCTACCACGAACAGAAGAAGTTCCAGCAGAGTCGCAGGGCAGCCGTGCTGATCCAGCAATATTACCGCAGCTACAAAGAGCTCGGCCGGCCAAACCCACCCAGCCGAGCCACTGCAGCTGCACTGGTGCAGCACAAACTCAGGTACAAAGCATTCATACAGGGCAAACCTATGTGGTTAAAAATCCATGGCCTTGTGTATAACAAATCAGAATTTATAAAAGGAACTTGGTGTAACAAACCCACACTGTTATTGGAGTGAGCACTTTGGCACCTCCAGGAGTCATGAACTGAATAATAATTCAAAACCTGCATAGTAAATAAAAGGGAAGGAGGTTATGCATACATTTATTTAGTGTCATTGTGCCCCAAGTTACTACTAAGGGGTTGTTCCTCTAAAGTGCACTGTCTTTTTGGATGAATTACTAAGTACATCCCAGCACTTCAAATGTGACACACTGCCAAGTCAACTTTCTGAAGAATGGCAGCATTCAAAGCCCTCCTGTTTACTTTAAGAGACAAGCTGTTGTTGAAACAGCGCCAGTCGGACCCCAGGAAATTATTTACTTCACTAACAGTTTTGAGTCCAAATACACATAGAAGCATCATTATTTTTGTATGCTATTTGTTGTCACACAACCTGTTGCAGCAATTGCAATTTGATCATGTTCCGTATACTTGGAGTAGGATTTGAACAAACCCCTAATCCTAAGTATTAGCGTGCATCTCACCCTGCATCTCGCCGTAGCAGACATTTTTGTACATGCATTGTTCTTCTAGAAATGTCTGGTTTTACTTGCCAGTGTGCATAAGCACTCATGCTGCTCATTTTGTTTTAGAAGCAGTTTACTGACCAAGAGACAAGACCAGGCTGCCAGAAAAATCATGCGGTTTCTGCTGCGGTGCCGTCACAGGTAGGCCAAAGGAGAGAACGTCCACCAGGCGCATTGTGTTCCTACGGCCCTGATGTTCTTCTAGCTTGCACACAACTCACACTACGGCATACTTGCTCAGTTTTTTTAATAACCTGCTGTTTAAAAAGTTTAGGGGCACATTTCTATCAGTCACACCAACACGATTGCCAGGAGTCATAGGATAGCAACAGACAAACCTTGGTGTTTTCATGGCTCTGTTAGAAAGCCCTATTGTGTTTGGTCCCATTTCCCCAACCCAACCGTACCTCAGTGTATACTAATAGCTGTCTGGTGTTGTTTTGCTGTTTATGCAAAGCCCCTTGATGGACCATAGACTATTCAAACGGGTGAGTGCAGCCTCAGTAAATCAGTTCGTACCCCTCGATTTCTCTTCTTTTATCTCTCTGTCTCTCCCTTTTCTTTCATCTAGTTCTCTATGTCTATGTACCTTGATTTCGGACTCTACTGTTCCCTATGACTCTATCTGTCCTTTCTTTCCCTCTTTTCTTTGATCTTATTTTCTCTATTGCTTTATGCCTGCATGCATGACGGCTGACTGGAGCCCGAGTTGACTGAGCCTTATATGAGAGAGAGAGGACTATGGATCCAACTAACAAATAAATATAGATGAAGCATCAATGGCAAAACTAACAAAGCACTCTCTCTCTCTCTCTGTCTCTTTTTCTCTCAGTCTCTCCTTCGATCCCTCTATCTTCCCAAAAGTCTCCTCCATCTCTCTTGTAATGAGGATGCTTATGACAACACTAAGGACTGCTGGGTAGTGCATTTGGCAATTGCATGATGCTAAAGATATGGAGGCCTTGCTTCTATCAGGGCATGCTTGAAATAACATCCCTTTCTCTGTGGAAGAGGAAATGTCTTGAATGCCTGGCTGCCTGTTTTATACATCTCTTTCAGCTTTTATAAGCTTGATTTGGGGGCTGGGGGTGGGACGGGGGTCAAACTGTGAGCTAAAGATGTGTTTGGGGGTTTAAAATGTCTTTAAAAATGTTGGGGACTGTAGACGTATAACATGATGACAAATATAAATATTTCATTAAGAATTTGATGTAATTTCTGTGATGTACTGTGCATGAATTTTAGAGTTATGTATTGTCACGCTTTCTAGGTTATGATCCTATAATATTAGTGTTAAGATGGATGGTTTACTTCGGATTTAAATACCAGGTTTTTATTCATTTATAATAATAATAATATGTGTTTGCTGATTGTAGACTCTTAAATGTAAAAAGTAGATATCAAAGAAAATTATTTATAATATGCCATAAAGACATTTGTTCTATACAGCAGCCAAAAAAAGTATTTGGACGCTTAAATCACACTTAAAAATGTGTGAATGTCATTGGATTAGATGCAAAAATCAAACCGAGTATCATATGTGCTCAAATGCTGTTTTTGCCTTGACTTTAAGCAACTGGACTGTGGAACGTTTGACAGACTTGCTGTTTTATTATTTAAACCTTCTGTTCTTCTTGAAAAGTGTGCTTGTGCTATCTTTCTTTAGAATAAATGACACTTGCTTTGATTTATTGTTATCTAATGCAATGACATTCAGACATTAAGTGTGCCTTAAGTGTCTAAATGCTTTTTTAAGCCACTGTATCTGTGTCCTGTGTTCCTTGAGGCTTTAAAGGTTTTTGTCATTAATAGCGGGGTATATTTGTTGTTCTTTGCTGATTCCAGTGAGGATACACTAATGAAACTGGCAGGTGTATTGGCTAATGATCTGTGATTCCTCTGAGGGCCCAGAATGCTTGTGAACTATCAGGCTAACCCTGCAATACTCTGTTTTTTGGTCTATTTTCAGGGCGAAAGAATTGAGAAAGGCCAAGGAACATGAGAGCGCCGCAAAGAGCCCCGTCGCAATGTAACATCTCCGAGCGGACTCTTTCTCTTCCTCTTCACTGCGTTTTTACAAGAGACGAACAATTTAGGAAAAAGCTAAAATTATTCAAGAAGCGGAACACGGAAGATCATCGGAAATGCGACGGTCAAACTCTAGCAGCGTTGTGACTGATTCAGCTCCTGCATTGTGTATTTTCTCGCTACGGATGAATTGAAATCAAGACTATTGGGGAAATATGACATTATCTTCATGGCATTTTTGCACTCTTCATATATTTTTTTCTTTAGATTACAAAAAAGGAAAAAAAACGGACGAAGACCAAGGAGCAAAGGCTTTTTATTCCGACAACGCTTGTAAAATATCACGCGACACGAACAGATAGAAGGCAGAAAAACATCATGCTGGAAGCCGCTTCAGATTACATTTTTATATTTTGAAAGGGAAAAAAAATACAACAATCAGTTTGGGGAAAAAAAAAGAACAAAACCTAGAAAATGTAAACCAAAAAAAGGCCTCATTTCAGTGACCATATGCATGCAGAGTATTTGAAATCTCCACGAATCTTTGTTTTTGCAAATGCTGTCTGTTCATTCAAAGGGAAAGCCTTCATATGAATGTAGATGGGGTCAGGGCAAAAACGCTGGGTTTGAAATATCAGTGTCTTACCTTTGTCTTTATGGGGGTTAGGGGACTTCTGACAACAACTTGGGGGAACTGAAGCAAAGCCCTCTGGGTAACCTGTTTCGTGTGCACTGTTTTCGACTTTCTTATGGGTCCTTTTCTTAATGTCATTTTTGCTGGCCTGACTTTGTGTGTCCCGTGTTTGTTGAATTGAATCTGGATACAGTGCATGTGTTTGAGCAAAACGCTCCTGCATGCTGACGTAAATGTTTTGTGTTTTATTTTCATTCATTCATATTGGTGATATTGTGGCACCATCAAACTAGCCTAGCCCTATGTTGCCTGTTTGTTTCCAAATATATTGTTATAAAGACCATTATTTTTATATAGTTCAATTATTTGCATTATTTATTTGCATTATGGTTTTTTTGCCTTTAGCATTATTGCATTTTTTTTTTATTGTGTGGGTTTAAAACCTTAAAACCTTTTAAAAGGTTTTAAATAATCTCCGGACCTTTTTTTTAATGTGAATTGTACTATCAATTGTGCCACAGCGCCAGACGTATATTTGCAAAGGTTATCTTCCATTTGTGTGTGTGTGTGTGTGTGTTGTGATACGTTTCTTCATTGTTACTGATTTCAAAGAGCTCCAGAAAGCCACCACAAGCTTTCCCAATGGAGTTTCACTGAACATTGCCTTGACTTCTTGACTTTTTGAAGGGTCCCTATACAGAAGCTTAAAAAAAATCCTTATTTTTGACTATTGAGTGGTCCCCTGTACATATCAAAGATGGGTGAAGGAACATTGATAGCCAGAAACTTTTTCCGAAGAGGATTGTATTTAAGAATATATAGTATTTTATTCATAAATTGGATTATAACACATTAAGAGACAAACAAAAAAAATCTATTGTATAGTTTTCTTTGAACACCCAAGATGTACGGTTGTATTGTATGTAAATATTGTAAATATTGGTTGCGAAGAAGGAGCCATGTGCATGAAACTTTAAGATATTGAACATAATGTAAAGATAAAATGTAGTGGCAATGGTCTGTAATACGATTTGAGCAACTTCACTATAAGAATTTGTTGGAGATGTTCTTCCACAGAACATTCTCTGAAGCATGACATGATTCACGATAAAACCGTAGATTTAGCGGAAGAGCCAAACAAATCCGTCAGACACAACTGGATCTTTCTTTTTCAGGGTTAGTGAGAATTAAATTGTGTTTTTTTTGTACCACTGGTGACCAGTATCCAGTACTACAGGACATAAATAAGCTATTCATCTGAGAAGCAGATTATCACAGTATTGGAAGAACTAGTATTGAATGACCAAACTTCACTCATGCACCCAACAGTTACAGAGGATGAAATGTCTCCACGGTTTTTGTCTTGTATAACATGACTAGAAAGTGTTCTCACATTTTATCGTCTACTTTAACTCAACATGAACAATGGTATTGGATGGAGTTAGCAGGTTTAAAAGTAGGTCATGTAATTAAAAACCATATTGATTTGAGGGTTGTGAATGGTTATTTCAAGCAGGCGATTCCCACACACGTGCTCACATGCCTATGTCACATTCGAACAGGAATCGAGTGCATAAAAACGGTCGTGAATGTAGCTCAAAACACGTACGTTTCGACTGTTGTCAGAACTGCCATGCGTTCATATTAGTCGTATTCATAGCTTTACTTTTTTAGTGCTGTCAAATCGATTAATCACATCCAAAATAAAGGTTTGTGTAATATGTGTGTGTACTGTGTACTATAATTGTTATGTATATACAGTCAAACCAAAAATTATTCAGACACCAGATATCCTTTTTTTACTAGTGGGTGCAGGACACTATAGTTCATTTATGTAAGTGAGGATATTATACCCAAAAATTCTTCATACAATGACTACAAGTAAAATGAATTAAAAAAAAATTTGGGACCAAAATGATTCAGACACTTTGACCTGACCATGTTTTGCTGAAGTGTTTTTTCTTTAAATGCTAATGCGACCTTTGACACACAGACTGAACAAAATGAAGCATTGCTTGGTCATTGGTTGACCTAAATTGGTATGATCTCATTGTGTACTTAAATTTAACAGCTGACAGCTGATTGGTTGATTGTAATCCATTGTAATACATTACCTCCCTATCAAAGTTATCTGACATTATCAAGATGAATTTGTTGTTCTTGAGTGCTTGTCATATTTTATTATCATTTTCTAAACTATAGCGAATAAACTGTGATAATGTGAGAAAACATTGAAGGTGTAACCAAACCAAATAAATGTTGGTTTGACTGTAAAAACACACACATGCATGTATATATTAAAATGTTATATTTATATATAATATAAATTATATAAATATATACAGCATATACATACAAATATTTCTTAAATATATACATGAATGAGTGTGTATTTATATATATATATATATAATAATTATACACAGCACACACACATATATAATGTAAACACAAACTTTTATTTTGGATGCGATTAATCGTTTTGACAGGACTATTTTTTTATTTCTTCATTTCTTGGGGGGCTGCTACCAACATTCAAAAACCCCATGCAAAATCATATTGATTTCATTTGTACTTTTTGTTCTTTTATGCTCACGTCAGCTGTATGGAATCAAGTGCGACAACGTTCACAAATTTCTCGGAAGGAAATTTGAGACTAACGACCCCCTCCTGAATTTCCAAAGCGATTTCAGCTGACGAGAGGCATCATTTTAACTCACACCAGCACATTTTGCCTGTTAAAAAAGAAAAAGAATGAATGTGGTGCTTATCTATAGTTGTATTTTAATTCCCCACATGTAGATCCATTGTTTTTAGAAGTTTCCTCATGATCTCAGAGTATCAGTATTATTATAGAAAGTGCCTAAACATTCAACCGATATCAGGAGTGCGTTCCTAAAGAAGTTGATGCAACGCTAAAGGCTGGTTTTACTGTCCAAGCAGGAGCCCAGGTCTGTTTCCTCCTCTCACACCCTTTTCACTCCTTAAACATGGATGCAGAGGCACCTGTCATTTGGTCCCCCACTCATTCTCTTTGGATCAGATTATGTGTCCTAAAGCATATCTGAGTGACCCAGTAACACACTATGCATGCTTTCATCATGTCTTTCATTTTGTGTGCATTTCTTTCTCTTTTCCATGTCGGATCTAAACAGGTTCAGGAAAGTAGGACGTGCTTGGTGAAGTTGGTGCATTATATAATAATTTCATCCGGAAACCATTGCTAGATTTCTGAGTGCAGAGTTGGTCCTTTACATATTCACCCAACATTATACTTCAGGAAATTATAAGCAAAAGAGTCAGAATTCACCAGGAAAAGCTGTTTATGGATCACCGGGTATATGTATCTCAGTAACCTTCTGTTTGGGTCGTTCATCTTGGGGAACGGAAAAATCTGCCTCCCTTTTGTAGTTTTACTCAGGGTGCTAAAACAGGGAGAGGGTGTTTAGCATGGAGACTAGATTAGGTTAGGTTACGTCTCCAGGTTCAGCTCAGAATCAACAGGAGAAACCACTTCCGTTTGTACATTACTACAGCGTTCGCTTTGTTACAAACCACTGGGTAACAGGACAGGCCGTGTATGTTTATAGAGTTTTTAGACCATTTTTCCAAAACTGAGCAGGTATCATCGTCGTCCGTGCAGGTATCATCGCTCATTTAGCATTGCCATATCCCCATGGGATTAGGAATGCATGATAAGTATACCTCAGCGCCAAATACCTTCAGAATAAGGTGGGAGATCCCGTCCTCTTATGAAACAGCTCAGTACATGTGCATCCTATACGTCGACCGGATCATGCTTTCAGTATTTTTGCATCAGATAAGAGAAATATGCACTTTGTACAGCTCACCATTCCCTCTCCGAGCCCTGGTACGTTATAAGCGTGTGCGTGTGTGTGCTGTATCTTGACGTATGAACACGGATGACCACATGAGCACACGTGAAGGTTTTAGCTGAACGGGGGGAAACACAAATGGTGCAGTTGGAAGTTTGTACGATGTCCTAAATCCTCTCTTTGGAACTCCGGAAATGCAGGTTAGGCTTAAACTGAACCGAAAAAACACTCGATTATAAGCTTTTCACTTACAAGTACAGAGCAATAAACACTTTGATTTTAGCTGAGCTCTTTAGGTTGAAAGAATATGGATAAGTCGAGAAAAAGAAAAAAAAAAAAGAGAAAAAAAAACATTGGGACATGCTTAGTTCACTTCCTCTTATGCAATTACAGGTACACAGAGAGAGGTGTTCAGTGGTCTGTGGATATTGATTTCATATTTCCCAGCCCTAATGCACGTTTTCATCATTTTAAAATGAAGATAATAAAAAAAGATAAAATATGAGCCCATATTTCTTACAGGGCAGTGGGCTTTCAACACTCTGCATGTGAAGCTAGTATTAGACCTCTGTTTTCCCCTCAATCTCTCTCTCTTTCTCTTTCATACCTGCTTTGTGCCCTTCGTATCCTCCTCCTCTTCCTCCTCCAATGAGTTTCGCCTCATGTTCTGTTTTCTCGGCCGTCTCCCTCTTTCTGTCCTTCTTGTGAGTTTTATTTATTTACTTTGATTTGTTTATTTGTTTATTTTTTGGTTTTGTAACTGTGCATGTGAGAGCATCACTGAATTGTTGGATATGTTTTAAAAAATATATATAAAATAAATATTCAGCTGCTGAAGCCATGCAAAACATTTTGAATTGCCCTTAAAATATGGAAAATGTTTTCTGAATGCTTTATATAATTTCTGCTGTAAAATAAAATCTTAAAAGAGAAATGTCGCTCATACTGTCCCTTTTTTCTGCAACTTTTCTTTGTTTTTATGATGTAACTTTTATGAACTCCCTCTGCTATGAAACATTACAAATATGCTTACATTTATTTCTATATAATAAATAATATATTATATATATAATACTAGTAATATACTATATAGTATAGTTTTTATCTATATATTCATTTATGTTACATTACAACTATAATTAAATTGCTATATATTATATTAAATAATAGTACTATACAGTGTACTTTGGTTTTTATCTAATTAATATGAAAATCCACTTTCAACTTCTGTCTGGAATTTTTCTCTGTGCACGTGCACACACACTTTGTTTTTATGATGTAAGTTTTATGAACTCCCTCTGCTATAAAACATTACAAATATAATTACATTTTATTTTATATAAATAATAGTTATATACAGTTGCAAGAAAAAGTATATGAACCGCTTGCAGAATCTGTGAAAATGTGAATAATTTTAACTAAATAAGAGATCATACAAAATGCATGTTATTTTTTATTTAGTACTGTCCTGAATAAGATATTTTACATAAAAGATGTTTACATATAGTCCACAAGACAAAGAAAAGGCTGAATTTATTAAAATGACCCTGTTAAAAACCCTTGATTCTTAACACTGTGTGTCATTCCCTGGATGATCCACGGCTGCTTTTGTCTTGTGATGTTTGTTCATGAGTCCCTTGTTTGTCCTGAGCCGTTAAACTGCCCAACGTTCTTCAGAAAAATCCTCCAGATCCTGCAAATAATTCAGTTTTCCAGCATCTTTTTCATATTTGAACCCTTTCCTGCAGTGACTGTATGATTTTGAGATCCATCTTTTCACACTGAGGACGATTGAGGGACTCAAACACAACTATTAAAAAAGGTTCAAACATTCACTGATGCTCAAGAAGGAAATGATGCATTAAGAGCCGGGGGTGAAAACTTTCTAAATTTGAAGATCAAGGTAAATTGTACTTAATTTGTCCTCCAGGAAACATGTATCTTCTGTTGCTTCTGAAGGGCAGTACTAAACTAACTGTTATATATATTTAAACAAAATAAAATAAAAATTTTACATCTTCATCTTGTTCAAAAGTTTTCACCCCCGTGAAATGCATAATTTCCATCTGGAGCGTCAGTGAATGTTTGAACCTTTTTTAATAGTTGTGTTTGAGTCCCTCAATCGTCCTTAGTGTGAAAAGATGGATCTCAAAATCATACAGTCACTGCTGGAAAGGGTTCAGATATGCAAAAGATGCTGGAAAACTGAATTGCTGAACTGAACTGCTCAGGACAAACAAGGGACTCATGAACAACCATCACAAAACAAAAAAACAGCGTGGATCATCCAGGGAACGACACACAGTATTAAGAATCAAGGGTTCATAAACTTTTGAACGGGTCATTTTAATAAATTCAGCTATTTTTTTTGTCTTGTGGACTTACAACTATATATATTAATGCTGGGCAATCGATTAGTCATGATTAATCACGTTCAAAGTAAAAGTTTGTGTTTACACAATATATGTGTGTGTACTGTGTATAATTATAATGTATATATAAATACACACACATGCATGTATATATTTAAGAAAAATGTGTTATTTTATATATAAAATATTATATTTATATATAAATATATATACAGTATATACATGCAAATATTTCTTAACTATATACATGGAGTGTGTATTTATATATACATAATATACACTCACCTAAAGGATTATTAGGAACACCTGTTCAATTTCTCATTAATGCAATTATCTAATCAACCAATCACATGGCAGTTGCTTCAATGCATTTAGGGGTGTGGTCCTGGTCAAGACAATCTCCTGAACTCCAAACTGAATGTCAGAATGGGAAAGAAAGGTGATTTAAGCAATTTTGAGCGTGGCATGGTTGTTGGTGCCAGACGGGCCGGTCTGAGTATTTCACGATCTGCTCAGTTACTGGGATTTTCACGCACAACCATTTCTAGAGTTTACAAAGAATGGTGTGAAAAGGGAAAAACATCCAGTATGCGGCAGTCCTGTGGGCGAAAATGCCTTGTTGATGCTAGAGGTCAGAGGAGAATGGGCCGACTGATTCAAGCTGATAGAAGAGCAACTTTGACTGAAATAACCACTCGTTACAACCGAGGTATGCAGCAAAGCATTTGTGAAGCCACAACACGCACAACCTTGAGGCGGATGGGCTACAACAGCAGAAGACCCCACCGGGTACCACTCATCTCCACTACAAATAGGAAAAAGAGGCTACAATTTGCACGAGCTCACCAAAATTGGACAGTTGAAGACTGGAAAAATGTTGCCTGGTCTGATGAGTCTCGATTTCTGTTGAGACATTCAGATGGTAGAGTCAGAATTTGGCGTAAACAGAATGAGAACATGGATCCATCATGCCTTGTTACCACTGTGCAGGCTGGTGGTGGTGGTGTAATGGTGTGGGGGATGTTTTCTTGGCACACTTTAGGCCCCTTAGTGCCAATTGGGCATCGTTTAAATGCCACGGCCTACCTGAGCATTGTTTCTGACCATGTCCATCCCTTTATGACCACCATGTACCCATCCTCTGATGGCTACTTCCAGCAGGATAATGCACCATGTCACAAAGCTCGAATCATTTCAAATTGGTTTCTTGAACATGACAATGAGTTCACTGTACTAAAATGGCCCCCACAGTCACCAGATCTCAACCCAATAGAGCATCTTTGGGATGTGGTGGAACGGGAGCTTCGTGCCCTGGATGTGCATCCCACAAATCTCCATCAACTGCAAGATGCTATCCTATCAATATGGGCCAACATTTCTAAAGAATGCTTTCAGCACCTTGTTGAATCAATGCCACGTAGAATTAAGGCAGTTCTGAAGGCGAAAGGGGGTCAAACACAGTATTAGTATGGTGTTCCTAATAATCCTTTAGGTGAGTGTATATATATGTACTGTGTATAATTATTATGTAAACACAAACTTTTATTTTGGATGCGATTAATTGCGATGAATCGCTTGCCCAGCACTAAATATATATAATACTAGTAATATACTTTATAGTATACTATGGTTTTTATATATATTCATTTTTATATATATAACATTACAACAATAATTTAATGCATATTTATTTCTATATATTATATTAAATAATAGTAATATACACTGTACTATACAGTGTACTATAGTTTTTATCTAATTAATATGAAAATCCACTTTCACCTTGTTTGTGGAATTTTTCTCTGTGCGCGCGCACGCACACACACACTCACTCACGCGCTCACAGTAGCAGCTGAAGTATTATCAGGGCCTTCGCACATCACACATCAACTCAACAACCATGTAAGTAAAACTACACGAACATCCCTCTCACGAGCCATATACAATGCCTTATGTAATGTCGTGTTTTAAATGTTCATGAATGTCAGTGACTATCAGTCTGTCTGGGTGTGTTTGTAAAGTTTGTGTGCTAATGGGTGTGAATGCGGCTAAAGCAACAGGTTAGCCTAGCAGGTTAGCTTCCTCACTTTATTAAACTTTCGGAGTTTAATCCGTTTTAAGTCCCTTTTAGTTGGAATTGGCGCAAATGACGCCAACAGTAAACTTTATTGTTAATTAAAGAGTTTTTGACTGTATATGTGTGGATATCTGCTACATGCTAACGGCTAACCGTTTTTTTTTCTGACAACAAAGTTCGTGACAACTTGAAACATTAAACAGTCAGATGTTTTACCATTATAATATCATATTTGCTTTGTCTTCGTTGTTTATATATTATATAAATGTGTGTCTTTTGACTGTTTAGTGCGGATGCTTAGCAAGGTTGCGGCGGAAATGTGTAGATTTAATATAAAACGATTAATAAAATAAACATAGTTAAATTATCCTCATCAAGAATGATTTCACATAATTTCAAAAGCATTATTTCAGTTAATATGCTTTGATTGAATATTGTAGACTTGTATGTTTGGTGACGTACTATAAACAGTGTATATAAACAACTTTATATACGTGTATATTAATTATAATAAATATATTAATATGTATTTAAATGTATATTTTAACCTCTTGATTAATACAGGATTTTAACATGAGTGATTTATTTCCCCACACAATTTAAACATCCTAGTTTAGCTCTAATCAACTTTATCATGTTTATATGACATTTAACAGATCTTTATGTGCATTAAATTAATCAGAAACTAAACTGTTAATGTTATGGTCATATTAAATGCACTTTAAGTATTGGTTTGTTATGCTTGATGATGTTTATTGATTTATTAATGAACACTTTATTCAGCTTTTATTGCTTTATTGGTCTAGTGAGGAAACATATGTTTTTAGATGTGTGTGTGACCTCATTTGAAACTGATCTTAATTTAGGTCACACTCAATGTTTTCTGAATCACAGAGATCAAAGATCAGCCGGACATAGTTTATAGTTTTAGACAGAATTTTTGATAAATTATGATTATGAGGAAATATAATAGAAGTGGAAGTATGAGAGCTAAAAATGAAACTATAGTCCTCTGTTTAATTACTTAACACAAATGACATCTATAAATATCAGGGGTGTGTACTGATACATAGATATGCATCGATGCATAAATCAAATGAATAATGATGTATCAATGCAACGCATAAAAAATAATGTGTTCTTAAGAATATATTTTTTTCATCATTTATTATTCAACAAAAAACTAAAGTGCATTTTTGTTTTGGATGTCCCAGTTGGGATACAGTATTTGTCTATACTGAGTTGCATTCATGCTTTGATAGAAATGTAACCAGTTTTTGTAAAATAGCCGCATAATATCATATCAGTTGCAGGCTCCTGAATCTAATCTATTCATATTCATATTGTGGCATTTGGTTGAGTTGTCGCAAATACTGTGTTTCTGGTTAAGATATGTCTGATTGTATTTTGGTGATAAAATCTGATTTACACCCCTAATAAATAGAGCACAGCATTGTATAATTTACATTTAAAAAGGACCACGTGTTGTGTCTTATACTGGAGGATCTCAGCAGTGAGATTTCTGCCACCGTCACATGATCTGGAGGCTTACGGTGCCTTCCACGTCTGGGTGTGGAATGTGTGTGTTTTTCTTTGCTCCTGATGTTTCTCTTTCAGTCTCCTGTCATCACTCTTTATCCGAAGCATTAGACAGGATTTAAAGCCTTTTTCTTTTAGACCTTTCACACGCACTCAGAAAAATGTGCAAAACTTGTAGAACGGCTTGTCACTGGGGACGTCTTTGTTCCTTATTTCCCCTTAAAAGTTCATAGTAGTTAAGTGTACATATCACTACTCTAAGGTACTGAAATGCACCTTTAGGAGTTGATAAGCTACAAAGTTGTCCTTTGAGGGGACTGACCATAGGCCGTAAAAAAATATGGACGACGCGTCTTCACTACCTTTCACTGAAGAAAAATGAAGCCGCCAACGTCCGAATATGGCGCTGACATCTTGCGCAGATTTGGGACCGAGTCTGCACAGTAGAGAGCAGGAAGTAGATCCACGATATGAAAAGCCCGCCCACGCTCTCGCAGATGCAGAACAATTCATTATGTTGATGTGAAATAAACAGTTATGGAAATGTAGAAATTCAAAGCTAAAGCTCCAATCTCCTCCCGAAAATCATGAAAAAAGTCTGTTAGTGCCTCAGTGACAACTTCTCTCAGAGAAGCTCAGCTGTCAATCATGACGTCACAACCCACGTTTTTATAGCATCAAATAACGAACTAAAACCAAACTTATTTTAAAAAACGAACACTTGAAATTAAATCATTGTGATGATAACTGCTTAAAATGACAAGCCATCTTTAGGAAAAAATTATTTGAAGTGCAATTTTTTGTTTGTTTAGTTTGCCTCGCGTCCATTTGAATACATGGAGGGGTGGGGTTTATGAGCTATACTGGGACCAACCACCAGGGGATCGAGATACTTTGGCTTTCAACTCGAGTGCGGCAGGCTTGGTACTGACCTTGTGACAAGCTGTTGTACCCCTAAAGGTGCCAGTTTTGCACATTTATTTCTGAAAGTGCATGACCGTGTGCTGTATAGTGATAATAATAATAATGCATTTTATTTAGATTTTATTTTATTTACAACTTACTGAAAGTTAGGGTTGCAAAGCGGCGGAAAATTTCCAGACATTTTCTGGAACTTAATCTGGGGAATTTTGGAAAATTACAGTCTGGAAACTTAACAGGAATTTATGGGAATAAATTGGAAATGTATATAAACCGTATCATATACAAACATAATTATAAACATTTTGTTTGGTCATAAGTGGACATGTTTTTTATTTATTTTTTTGCTTATTGATATATTTTCCAGTTAATTACTTCCAGTATAGTATTGATGAATAAAAAGTTAAAAATAACAGCATTTATTCAAAATAGAAATCTTTTCTAACAATATAAGTCTTTACTGTACTTTACTTTTTATCAATTTAACACATCCTTGCTGAGTAAAAGTATTTATTTATTTAAAGTATTAAATCATTAATTATTGACCCCAAACTTTTGAACAGTAGTGTAGGCCTATATTTAGGGTTTTTCCTGCATAGAGTATTATGAGGTGGCCGCTTCCGTCAAATTTCGTGACAAGACTCAGATAGGTAGTCGCATGCTCAGATTAGGCTTGTCGTGATAATCAAATAATCAGAAAAATATATTTCAGTGTCACATGATTCTTTAGAAATCATTCTAATATAATGATTTGCTGCTTTAAAATCATCTGAAGCCATTCCATAGCTTAATGTGAGGGACAGAAGAACCTCGTCCGGTTACGACAGTCAGCACGGTAAAACTCTCTCCAAATTGATACGTTCCCATTACTATACTTGATCTGTAGATAAAGGGTTGTGGATTTGCAAAAAATGAGCTGGAGTTGCTGGAGTTTATTGTTCTTTCTAAACGATGTCGTACTCGCTGATGTCTGTTAGAGCACACAACACAAGGACTATTAATTAACTGGGTACTCAAAGCACTTTACATATGGAAGGGGGGGGGATCTCCTCAACCGCCACCAATGGATGATGCGACGGCAGCCATATTGCGCTGCTACGCCCACAACACACCAGTTTATTGGTGGAGAGGAGACAATCAGTATATGCGATGATTAGGAGGCCATGATGGACAGAGGCCAATGGGCAAATTCGTCCAGGATCACAAGGTTACACCCCTACTCTTTTTTTTCTGAAGGACATCCTGGGATTTTTAATGACCACAGAAAGTCAGGACCTTGGTTTAATGTCTCAGCCGAAGGACAGTGCTCTTTGACAGTATAGTGTCCCTATCACTACACTGGTGCTTTAGGACGCAAACAGAGCACAGGGTGAGCACCCCCTGCTGGCCTCACTAACACCTCTACCAGCAGCAACCTAGTTTCCCAGGTCTCCCATCCAGGTACTGACCAGGCTCAACCCTGCTTGGCTTCAGTGGGAACCAGTCTTGGGCTACAGGGTGACATGGCTGCTGGGAAGAGTAGCAAGACAATCACTTTCTCATGAAGCAGGGTTTACTTTTACGAATGTCTCTCTGAAATAAACTCTGATGGTTCACAGACACTTTGACACCAGATTGTCATTGTGCAAAAATGGCTCCGTTAATTGTGAGAAATTATGATTTGAGATTTTGATATCTAATTTTTGGGACTGTAAATCAAAAGCAGTGGGAATTGGTTCAGGTGTAGATGTCGTTTTACAGTGGACTTTTCTTTATGAACTGGTTCACACAGTGTGTCTTCGGATGTTTACAGAGCGCTCAACACATCCAAATCCATCATAATATTCCTTGAATAAACTCGTTTGAGCTTGAGTGTTATACCTCCCGTTTTCGTTTTTATTCAAAAGCTTCTTCATACGTGTTCCTGTTTTGTGATTTCACACCACTTTGGCTTTATGAACTCACCTGTACTCTGTATGGTGTGTTTGTCTGAAAACAGCACTCTAGGCTTTTTTATGTTTGTTTACATGTGTAGTTTAGCAGCTCTCCCTGTTGAATCAACCTGTAATTACTCAATTTATGCAGTCAATCGGCCCCTAGGTGGCAGTAGAATATCACATGCTGTTTGTCACACTAAATTCCTATTAGAATGACATGGAAAATTTATGTTTCCTGTCATTATATTAGAATGACAGGAAATTGATGTGCTTAACAGATGCTTTCTGACTAGATCACGCAGCTCAAATCACATTAGCGGCAGTAATGAATATGTTATGCTAAGCTTTGTTCACTTAAAAAATTGATACTGGCTGCTCAAGTAGATTTTCCATTTGTTTGCCTGGACTTTTCCAGCTGTCCTGACAAACGTTTTTTTTATTTTATTTATTTTTTTATGAAGTGAGACTGTCTCCTCTCTGTGTCATAGGTCCGCCCCGGGTGCAGATGGCTCTGGTTCTGCAGGGAGTAACCGCAGGCTGCAGCAGACGCAGGCACAGGTGGATGAGGTAAGAGGACACACCTGACACCGTTTCCCAATGTTCTTCATGGACGGCTAGAAATAGTCCACTTCCGTTCCGTGTCTCAGTGTGATGCGATCTTCTCAGGGATGGTTCCTTTGTGATGTAAACACTTTCACATAATTTCAGGACAGCTAATTACAGTAACAGAATGTACAGTTATTAATATGCTCATTGAGCTTTTAATTGAACCGTGAGACTCCACCCTGTGCAGACATGACTACAATATTACAATTATATACAATGCAAGTTTGTACTGTTCTGTTTTTTGGTGCCACCAGCGAATACAGGCTATAATGACACAAATTGTTTCGCCTGCTGCTAAATTCCCAATCTTTCTAGAAACTCTGATTGTTTTCTGATTTAAATGTATATACTCACTCTAGGGCAATGTAAGGCAAAATTATTGAGAATGCGCTGTGACCAAAGAAACCTAAAGAAAATGTGAAAGCTCCTTGTATATGTTTGTTTTAATTAAATCTGATGACATCCGAACGACATAAACACCTAATCAGACATGCGCATTGATATTCATTGACAATGTTTAATTAAATGGTTCTTCAAGCGCATATCTGTAGTTGCGTCCCAAGTGATATCCCAAGTAATATTTTTTCCATCACCGTGTCTCTTTAGGTGATCCGTACCATTCTAATCTATAAGAAGAACAAAATCCATGTGAACAAGATATAGTAGTACAATCTAAATTTTGGTAGTAGTATAATATAAATATATATTTAGTGCGGTTAGTGGTTTGTTCAAATATGATTTACTCTCTGCCTGATTTGCTTCAATATATTTATATCTGTTGTTGTATATAAGTTATTATATTATAAATCTATATAAATGATTTATTTAAATAAAATAAATTATATGTACACTACCTTTGAACAATTTGGGATCAGTGAGATTTTTCTTTTTTTATAAGAAATTAATACTTTTTAATTTGACAGTAAATACATTTAAAATGTTTAAATTGACAATGAATACATTTAAAACGTACACAAAAGATTTCTGTTTAAAATAAATCTTCTTTTGAACTATGCATGAACCAAAGAATCCTGAAAAAGTGTATTGTGGTGTATAGCAGAAAAAAAAGAAAAAAATATATATACACTCACCTAAAGGATTATTAGGAACACCTGTTCAATTTCTCATTAATGCAATTATCTAATCAACCAATCACATGGCAGTTGCTTCAATGCATTTAGGGGTGTGGTCCTGGTCAAGACAATCTCCTGAACTCCAAACTGAATGTCAGAATGGGAAAGAAAGGTGATTTAAGCAATTTTGAGCGTGGCATGGTTGTTGGTGCCAGACGGGCCGGTCTGAGTATTTCACAATCTGCTCAGTTACTGGGATTTTCACGCACAACCATTTCTAGAGTTTACAAAGAATGGTGTGAAAAGGGAAAAACATCCAGTATGCGGCAGTCCTGTGGGCGAAAATGCCTTGTTGATGCTAGAGGTCAGAGGAGAATGGGCCGACTGATTCAAGCTGATAGAAGAGCAACTTTGACTGAAATAACCACTCGTTACAACCGAGGTATGCAGCAAAGCATTTGTGAAGCCACAACACGCACAACCTTGAGGCGGATGGGCTACAACAGCAGAAGACCCCACCGGGTACCACTCATCTCTACTACAAATAGGAAAAAGAGGCTACAATTTGCACGAGCTCACCAAAATTGGACAGTTGAAGACTGGAAAAATGTTGCCTGGTCTGATGAGTCTCGATTTCTGTTGAGACATTCAGATGGTAGAGTCAGAATTTGGCGTAAACAGAATGAGAACATGGATCCATCATGCCTTGTTACCACTGTGCAGGCTGGTGGTGGTGGTGTAATGGTGTGGGGGATGTTTTCTTGGCACACTTTAGGCCCCTTAGTGCCAATTGGGCATCGTTTAAATGCCACGACCTACCTGAGCATTGTTTCTGACCATGTCCATCCCTTTATGACCACCATGTACCCATCCTCTGATGGCTACTTCCAGCAGGATAATGCACCATGTCACAAAGCTCGAATCATTTCAAATTGGTTTCTTGAACATGACAATGAGTTCACTGTACTAAAATGGCCCCCACAGTCACCAGATCTCAACCCAATAGAGCATCTTTGGGATGTGGTGGAACGGGAGCTTCGTTCCCTGGATGTGCATCCCACAAATCTCCATCAACTGCAAGATGCTATCCTATCAATATGGGCCAACATTTCTAAAGAATGCTTTCAGCACCTTGTTGAATCAATGCCACGTAGAATTAAGGCAGTTCTGAAGACGAAAGGGGGTCAAACACCGTATTAGTATGGTGTTCCTAATAATCCTTTAGGTGAGTGTATATATATATATATATATACACATACACACATGAGGCATAACATTATAACGCTCAGGTGAAGTGAATAACACTGATTATCTCTTCATCACGGCACCTGTTAGTGGGTGGGATATATTAGGCAGCAAGTGAACATTTTTTCCTCAAAGTTGATGTGTTAGAAGCTGGAAAAATAGGCAAGCGTAAGGATTTGAGCGAGTTTGACAAGGGCCAAATTGTGATGGCTAGACGACTGGGTCAGAGTATCTCCAAAACTGCAGCTCTTGTGGGGTGTTCCCAGTCTGCAGTGGTCAGTATCTATCAAAAGTGGTCCAAAGAAGGAACAGTGGTGAACTGGTGACAGGGTCATGGGCGGCCAAGGCATATGCGTATGGGGCTGCATAGCCGCAGACCAGTCAGGGTGCCCATGCTGACCCCTGTCCACCACCAGAAGCATCAACAATGGGCATGTGAGCATCAGAACTGGACCACAGAGTAATGGAAGAAATGTGGCCTGGTCTGATGAATCACTTTTTTTCTTTTTCATCACGTGGATGGCGGGGTGCTTGTGTGTCGCTTACCTGGGGAACACATGGCACCAGGATGCACTATGGGAATAAGGCAAGCCGGTGGAGGCAGTGTGATGCTTTGGGCAGTGTTCTGCTGGGAAACCTTGGGTCCTGCTATCCATGTGGATGCTACTTTGACACGTACCACCTACCTAAGCATTGTTGCAGACCATGTACACCCTTTCATGGAAACGGTTCCCTGGTGGCTGTGGCCTCTTTCAGCAGGATAATGCGCCCTGCCACAAAGCCAAAATGGTTCAGCAATGGTTTGAGGAGCACAACAATGAGTTTGAGGTGTTGACTTGGCCTCCATATTCCCCAGATCTCAATCCAATCAAGTCCGATCCATGGAGGCCCCACCTTGCAACTTACAGGACTTAAAGGATCTGCTGCTAACATCTTGGTGCCAGATACCACAGCACACCTTCAGGGGCCTAGTAGAGAGCATGCCTCGACGGGTCAGGGTTGTTTTGGCAGCAAAGGGGGGAGAAACACAATATTAGGAAAATCATAATGTTATGCCTGATGGGTGTGTGTATGTGTATGTGTGTGTGTGTGTATATATATATATATATATGTATATATGTATATGTATATATGTATGTATATATATATGTGTATATGTATGTATGTACAATATGATTTCATGCAAGTTATATGACATTTAAATGATACAAAAGGTGCTACTTTCTCCTTCACTCTGTGGATCTCTTTTTTCTGTATGACTACTCCCTTAAGAGCACAGTGGAATTCGTTAGCAGTATTTCCACTTCTGTTCTGCAGCTCACCGCAGTTACATTCATGATTTCTGTTTGAGGAAGTACATATCGGGACACATGCAGGTCTCCGTGCACTTAACGACTCTTGACCTCTCCCAACATGCATCTTTGTTCAATCTGGGTCGAGCTCATAGGCTGGCTGCCTGCCGGTTATGTAACGGCCGTCACTATGGTTATGCAAGAGAAACATGGATCTGCACACGCTGGCCCCCCTCCCACACTGATCTCTCTTAAACCGGGCGGAGCTACCTCATCCTGCAACAGGGTTTGTGGAGCAGTAGAGCATATATGAGGAGGCTGAGATGTTTGTGCGCTGTTGCCATTGACTGTTATGTAACAGGGTGTTTTAATGCTTTCCATTTGTTCTGCTGAAGATGTAAAAATTGTTCAGACCGAATATGAGCAACAGGATATGATGTCATGCTCTAGTTTATTTTTGATAAATAATAAATCACAAATAGATAATAAACTCAAAACATACCTTTTACTCCATTATGAGTGGATCAAAGTGTAACTGTAATGCTGTAAATCAAACTAAATGCTGTTCCAATAGGAAAACAGATAGATTCTTATGAAGTCAAGAGTTTATATTGACTCTTCAAAACACAGTCACACTGTTAAAGTGTTTAATTCTAATGAGCATTTAACTGTAGAACATAAAAACAATAGTGGAAAAAATTCCCCTCCGGACAAGATGAGTCATCGCCATCGTTCCTGGTCCATTTTCCAAGAATAGTTAATGTGGAAATTAATGTTGTCAGTTGATCTATCCAAATGTTGGATAATCCTGAGAAAATGTTTATCTAGCCTTGACCTAGTTGGCCAAATCTTGCCTTAAAGAAGGTAAGAGTATTTAGTTTTCAGCCCTGATATTTGTTTTCCTAACCAGCAACAAAACTTTGTCATTTCACATTGCGCTCCTCCCACGGTAAAATCTCATGAGTCTGAAATCCTGCTCTGTGTATTAAACATCAAATATGTTTTGGTTGGCTGTTGTACCTTGCACTGCAGCATTTTTCCTTTCCGCGTGGACGGACAAATGCCGCTGGAAACTTCACATTCTGTCTGGGACACTCTGTTTCTTTCAGTACTGTTAGTGTGAAACACTGACCGTTGAAGTACATGTTCCTGTTGCTTGCCTGCTTTTAAGAAGTCTCCAACCATCCTGCCAAAAGTCTCGCATCATTAAATTGATGAATAAATCTCCTCTGGTGTTCAGACAGCTGTTTGTTTACACTCATGGCGAGATTCCTTGACCTTGATTGCTTTTCCAGCCCATAGCATCACTTTTGCAGAGTTCACACTCCTCTAACAGCGTTCTCTCTCCTCCAGGTGGTGGACATCATGAGGGTGAACGTCGATAAGGTCCTGGAACGAGACCAGAAGCTCTCTGACCTGGACGATCGTGCCGATGCTCTGCAGGCCGGTGCTTCCCAGTTTGAGACCAGTGCCGCCAAACTTAAGAGGAAGTACTGGTGGAAGAACTGCAAGGTAAAACAAGGAGACAGGAGTTTAGAGCTCATATCATACTCATTTCGTTTAAATGTGTTTTATAATGATTAAGACACTCGAGATGTTTGGAAGTTTTGTTCTTCATGCATCTGTCATGAATAATAATATATAATATAAGGAATGAATGTATAAATATGAATAAATAAATAAATTAAACCTAATAAATAAATATAATAAATAATTGTTCATAATAATATAACCAGAAAATAACTTTTCCTATGTTTTCCATAAGCTCATACTCAAAAACGAAGAAACTTGTATGCAACAGATGGTTTCGTTTCAGTTTTACATCTTGTTATTGTAAAAATACAGTGAGACTAGTTTTTGTTCTTCCAAAAGGACATTACATTTAAAGGCACGATATGTCATTTTCGAAGCTTGATGACACCTTGATTTTGCGGAATCATGGAAGATGTTGTCTTCACCTCTACAGCCGGTGGAAAAGAATCTGACGGGATTCTGGCAGAAATCATATTCATGAATGAGCTAATGTATTAAAGCTTTATTAATGTTACTGTACTATGAAGCAGGGTGGGAGCGGAACAAGGCCGCTGGAGCGACTGCTCGAGAGCAGCAGAGCTTTTATTCTGCCGCAGATGAGCTCTTCCGCTCACGCGTATGTGGGGTAACACAGCGCTGTTTTATCATATTAGAAAGTTATGTTATAATACTCTGTGTGCTCGCTTAGCAGCGACTATGAGACACTTGTTCACACTGCAGTGAGCTAGATCGATGTTAGGCATGGTTAAAACATGGTACTCGCGGTAAATCAAGAAAACCAGATTTAAATAATAAGACTAACTGTGTTGAGCTGTATAACAATGACTAAGTTTACATGTGCACCTATAATGAGATTATTTCTAATAATCAGAGTAAGGTCTTAATCACAGTAAGATGTTTACATGACACGAGCAGAACTCTTCACTCCAGTTTACATGCACTTTTCATTATCCTAATTATTCGCTAAGTATGGTTATACCACACTCATATAGGCATACAGTATGCATGTTACTGGCCATTGTTTTAATCTACTCACATCAAATACATTTTTTATGGACATACTGGATATTATTCTGCACCGTAATGATCATTGCAATGCCAGTTTGCCTATGATGCCGCCGTGTTCTTTGCTCTGTCTGGATGAAGATAGGGGGCAAAAACTGCGCAGCGAGTTGTTGAGTTTAGCGATTGGAGGACGTGAACTTCAGAATAATGTCACGGAGTTTATTCATGAAATTGTGTGTAGATGAAGTGAATAACACTGATTATCTCTTCATCACGGCTCCTGTTAGTGGGTGGGATATATTAGGCAGCAAGTGAACATTTTGTCCTCAAAGTTGATGTGTTAGAAGCAGGAAAAATGGGCAAGCGTAAGGATTTGAGCGAGTTTGACAAGGGCCAAATTGTGATGGCTAGACGACTGGGTCAGAGCATCTCCAAAACTGCAGCTCTTGTGGGGTGTTCCCGGTCTGCAGTGGTCAGTATCTCATATGTGTAGAACCGAGCACATGCACACTTCGGTCAGAGTGGTAATAATGCCATTAAAGTGTTTACATGCCTGTTTATTGCGATTAAAATCGATGTACGCCACATAGTTTAATGTGAAATATGGTTACTATGATTATGAGTTTAGTCGCATTAGTTTGATTGAAGTATTACGTTTACATGAGGTAAAGTTTAATCGCAGTATGTAAACACACTGAATGATTCTTTTTCTGTCGATGAATGTATCCAAACAGTTGCTCACCTGTCTAATAAAACACATCATATATTAAATCGTCTTTGGTGTTTCCACGGTTTCTACAAAATAAAACTTTAAAACTGGAAATTGAGGGTAACGTGGGTATGATGTCATTGATAGGTCTGTGTCCTGGTTAAAATAGCTTATTTCTCTGGATTTAAACATTCATGGAAACATTTGGGATAATGTAAGTACACAAGTCAACAAAATGTACAACATTGTTCTAGTGGTTTTTGGATATTTTAATCCAAAAATCTGACACATTGTGGTTTTTTAAAGTAAAAAAAAAAAGATTAAACCAAAGCAGGTAGCGAATAATCTATTAAATAACAACCGGAAAAGCACCATCATAGGCACCAAATGACAGTGTATACTTGTTTGTTGTGTTTGCAGATGTGGGCCATTTTGATAGCCGTGGTTGTGGTCATCATTGTCATCATTATTAGTGAGTATTTACAGGCTCTTTCACTCCTGGGCAGCAATTGTACAAAATGATGACGGATCATGAGTCATCGGCCCTGTCATTTAAGTGTTTTAAGCTATTTCTGTTCTTATTATACGTGTAGTAATCAAAGTGTACTATATCCATTTTAAACTAATCCCTGCTCTTTTTTTTTCCCCTCTCTTTCAGTCTGGACGCAGTCGTCATAATGACTCAATACAGAGAAGAAAACTGGTTATGATTGGAGGAAAAGATTAGGATATGAAGGAGTATCAACTTCAGAAAGAAGAGAGGGAGAGAGAGAATGAATGAATGAATGAATGAATGCTCTTCCAATAAGTTCTAACCTGCTGATTTTCAAAAGCATATCTTGTAAACTATCCTCAATGGGGTTTTTTTTTCTTCTTTTTTTTTTTAGGTTTTGTTTTTAATGAATAGGATTTGAATAAGTTCCAAAATGCCTAATGATTTCCAAATATGTCTTAACACACTCCTCTGTGCAAACCACAGAACAAGGACTGACTCTAGACAGTGTACATGTTACAAAATGATCCAAAAGTCCTACTTGTATGTTAATATGAGAAACATTTCACTATGACTTAGAGGCCAAAACATGTTGACCAAAAACCAGGCCAAACTTGTTGTGAAAGCCATTTACCAACGTCTCATGTCATTGATGAATCCCTCATGGACTCTTTTAGTGGACGGCCGTAATCAGACACTAGTTTTGGCCGTGTCAGAGTTTTTCTGTGCCAACAAGACACAAGAGCCTTTCCTGAACAACCACAGACGTGCCATCAGTGCCTGTAGACAAACTCCACTGCCATCCTGTAACAACACAGAACTTTACTCTGATTTTGCTCAGAATATCTGCACAAAAAATGCTATATATAAGTTTGAGATATTATTGAAAGTGATTATTCACTAATAATTTAACTGCATCATTTGTATTGCCTTGTGTAGAAATAGTTTGCTAGGAAAAATCTTTGCTTAATCAGCTGTTTTCTTCACCTCTTGCTCATGGTGCCAAAATCTTTGTTTATCTGAGCTTTTTTTTTGTATGCATCTTTGTATGTCTCACATGTGTATAAATTGTAAACAAGTGCAATTCTATACTGTGGCCTTATAAACTTAAGCGCATTGAATTGCCCATGTTGGCTCAATAAAACACGGATTTAACATCCTCTAGTTCTCACCTGAAGCCTTAATTCAGTGCATGTCGGCATTAAAATTGATTTTTATTGCTGTTACTCAAAGGTTGCATGGATCAGATTACTTTAGATGATGCTACAAATCACTTTTAAATTCTGTATTCAAACTTTGTGTTCATTCTCCTGCTGTTGGACCGTACACTACGGAATTTGTGCTGGTTAAATCCAGTTTGCGGTCTTCATTCAAGACAAAGGTGAACATCATTTACCTGTGGAATAGCATTCATCTTTTTAAGACAACAATAGTCTGAGTTTCCTCCACAAGGCTGTTTCTTTTTAGCCATTTTTAAACCAAATTTGAACTTAAGATATAAAAGTGTGCTCAATACAAACTACTGAAACAGACATTGCATTGTGATTTTCACATTCATCTACAGGTGCTGGTCATATAATTAGAATATCATCAAAAAGTTGATTTATTTCACTAATTCCATTCAAAAAGTGAAACTTGTATATTATATTCATTCATTACACACAGACTGATATATTTCAAATGTTTATTTCTTTTAATTTTGATGATTATAACTGACAACTAAGGAAAATCCCAAATTCAGTATCTCAGAAAATTTGAATATTACTTAAGACCAATACAAAGAAAGGATTTTTAGAAATCTTGGCCAACTGAGAAGTATGAGCATGTACAGCACTCAATACTTAGTTGGGGCTCCTTTTGCCTGAATTACTGCAGCAATGCGGCGTGGCATGGAGTCGATCAGTCTGTGGCACTGCTCAGGAGTTATGAGAGCCCAGGTTGCTCTGATAGTGGCCTTCAGCTCTTCTGCATTGTTGGGTCTGGCATATCGCATCTTCCTCTTCACAATAACCCATAGATTTTCTATGGGGTTAAGGTCAGGCGAGTTTGCTGGCCAATTAAGAACAGGGATACCATGGTCCTTAAACCAGGTACTGGTTGCTTTGGCACTGTGTGCAGGTGCCAAGTCCTGTTGGAAAATGAAATCTGCATCTCCATAAAGTTGGTCAGCAGCAGGAAGCATGAAGTGCTCTAAAACTTCCTGGTATACGGCTGCGTTGACCTTGGACCTCAGAAAACACAGTAGACAATGGTATCCCTGTTCTTAATTGACCAACACCAGCAGATGACATGGCACCCCAAACCATCACTGACTGTGGAAACTTTACACTGGACCTCAAGCAACGTGGATTGTGTGCCTCTCCTCTCTTCCTCCAGACTCTGGGACCCTGATTTCCAAAGGAAATGCAAAATTTACTTTCATCAGAAAACCTAACTTTGGACCACTCAGCAGCAGTCCAGTCCTTTTTGTCTTTAGCCCAGGCGAGACACTTCTGACGCTGTCTGTTGTTCAAGAGTGGCTTGACACAAGGAATGTGACAGCTGAAACCCATGTCTTGCATACGTCTGTGCGTAGTGGTTCTTGAAGCACTGACTCCAACTGCAGTCCACTCTTTGTGAATCTCCCCCACATTTTTGAATGGGTTTTGTTTCACAATCCTCTCCAGGGTGCGGTTATCCCTATTGCTTGTACACTTTTTTTCTACCACATTTTTTCCTTCCCTTCGCCTCTCTATTAATGTGCTTGGGCACAGAGCTCTGTGAACAGCCAGCCTCTTTTGCAATGACCTTTTGTGTCTTGCCCTCCTTGTGCAAGGTGTCAATGGTCGTTTTTTGGACAACTGTCAAGTCAGCAGTCTTCCCTGTGATTGTGTAGCCTACAAAACTAGACTGAGAGATCATTTAAAGGCCTTTGCAGGTGTTTTGAGTTAATTAGCTGATTAGAGTGTGGCACCAGGTGTCTTCAATATTGAAATTTTTAACAATATTCTAATTTTCTGAGATACTGAATTTGGGATTTTCCTTAGTTGTCAGTTATAATCATCAAAATTAAAAGAAATAAAACATTTGAAATATATCAGTCTGTGTGTAATGAATGAATAAAATATACAAGTTTCACTTTTTGAATGGAATTAGTGAAATAAATCAACTTTTTGATGATATTCTAATTATATGACCAGCACCTGTAGATGAATGTTAATAAAGACTCAACAACCTAAACATGATTTTCTTACTGGCCCTTTCTAAATTAAAACTGACATGTATGCTGTCAGAGAAATTCACTAAAATATGTCCTCGTAAGTGGACAATGTCACCCGGGAGGTGAATATTAATAACGCATATAGCTAGAGTATAAGGGAAGTATATTAGGCGCTATCTGATCTATTTTCTTGCCAGTTCCCTGTCCGAGACATCACGCCCCAATGCAGTGACATGAGTTTCTTAACAAAAGTATGAGTCATAATTGTGCCTGTACGAGACGATTTAAAGGGATAGTTCACACAAAAATGAAAATTAGCCCATGATTTACTCACCCTCAAGCCATGCTAGGTGTGTATGACATTCTTCTTTCAGACGAATACAATCAGAGTTATATAAAAAAAATGTCCTGGCTCTTCCAAGCATTATAATGTCAGTGAATGGGTGTTTTTTGAAGTCCATAAAAGTGCATCTATCCATCATAAAAGTGCTCCACACGGCTCCGGGGGTTAATAAAGGCCTTCTGATGCGAACGTGCGGGGAAGTTAGAGATTACAGTTTGTAAAGTTTTAAATATGGATCTTTTTCTTACACAAACGCATAGCTTCGCTTCAGAAGGCCTTTATTAACTTCCTGGAGCCGTGTGGAGCACTTTTATGAACTTCTAAACAGAAACAGCCATTCACTGCCATTATAAAGCTTGGAAGAGCCAGGACATATTTTAGTTTAACTCAGATTGTATTCGTCTGAAAGAAGAATGTACACCTAGGATGACTTGACGGTGAGTAAATCATGGGCTAATTTTCATTTTTGGGTGAACTATCCCTTTAACTGGAGGGGGGTGGCGTTATAACGGTTAGTTTTCTACGCGAGATCTCCACCGCTACGTCATTGTTTTCATCTGTTGTATAACATGGTGGTACACGTGAATCCAGCCGCATCCTCGCAGTCCAGGCTGACGTCGTGTCCACGCCCCTCGACCAATCATAGTCGTAGGGAAACTCTCCCACCAACGGGAGTCGAGTAGGCGTGGCCAAACTCACGTGGGTGCTGTGTTGCGTTCCGGAGGGGTAATGGAGGGACACAAGAGAAACTGGAGCAAGTGATAATTGAAATAAACATCAAGTAAGTGCTCGCTTTGTTTTGCTGGTCTCAAGCGCACGAAAGAGATATATAGATATAATAGTGCGGTGATGTTGAAGGGAGTTTAATACGACAAGAAACGCAGTCTTCTACTATTATCTTCAACGATTTCAGGTATATCACATTAAAAATTACATTATTAAAGAACTATATCACACAATCGTCAGCACTCACTTCTGATACATTAAATATATAATAAGCTGTTTGTGTTTTTTCACATTGGCTTATGCATGTAGCTCTGCGCATGCGCACTGCACATCCGACTTGTTACGTTCTAAATTGCATGCTTGTTTTGTCTCTTTTAAATGCTTGTGTTTGTGTGATGCTGGTGGTAATGTGTGAGATGCACGGCTCAGGTTGAGGGTTTTAGCGGAACATATTTTTCTCTGCAGACTCGTGGCCGTGCATGTGCATGGCGGGGGCGCGCATCAGTATCACAAAGTAATATTTTGTCTACTGCTTTCGTTACATGAGTTATGAATGTGGGAACTATAGAGGATGCTTGTTCTTCCAGTGCATCTCAAAGGATGTTTGGATCGGCCAAAAGTGATGGTGTGGATATCAGGGGTCTGTAGTTGCTTTATATCTTAAATGCTGCATGAGCTAAAATAAGCATTTTATTTCTTTAAGTGATTCATAAGAACTTAACAGTTTTATGAATGAGCCGACAAAGTATGTTATTGTTTATTATTGGTGAACATTTATTGGTAATAACCACCCATTCCTATTTTAGCATGAGGTACAGTAAGGTTCATGATAGGATTTAATCATGAATCAGTCAGGGTTTTACAGTCATGGAAATGTGCAATCAACTGTTATGGATTTTTTGCCTGTAATTATAAATGATGGAGGGATATAATATGGATGATGCCTATAATTAGAAAGCAGTGGTGCAGATATGGGCTAATGCAACTTTGCAACAAATATTTTGTGTAATATTTACTGAAATTTCATATTTGGTGAAAAGTGTGGTTGTTGGGCGAAGCTGATCATGCAGCAGACACAAGACTGTTCCTGCTTGAAATATCAGGCAGTTTTGAAATCGTCTTGGAAAAGTCATGGAAACTTCTATAATAAATATTTTAAAAATGTAGTTTTACTCTGGTCTGAAATATTTCATCAGGATCTGAGCATCAGAGATATTTGTACACTAATTATAATCATTTAAAGGTGTGTTTAGTTGTTTTTTTTATGGTAAAATAGTAGTGTCCAAACTATAAGCCATTCGTACGTTAATTTCACTGAAAAAAAAGTACTTTGTCTTTAAGATTGTTTGAGCATCTCAAACAGCCAAATACCACAACACTGACTCAACCAGTGACTCGAGTTTGGAGCAGATCTGGGTAACCTGTCTTTATTTTTCTACAAATTCTTTCCTACTAATCTGTCTATTTGTCTGTCTACTCCTTTTTGAGTTTCCAGTGTTGTTTTAGAAGTTGAAGAGTAATGTCTGCACACTGAATTCCTCATTCTCGTGTTACGCATCACGTTTGAGCCTCCAATGAGGTTTGTTCTTGTGCATCAAGCATGTTCAGTTGAGCTTCTGTTTATGTTTGCTGATCAATGTTTAAATGTGAATAAAAGCCTAAATTCAATCTGTTCATCATATAAAGCGATTGAGTCTCTTCAGAAAATCGTGACTAAAGCGCTCAATTCATATGGATTAGTTTACAATCCCTTTATTAACTTTTTGAAGCGTCAAAGTGGTAGTTGCGCAGTTGTCAATGGAGGGACAGAAAGCTCTCAGATTTAATAAAAAAAATCTTCATTTGTGTTTCAAAGATGAACGAAAGTCTTACAGATTTGGAACGACATGAGGGTTAGTACATTTTTGGGTGAACTATCCATTTAGTGCAACGTCGACCGTCAGGTCTTCATCAGGCACCCTTGTGGAGTTAGAGATGCAACTCTTTATGAGCACATGTGATAACAATAATTAGAAACACACTAAAAATCATGTGACAAATGATTAGACACGCACAGAATCGTGTGAACAAAAAAAAAAAAATCAACTAATCAATATTCCACAGTTATTTGCCATACAGTTGTCACCAAAACTCTGTCTTCTCTGTGTAACCTCAGGACAGGTGATAATTATTAGAAACACACTAAAAATCATGTGACAAATGATTAGACACGCACAGAGAAAAAAAAAAGTTAATAACTCGTAAAGATACATGTAGCGTTTACAGTAGTAGGCAGTATCCATAAAGATGATCACCTGTTGCAAAAGATCCATAGACCATCTTTACCGTAAAGACATAAGATATGATAAAGAAAGCGCTGTGCATAAATGTAAATGACAAAGAAATGTGTCTGTATACGTGTCCAGTATTACATAATCACATATGTGATCGTGCATATTTATTAAAAGCACCGACTGCTGCCCTATTTGAGTTTCATGTTTTAGTTTATTGTAAATGTCCTAAATAGCAGATTTTATACAGTTTATTATAGACATATTTTCAGCAATTCACTGTCAGTGTGGGCCATTTTTACTTTGCCTATAGCTTCTGTAAGACCATTAACAAGCGCAGCCTGTGTGTCTTAAAACAAGCATGAGTCAGACTCACTTTTTTTTTTAAGTGTATTTTTTAAACCTGACCTGGTTGTACTCTGACACGGCCTATTTTGAGAATAACTGCGTCAGAGTCACTGTACAGACAGCAGCAGTCATTACACAGGCAGGTCATGACTCAATACAGAAAGTGAGAAAAATGGTCACTAAAAAAATGGTTTAGAAATTAGTTTTAAACCAGTTTCGCTCAGAGATAAATCCAATTATGAAGAAGCGGCAAGTAACAAATTATTTAATAATCTTTGTTTTATTGCCAATTTCGGGGGGGAAAAAAAGTACAGTGCAGTGCAGACGAGTAACAAATATGCACGCAACATAATTTGATGTAAATGTTCTGGGCTGGTGTTTAGTGGTGTTTGCTAAATCAGAACTAAGAACAAGCCTTAAAGTATTAAAGCTGGTGCATACTTATAAGTAATCAGACTTAAAGACTTAAATCAGATATAGCAACACTCTGGCAACCACCTGTATGGTGATCACATCATGCTGAGCAGACTCCACTGCATGAAATATAAAAACATTTAAAGATTAATGCGAGGCACTTTAGACAAGGACGCACCTTTCAATTGAAGTATATAAAACATGTTTATTGTTGTACTGACTGCTAGTAACGAGTGTGTAATCGATACACACACATAAGAGTGCTGTTGTATAATGTGTGTTGTGAATCGTCCAGTCTGTGGATGACACAGTCAGGCTGTCGTGTTGTTTTTGAGCGTGAAAGCTGATATGACACCCAGGCCATCTTGTGCTGCATGTGTAAAACAACATTTTGTGTTCATAATCTGAGAATGCCAAGTTGATCAGTTAATGAGATGTAATTTGGTGAAGTCAGTGTCATGTTCTTGCTTATTCTATCCTGGAATGTGTAGGCAGAGACTCTCATGAACCTCCCACATTATACACTCACAGCTCTGAAAAGCATAATGTGTCATGACGTAACATGGTCAAATTATGTTTAAAATATATCCTAAATGTACGTTGTAAACAGCATGCATCAAGAAAACACATATATATATATATATATATATACATACACTATATATATACAATTATATACAATTATATATATACAATTTAAAAGAATGTTTTTCTATTTTAATATACTTTAAAATATTATTTATTCCTGTGATCAAAGCTGAATTTTCATCATCATTACTCCAGTCTTCAGTGTCACATGATCCTTCAGAAATCATTCTAATATGATGATTTATTATTAATGTTGGAAACAGTTGTTTTTTCTGTAATTTTGATCAAATAAATGCATAATGATAAGCATAAGAGACTTCTTTCAAAAACATTAAAAATAGTAATGTTTCCAAACTTTTTATATAAATATTTAAAATATATTTACATACTTGTACATATTTACATACCACCGCAGTTCATTCAATGGAAGACTCTACGTAAACACCAATTATCAAAAGCAGCGGAGCGTCTAGATTCTGGATCAGAGCTTCAGTAGAGGTGGGCAGTGGTCAGAGGGAATGCCGGGAGGAGACGGCTTTCCCGATGGAGAAGAGGAGAACCCTTCTCCAGACTCCTGCATGCATGCGGGGCAGGCGGACCAAACCAGCAGCGGGCAGGACCCTGGGACCGGTGGAACGGGGTCCAGATCTGGCTCGGGGGAGGACGAGGAAGCAGAGGAGCAGCGAGGAAGGGCCAGCGGAGGGGAAAGCTCGCCGGGGTGCGAGGAGAGCGGAGGAGAGCAGACGCACGAGGATGTGGACATGAACAGTGGTCATGACTCCAGCAGTGGCAACGACAGCGTCGCCGGATCACGACATCATCGCTCCTCGGCCAGATGCAGCCCTGGAAGCACCACGGGATTAGGAAGCACTAAGAGGTACAACAATCACTCATACTGAGGGTTAGTGACTAGAACAAACCCCTGACCATAAGGAAGTATAATATGTATAGGTTCTAGTCCTGTCCTATTATATTCAACATTAGACAACATTAGCCACTGTCTCCACGTCCTCCAGCTTTCACAGCTCTCATCACACAGAGTGCAGGTAAATGAACCCACCCAAACAGTCACAAATCTATATTTACACAACTGAATTATTGTACAGTAACACAACTCAGCATAAGCAAATTAAATTGTATTTGTATTTGCATATATGCATTAATATCAAGGATCATACAGTGGTCTTAAAAACTATTTTGACACTTAAAAATGTCTTCATGCCATTGTCATTTTTTGTCAGTTTATCATGATTATGTCTTAGTATGTCATCATTTACTTTTTTTTTTTTATCATAAAAAGTGACACAAAATTAACTTCATGACAAAAAGTATTATTTTTGTCATAATTATGAAATAAATTGACAGTCAAAATTATGAGCTAAAAGGCATAATTATAACAATTGCACATTTGTGTTATGATTATCACTTTATCTCATAATTAGAAATTCAACATTTTATCTAAAAAATTGTGAGTGTCAGAATTTTGACTTAATTATGACTTCTTGTTTTAATTTCAATAATTATGATTTCCCAAAGCATGATTTATTTTGGCAGAAATGGGCTTCCATATGTGATTCATTTACATTAAGTTCAAATTATAATGAATGTGAATTCTTCAAAAAGATCTGAAAACAAACATGTGTTTTGTGTGTGCAGTGAGCAGACGGGGCACGGGCGCGAGCAGACGCACCGAGAGATGATGCAGACGGTGCAGGAGATGAAGAAACGCCTGCCGTCTGAGAAGAGAATGCACAGTAAAGCCAGTACTGTGGAGGCACTGAACTATGCGCTGAACTGTGTCAAACAAGTGCAAGGTAAACACACAGACACGCTGTATTTTGGGTGAGTGACTCCAAGCATAAAGCCACTAGAGCCACTGCTGTTACTGTATAACGTCTGTGATTACGTAACAGTCCGTCAGGAAGGGCGCGTCCAGGTCCGAACCGCTCGCTGCTAAATCTGTCCACGTTCTTCAGCACTTTCCCCTGTGCTCTTGTTCTGTTTATCGCTGTGTTTTACAGTATAAAGCCTGTGTTAAGATGATGTGGGCAGATGCTGATAGTTTCTGCATGAGCTCATCATGTGCGTCATGTGGTTAAGTAATGGTGAAACTCAACCTGACAGAATACAGCTGCGATGTATTTCCTGTTCTTTAAGGAATAGATCCTCGTAGTAGCAACCGAAACTTTGTCAAAGAACGAAAAACAATTATTTTTATTTTATTTTATCTCATTTTATTTTATTATTATTTATTATTTATTATTTTTATTAAGTTGAATAAGTCGAAGACCAAGAATATATATATATATATATATTTACTCTTGGTCTTCGACTTAATACAAATAATAAATAAATAAAATGAGATAAAATAAAATAAAAATAATTGTTTTTCGGTCTTTGACAAAGTTTAAATAAAAAACAATAATAAAATAAAATAAAAATGTTTTTGGTCTAATACTGATTTGACTTTGATAAAGTAAAAAAATAAAAAATTATATATATATTTTACTTTATCAAAGTCAAATCAGAAACATTTTTATTTTATTTTATCTCATTTTATTTATTTATTTATTTATTATTTGTATTAAGTCGAAGACCAAGAATAAATAAATATATATATATATAATTTTTTTTATTTTTTTACTTTGTCAGTCAAATAAGTATTAGACCAAAAACATTTTTTTTAATTTAACTTTTTTTTAAATGTATTATTATTTTTTATTTATTATTATTTAAAGTTTGTCAAAGTCAAATAAGTATTAGATCAAAAACTTTTTATTTATTTATTCATTCATTTATTTATTTTTATTTTTTATCAGATAAAGATCTGATTATGAGCATCTAATAAAAATAAAATAAAATTCTTTCAAATCTTCAAGGTTGCTTTCATTGAACCGCTGCAGATGATCTGATGACACTGTTGCTTAGAAAGAGGATCCAGTCACCAAAACACAGGAAACACATTTTCTACTGAATTATTTATGGCTGATATTTTATGAGCACTCATTTGTTGTCAGTAGCTTCCTAATGTCGGCCGATATTATGTATGGTTGTGCAAACACCTAATTTTGCAGATATGCGTGAAGGAAGTCTTTATCCTGTTATCGCTTAGAAAAGTTCGATTTGAAAATGCCAGTCTTTAATGTCACTTGTGCAAGGAAATCTTTCTGTCACAACACCACCAAGTAATTGTTACTACTGTAAAAGACGCAATATATCTCGTTAAAACAGTGTAAAGAAAGTTTAATAAAATTTGTCATATTTCTTTACTTTTTTAATAACATCCATGATTACCATTACAAACATATACTGAAATGTATAAAAAATATATTACAAAAATATATAAAATGTTTCCACAAATTTGCAGCAAGTTCATATTTTCACACGTGCATACAGTATTTATTTATTGCGTATTTGGATATTTCCCCAACTTTCTGCAAACTTTTGTTTTGCAAAATTTATTTTGTCATAAATTAATGGCAAGTTGGCAGTAAATACATAGTTTTGCATGGGTAATATAGAGTTTATGTAGTAACAATAACCGTTGTATGATATTTTGGTAGAAACAATAGTTTTAAGTAATATTTTAAGGGATTAAATCATCATGCATTTTGTTTTATTAATTGAATGCATCTTGTTAATATTAATGAAAGCTTTCTTCCGTGCATATATAGATTTCTGTTTCTCATTTCTGTTTGCCATCACTTGAAATAAATGTCTGTATTCAATCAGTCTATGGTGTAATGCTATGTGAAATGTCCCAGTAGTACTTCTGTCTGGTGTTGTAATATCTGGCTTGTGGCCACCTGCTGTGTTGTTTAAGCCAAACACTGATTAACTGTATTGTGGCTCTCAGGCTCAGCTCATTTGACATTTCCTCTGCCACCCCCTGCAGCAAACAGCGAGTACTACACCTTACTAATGAGCAGCGGTCTGGAGGAGAGACGGGAAGCTACCTTGTGCACGCTAGAGGAGCTGGAGAGAATCACTTCAGAACACACACTGAAAAACACAGTACGTCCCTCCAGCGTTTCCTCTGACACCCTTAAAGTCGCATTGAAACGGAAGTTGCAATTTGTAGTCTTTTCTTTCCTATTGTAACATAATGATTTTGTCCATGGGGAATTGATTGGATGGTTGTGGTTTGCTATTGGTGGATCTCATGTGAGTTACAGGTTGCTCCGCCCTCGTCCCATTAAACATGTCATGAGAGAAGACACATGAATTAAAAAAAATATATATGCATGGATAAATCATTTATAATTAATAATACTGCAATAGTCGATAAAAACAAGATAATTGTCAATCTTGATTTCATGGTGTCTTTAAGGCAAGACACTACAGGCAAAAACATATTTTTCATGCACAGGTCAATTTTGAGATTTTGGGCTATTTGGCTTTTCATAACATGTAGTTTTAGACTAGTGTAGAGAAAACCTCCTAAATACACTTAGGTGTTTATTTTAGTGCACTTTATCTATTTGCATCATACATATATTTCTCTCTCTCTCTCTCTCTCTCTCTCTCTCTCTATATATATATATATATATATATATATATATATATATATATATAATATATAATATATTATTTATTTAAAGGCCATTTTCTCAAAATAATTTTGTCAGAAGTCAGAAATCTCCACTTTACATACTCCAAACTTTACAGTTTTATTCCAATATACACTCACCTAAAGGATTATTAGGAACACCATACTAATACTGTGTTTGACCCCCTTTCGCCTTCAGAACTGCCTTAATTCTACGTGGCATTGATACAACAAGGTGCTGAAAGCATTCTTTAGAAATGTTGGCCCATATTGATAGGATAGCATCTTGCAGTTGATGGAGATTTGTGGGATGCACATCCAGGGCACGAAGCTCCCGTTCCACCACATCCCAAAGATGCTCTATTGGGTTGAGATCTGGTGACTGTGGGGGCCATTTTAGTACAGTGAACTCATTGTCATGTTCAAGAAACCAATTTGAAATGATTCGAGCTTTGTGACATGGTGCATTATCCTGCTGGAAGTAGCCATCAGAGGATGGGTACATGGTGGTCATAAAGGGATGGACACGGTCAGAAACAATGCTCAGGTAGGCCGTGGCATTTAAACGATGCCCAATTGGCACTAAGGGGCCTAAAGTGTGCCAAGAAAACATCCCCCACACCATTACACCACCACCACCAGCCTGCACAGTGGTAACAAGGCATGATGGATCCATGTTCTCATTCTGTTTACGCCAAATTCTGACTCTACCATCTGAATGTCTCAACAGAAATCGAGACTCATCAGACCAGGCAACATTTTTCCAGTCTTCAACTGTCCAATTTTGGTGAGCTCGTGCAAATTGTAGCCTCTTTTTCCTGTTTGTAGTGGAGATGAGTGGTACCCGGTGGGGTCTTCTGCTGTTGTAGCCCATCCGCCTCAAGGTTGTGCGTGTTGTGGCTTCACAAATGCTTTGCTGCATACCTCGGTTGTAACGAGTGGTTATTTCAGTCAAAGTTGCTCTTCTATCAGCTTGAATCAGTCGGCCCATTCTCCTCTGACCTCTAGCATCAACAAGGCATTTTCGCCCACAGGACTGCCGCTTACTGGATGTTTTTCCCTTTTCACACCATTCTTTGTAAACTCTAGAAATGGTTGTGCGTGAAAATCCCAGTAACTGAGCAGATTGTGAAATACTCAGACCGGCCCGTCTGGCACCAACAACCATGCCACGCTCAAAATTGCTTAAATCACCTTTCTTTCCCATTCTGACATTCAGTTTGGAGTTCAGGAGATTGTCTTGACCAGGACCACACCCCTAAATGCATTGAAGCAACTGCCATGTGATTGGTTGATTAGATAATTGCATTAATGAGAAGTTGAACAGGTGTTCCTAATAATCCTTTAGGTGAGTGTATATTCTAAAGTATTTTACAGAGGGGCTTGTTCATTTATCATTTTTTTTCTGGCTGTTGACAGTATTTTCAGTGATAAAAAGATATGTGCTTGTTTTATTAGATAATGCCTCATTTACATACTTAAACAACATTTTAGAAAACTTTTCCAATACTAAAAATGTTTGCACTTCTTAATGTAATCACTCAACTGGGGAAGTATGGGGAAATCTGTTAGTTTTTTACCCTATTCACTGTGGGGCGTCCTGCCTTAATGAGCGCGTTCGCTGTGAGTTCACTAACAATTCTGTGCTGTTCTCAGGACACGTTTGTGGTGGTCTTCTCTCTGGCCTCGGGGAAGGTGGTTTACACGTCCGAACAGGCCTCCAGCGTGCTTCACTGCAAGAGGAAGTTTCTGGAATCTGCCCAGTTCGTGGAGCTGCTGTACCATCAGGACGTCAATGTGTTTTATTCACACACGGCGCAGACGCAACTGCCGCCCTGGAGTGTGGGCACGGACAACGGTGAATCGTCATGATGTCACACTTTCAGTTTAAAGGGATCGCTCACTCAGAAATGAAAAGTCTGTCATTTACTCACCATCAAATTGTTCCAAACCTGTATGAGTTTCTTTTGTCTGTTGAACACAAAAGAAGATATTTTGAAGAATGTTGGTAACCAGACAGTTGATGTGCCCCATTGACTTCCATAGTATTTCAATAGAAAATCAGTGGCGTCCATAAGCTGTTTGGTTACCCATATTCTTTTAAAAATATAATCTTTAGTGTTAGCAGAAGAGAAACTCATACAGGTTTGGAACAACTGAGGTTGAGTAAATTATTTTTGGGTGAGCTATCCCTTTAAAGCGTGTCTTTTTAATCATACAAATAACAGCTTTGATAAATTCAGCTCATAGTTATAATATAATGTTTTTGTCTCTCCGTAGCGGCGATTCTGTTTGAATGTACCCAGGTCAAGTCCTTTTTCTGTCGGATCAGGTCAGTCTTTCAATTATTTATGACGGCTTCCTGATGACATTTAAATTGTGTTTTATACAGCATTATTAGTCATTCTCATCTGGTATGTCTCATTATGTCAAGCCTCGTTTAGTTATACGATACAGATTGTTTCAAAGCAGCTTCACTGTAATAACAAGAAAATAACCGTATTAATGTTGCACAGTTCTTTAATTACGAAAAAAAAAAAGCAGCAGACAATAGTTCATCCTGTTCTGATCCAGGCAGTGCAGCCAAATCCGTAATACTACTGAATATTAAGTGTCTTTTCATGCATGTGTGTGTCTGCCGTCAGAGGAGGGAAAGATAGAGATGGAGAAATGCGTTATTTTCCTTTCCGGATCACTCCGTACCTGCTGAAGGTTCAGGGATTGAGTGGAGAGGAAGAGCCGTGCTGCCTGGCCCTCGCTGAACGCATCATCTCAGGATATGAGGGTACGGGCCTTTGACCTTTCACCTCCGCACATTCTGAAACCATTGTATACTACATGGTTGTCACATGACCTCAATATGTTGCCAGTTTAATTCTGCTCTAATAATCATGATGTGGGTTTGTTTGTCTCCAGCCCCTCGCATTCCCATGGACAAGCGCATATTCAGCACCACTCATTCTCCAGGCTGTGTGTTTTTAGAAGTGGATGACCGGTGAGTGATTTGGACTTTCAATCAAGATACCAGACTAAAGGAATCAGCAGCATTGATGAATGGTTATGTGTTCAAATAATAATATTATATTAATATAATAATAATAATAATAATTTCTAATAAAAAAAATTACACTGCATATTATTTTCAAATAATAATGCTAATAATATTAATAATAATTATTATTGTATTATTGTTTGAAAATGATATGCTGTGTAATATTATTATTAGTATTATTGTTGTTATTATTATTGTTATTATTATTATTATTATTAGAAAATATGTTGAGCAGAGTAAAGCTGAGCACTATTATTATTATTATTATTTGAAAAAATATATGCTGCGTGGAGTAAAGCTGATAAAATTATTATTATTATTATTATTATTATTTAATGATAATATGCTGCATAGAGAAAAGCGGCGCAGCATTTTTAAATTTGTATTATTAGAGTAATTATTATTATACATATTAATACTTATTATTATTATTATTATTATTATTATTGTATAATTATTGCAGTGTTTTTCTTGTTGATAATGTATAATATTATTATTATTTGATGATAATATGCTGTGTGGAGAAAAGCGGAGCGATGTAGTATTATTATTATTTGAGTTATTGTTATTATTATATATAATAATAATAATGCACAATTATTGCAGTGCTTGTCTTGTTTATAATGTATAGTTTTCTTTGTTGTAATGGGCTATTTTTCTTGGCAGAAGCTTTAAGTTAATAATTTAATAATAATAATTTAGGCTTTAATCAAAATCTCTGTCCATGTATTTGTTTATTTAGTAAGTAGTGGTAAGTTTCCAACTTCTCATACGGCATATTATAGTCATGTTGAGTCAGCAGCTTCACATTAGGGCTTATTGCAGTGACGATCAGGTGGTATGTTAGCCCTTATACGACAGCACGGCTGTGAAGTATCTCCAGCTTTGTTGTCCCCATTAGGAATAGCATTTTAGAAGCAAAGTCTTGAAATAAATGCAATTTCTTGTTGTAAACTTGTTACTGTGAAATGAATCCTTGTTCATTAGTTGTGTGTGTGTGTGTGTGTGTGTGCAGTGCGGTGCCTTTGCTCGGATACCTCCCTCAGGACCTAATCGGTACCTCCATTCTGACCTGCCTACATCCAGACGATCGCCTGCTCATGCTGACCATGCATCGCAAAAGTATGATCATTACGACTTTTTTACATTTTAAAGCCTTTATCAGTCTTGTCAAGTCACCTTTAATTATATAGCGCTTTATACAATACACATTGTTTCAAAGAAGCTTTACAGGGATAATTTTGGAAAATGATGCATTTCGGCTGTTGTTCAGCTGAAGTCAGTTGATTCAGTTCCGTTGTAAAGATCATCAATTATTATATTAGTTCATTTCATCTATAAAGCAGTGATGTCATCGTCCAGCTCAGTTCAGTTATCATACAACAGTGTCAGTGCAGTCAGATCAATAATATTGTTGAATGTTTAGTGTCCCCAACTAAGCAAGCCAGAGGCAACAGTGGCAAGGAACCCAAACTCCATCAGGTGACAGAATGGAGAAAAAAACCTTGGGAGAAACCAGGCTCAATCACTCAGTTCTCTTCTGGCCAACGAACGAACACTGTGTGATTATGATTCAGGCTGCATCACAAGTCAGAATTCAGATCAGGATCAGTAGCATTCAAATATTCATCCAGTTCCTTTTGCTTGAAGATCGATTCATCATGCAGGTTTGGAGCCGAAGCTGGCCGTAGGGTCTGTGCTGAGGATCTGTGCCAATGGCTGTCGTGTCGACGAGGCCTTCACAGGGGATTGTCTAGTAGACACGGTCTCTGCTGGCATTCAGGGCTGCGTTTTGGTCGTGTCTAGGTGCAGGTCCACCATCTGATCTGGATACGGACCGGATTCGGCTGAATACGGTAACCTCGGGATAAGGATAAGACAGACAGACTAATACTAGTGTAGATGCCATTCTTCTTATAGGTAGTGTTCCCGGTTCCGGTTGACCTAATTTATACAATCATTTAAAGGGTTATTTCACCCAAAAATGAAAATTCTGTCATTATTACTCGCCCTCATGTTGTTCCAAACCCGTAAGACCTTCGTTCATCTTCGGAACACAAATGAAGATATTTTTGATGAAATCGTCGAGCTCTCTGACCCCCCCCATAGACAGCAATTTAAAGGGATCGTTCACCCAAAAATGAAAATTACCATCCTAGGTGTATATGACATTCTTCTTTCAGATGAATAGTCAGAGTTATATTAAAAAATGTCCTGGCTAATCCAAGCATTATAATGGCAGTAAATGGGAGCCCAAAATTTGAAGATCAAAAAAGGTGTATCCATCCATTATAAAAGTAATCCGTACGGGGGATGGATAAAAGGCCTTCTGAAGTGAATCGATGGGTTTTTTCGTTGGGTTTTGCTTCAGGCACACCACCTTCCGTATTCAACTTACAAAGAATGTGTAACGCCTCTCGCAGTTCAAAACGCTTACGCTACGTCCGACATCATTGTCGCGCCAGTTACGCTTTTTTCATAAATTGAATACGGAAGGCGGTCCGCCGTAAGCTAGATATTTTACTTTAAGTTTTAAATATGGATATTTTTCTTACACAAACGCATTGATTCACTTCAAAAGGCCTTTATTAACCCCCGGAGCTGTGTGGAGTACTTTTATAATGGATGGATGCACTTTTGTGGTCTTCAAATTTTGGGCTGCCATTATAATGCCTGGAAGAGCCAGGACATTTTTTAATATAACTCTGATCGTATTCATCTGAAAGAAGAATGTCATATACACCTAGGATGGCTTGAATTAAATCATGGGGTAATTAAAATTTTTGGGTGAACTATCTGTTTAATTACCACTTTCAAGGCCCAGAAAGGTATTAAAGACATTGTTAAAATCGTCCATGTGACTCCAGTGGTTCAACCTTAATTTTATGAAGCGACGAAAATACTTTTTGTTTGTAAATTAAGGTTGAACCGCTGGTTGAACCAAAAATATCTTCACTTGTGTTCCGAAGATGAACGAAGGTCTCACGGGTTTGGAACGACATGAGGGTAAGGAATTAATGACAGAATTTTAATTTTTGGGTGAACTAACCCTTTAACTGATTTGAATAGTAGAATCATGTGTTATGTGTATGCCAGGTTAAAGAGATGCGTTTTTAGTCTAGATTTAGTTTACACATTTAGTGTCTGCTCCCCGAACTAGGCTAGGAAGACTATTCCAGAGTTTGGTTGGTAAATAGGAAAAGGATCTCCCGGCTGCAGTTGATTTTGATATTCTAGGTGTTAACAACTGGACAGAATTTTGAGATCGCAATAGACGTGAAGGACTATAGTGCGTTCAGAGCTCGCTCAAGTACCGAGGAGCTAAACCATTTAGTGCTTTGTAAGATTTTAATCTTGTTATATGGTCTTAATAAAAATGGTCATGATCCCCTCAGTTCTGAAGTACGCAGGCCAGCCTCCGTTTGAACACTCGCCCATCCGGTTCCGGTGTCAGAACGGTGACTACGTCACCCTGGACTCCAGCTGGTCCAGCTTCATCAACCCTTGGAGCCGTAAGGTGGCCTTCATCATCGGCAGGCACAAAGTTCGCACGTAAGCGCCGGCTCATGAATGTGCCAGTTGTTTCTGAATCCAAACATTCACATTTGCACATACGCCATCAATTTTTGTGTGTCTCTGTAGTGGACCTCTGAATGAGGATGTATTTGCTGCACGGAGTAACGCCGAGCAGCAAATCATGTGTGAGGACGTTAAAGAGCTGCAAGCCATGATCTACAAGCTCTTCCTGCAGGTGAGAGATCACTAAATCCACAAAAGTCACAGACAAACAACCTGTTTACAGCCCAAAATGCTCCATTTATTTGATCTGAAATACAGTAAATATTAATATGTGTTTTCTATTTTAATATATTATAAAATGTGACGCAAAGCTGAATTTTCAGCATCATTACTCCAGTCTTCAGTGTCACATGATCCTTCAGAAATCATTCTAATATGATGATTTGATGCTCAAGAAACATTTCTGATTATTATCAATGTTGAAATCAGTTGTTACTTCCTGTTTTTGAGGAAACCATGATAAATAGAGAGTTCAAAAGAACAGTGTTTATTTGAACCCGAAATCTTTTTTAATAATATAAATGTCTTAGCTGTCACTTTTGATCAATTTAATGCATCTTTGCTAAATAAAAGTTTTAAAATCTTACTGACCCCAAACTTTTGAACATTTCTGAAAAGCTTTGCATGGATTGCTTTTTATGAGGAACAGATTACATAAATTAAATAACTGTTCAAATAAACCCACTAAAGCTTAAAATCAGTAGTCTGTCAAACCAGTTATATGAAAGCAGTCTTCAAAGAATAGTGCTCTTAAAGAGTTAAATCTTTGTCATATGTACTGCCATCAATGTACATTAGAGCAAGATTGAAGGAATTGCAATCTAAAATATAAAAATAGTCATAAACAGTTGTCCACAATTAGATATTGACCAGCAAATATCAATAGTCTGATGCAGATGGTAGATGGTGGTCTAACCACTGAACTAATATGCAGAAGGTTGCTGGTTCGATCCCACCTAGCCACCATCAGTGTGTCCTTGAGCAAGGCACTTTACTCCATGTTGCTCCAGGGGGATTGTCCCTGTAATAATTGCACTGTAATAATTGCGCTTTGGATAAAAGCGTCTGCCAAATGCATAAATGTAAATGTAAATGCAGATAAAGCAACTAATACCAGTCCAATAACTGTGCATTCCTACTTGACTTCATATCAGGGTTTAGACTGGGTAAACCCAGCCTGATCTGGCGGTGATTTGATTTCACCCTGCAACTCAGTCTGGAAACCTGTACATTCATTTCTACTGCTTCTGTTACACTTTTGCAGGAACCAATCACAGTCTGGCTTATCCACCTGGCGCGCTATTGGCGGGTTTAACACGATGACGATAGAGAAGCGATGGGTCGTTGATCACGCCTCTTGTGGTCTGATTGGTTGAAGGACTATCCAATTGCGTACAGAGTCATTTGAATTATGCTCGTTTATCACGCCTCTTGTGCAGTAGAAAATACATAGCAGACTCCCCAGACCAATGTTCAATCTTAAAGCTAGGTCTGGTGATAGCCAGGCAAATCAGGGTTATTATTGTTAACTCAAACTATTAAAAACAGTTTTTGTTAATTGAAATAAAGCTGAAATAAAATCTAAATATTGGAAATCAAACTAAACCAAAATTAGAAATGTTGCCTATTAGTTAAATAATAAAAACTAAATAAACTTAAAATAAAGCTGATGTAAAAATAAATTAAACCTAAAAATATTATTATTTAAAAAGAGCAAAAACTAATAAAATGACAAATGCACACAAAAAAATGCTTAAAATGAAAACTCAAAAAATAAAAATAAAAGTTAATTTAAAAAAGATACATATGTGGCATGAGTACAGTTGTAAAGCACATCTGAGCTGCTGGTTTGCATTTTGATCGCATCTGTCTTTCTCTCAGCCTGTTCATAATAATGGCTCAAGTGGCTATGGCAGTCTGGGTAGTAACGGCTCTCACGAGCACTACATCAGTGTGGAGTCGTCCAGCGACAGTAACGGAAACCTCTGGGAGGGCTCGCACAGAAAACCAGTACGTCTGAAAGTGCATGAAATATTGACAAGTCAATGTTGGTTTTGCGGGACCTTACGACGGATCTTTTGTCTTGTAGATGACATTGCAGCAGTTTTGTGCTGATGTCAATAAAGTGAAAAACTGGGGCCGGTATCGGAGGAAGCTCACACCTTCAGGACAAGCCACTGCAGGTCTGGACCCAATATGTCTTTTCTACATCGGCCCTCAATCATCTCTGTTTGTTTGAGCATAAATAGAAGCACTTTATGGATGTAAAACAAAATATACCATATGCAGCCACTTGATCAGAAAACATATGGTGATATAATTTAATGTAATTTCATTTTAAGTATAATTTAGGAGCACAAGATATAAACCCAGTGAATTCATCCCGGTGTAGTCGTATTTGAACTGTATTTGATTTGTTGATTTGTTCCCATCAGTGGCGGGCGCAGGCATTCATCCTAACTGCAGTCAGGGTTTGGAAATTAGAGCTCATCTGAAGCAGTCCCTACAAGAAGCCCGGAAACAACCACACATTCCATCATATCAGCAGATCAACTGTGTGGACAGCATCATCAGGTGAGGCATACGAGCACTAAGACCACAACTTGTCATGTCATATCGTGTTGTGCTGTGTCATGTCATATCATATGTCATATCATATATCTTATCATATCAATCATATCATAAAAATTGCTATTTTTTCAGAAAATGTAAAGAATAACAAAAAATTTAATATATTTCTTTCTAATTGGCTTTAATAATTCATTTAATTGAATCATTTAATCATATGCAATCTATAATGTTCCATATTTGATTAGATTTGATTGAAATCGAATAGATTATAAAAATATCTATATATTTTATATAGTAATTCTTTTCTGGAAATTTAAAACAAATTTAATTTTAAATCTTTTTATTTTTTAATAATTTAATCTTTTTATCATTTAAAAAAATTGTAATTAAATGAATTAATTTAAATATGCAATTCATACTGTTTTATATATGTAAAAGAATATATATATATATATATATATATATATATGTGTGTGTGTGTGTGTGTGTGTATATATATATATGTATATATATGTATGTATGTATGTATGTGTATATATATGTATGTATGTATGTATGTGTATATATATATATATATATATATATATATATATATATATATATATATATATATATATATATATATATATATATATATATATATATATATATATATATATATATATATATATATATATATATATATATATACGTATATACACACATACATGCACACATACACACACACACACACACACATATACATATACACACACACATATATACATATACACACACACATATATACATACATACATACATATATATATATATACACACACATGTATGTATGTATGTATGTATATATGTGTGTGTGTATATGTATATGTGTGTGTGTGTGTATGTTCAGAAATGTCTGAGAGACTAGATTTTGTAAACATTACTACTTTTAATGTTTTTGTCACTAAGTCTCTTATGCTCATCAAGCCTGCATTTATTTGATCAAAAATACAGGAAAAAACAGTAATATTGTGAAATATGATTACAATTTAATATAATGGTTTTCTATTTTAATATACTTTAAAATATAATTTATTTCTGTGATCAAAGCTTAATTTTCATCAGCCATTACTCCAGTCTAGTCCAGTCAATGATTTCTGAAGGATCATGTGACAGTGAAGACTGGAGTAATGAAGCTGAAAATTCATGTAAATAAATGTATAATACTTTTATAATATCTTGCAATTTAAAGAAACATTTTGGATACGTTTAGTGTCTATTATTGGATAATCCAGCAAATGAAATGATTTTTCTATAGCTTTATATATATATATATATATACATATACATATACATACAGCCCAAAAAGTTATAAACAATAAAACTATCATTAATTTTTGGTGTAATTAATGATCCATTAATGGTGGTTTGTGTTTTTCCTTCTCTAGATATCTAGAGAGCTGTGCAACATCTGCTCTGAAACGAAAGAGCGAGTCTTTGTCCATAGTTACTTCTTCCTCTTCCTCCATGTCTGAGGAAGATAAACCAGCAGCGGCCGCACATGAAGACACTGTGAACACAGATGGTATGAGTCCATTCCAACCCTTTCTGTATTCTCCTAAACCCCTGCACAGTTTCTTACAGTCTTTCTCCTGCAGAAGCGGCGCTAGAGGGCGCTGGCGCTCTGGACAGCCAGGTGTCTGCGGGTTCGGTCACGACGGCAGCGGTAGTGGGAGCGCCGCTCACGGACCTCACAATCTCTACAGAAGCCATGAGCGTGGTATCCGTCACCAGTCAGTGCAGCTACAGCAGCACCATAGTGCATGTACCGCAGCCCGAGTCGGGTGAGTTTACAATGACACAAAAAGTGTTACATTTTTAGGCAGATGACATTGAACTCCTGTAAATGTCCTGCTTCTCTTCCTCCAGAAGTCACTGCTTTAGAAGATGCTCCAATGGGTAGTGAGCCGGCAGACTCCGCCCCCACCCCTGCACGCCCCGCCCCCAGCCCTTCCTCAGCGGCTCAGGAGGAGTTACTCCTGGTGGGCCTCACCAAAGAGGTGCTGTCAGCTCACACCCAGAAGGAAGAGCAGCAATTTGTCGACCGTTTCCGACATTGTATCCTGCAGAGTCCCTACAGCTCCTACCTCCAGCAGGACAACAGCAGCATGGCCCATTCTCATCACAGAGGTGTGTGTGTGTGTGGTAGCCCTTGGGGGGAAGTCTCAAAAATAACTATGTGTTTTATATAGTTGTTATTTTTTTATCTGTATTTAGTAGGACTGCCCCCTAATAGTCGACTAACCGTTAGTCGACTAGAAGAGGCTTGGTCGACCAAAATTTCATTAGTAGTTTAGTCGCAGCAGAAAAAAAACGTCCACAGGATGTGACGAATTCACACAGGCTGTGATGACAGATCGTTAATGGCAGGAATTCAAACATTCGCCTGTCATTCATCGACCTCAAATATAGCTTATCACTTGAAACATGCAAGTAGTAGCAACTTTACAGGTCCGCTCGCACTAATGTTAACCTAGATAAATGTGCGCTATTATATAGGCGCATATCTGTGTTTGTGTGGAGAGCACGCTTACTGCATGACATGCAGACGCCAGTGCGATCCCTTGCATAAACTTAATTCTCTGTCATTTTTGGTCATACAGATAAGAGTAATGCAAACTGTAAATGGCCTACTTTTATTTCTGTAAACTCATAATAACAGCAAAACGTTGTGCTTTTGTAAAATAATGAAAACAATCAGGATACACTTTCTGCAGTCTTGGTCTCAGTGAACTTGAGCGTCACAAAAATGAACCGAAACTCAAGTGTATACTTACCTCACAGACATGAGAAATATAACCTAACCCTGTCTATAGAAAGATTGAAATGTCTACTTTTAAATGAACCAATTCAAGTGGAAAACATATTCTCAGGTTATGTAATCCGTATGAAACATGCATACTACTGTGGAGAGCAAACATCTCTGCAGCCGAAAACATTATCAGTAAATTTATAAAAATGTTTAAACGGTCTCCTGTATTTTCACATTCATAATCATTACTTTTGCCGGTGCGATGTTGCAAGCTTTATGCGTGCGTTTGAGCGCTGATTAGGCTATGAATTAAATATAGGCAATTAAAGGCTCATTATTATGATTTATGGATTATTGATATAAACATGCGATTAGTCGACTAATGGCTTAAATGAACAACTACTAGTCGACTAGAAAAATCTTTAGTCAAGGGCAGCCCTGGTATTTCGAAAAATACATAAAATGTTATATGTGTATGGCTCATGCTAAAGCAATACAGACCCTGCCACATGTATAAAATTTAATGGAAGCAAGGTCTGTTTTTATGTATTTATTTGTCTTAGATTGGCTTTAGCATCAACCATTGAAAAAGCTCAGTTGGTTGGGCATTAGTTTGAACTACAACTTTGAGTTTTTAACCATTTTTTAACTAAGCTATTTTGTGCAATATTGGAAACTAACTGGCATGTTTCACAGAAATAAAATGTGTCTCACATACAGTAGTATAACATTGTGTTGAGATCCATTAACAGTCACTATCAAATGAAACACTCCTTTCCCATCTGCTCTCAGGTGATGTTGTGCGACCTCCGGACAAACACAAGCGTCCGAAACCAGAGGACTCATCCGACAGCTACGGTTCCCAGCCGGGCAACTACTGGTCGCTTCCCAGACCCACAGGAGCGCCCCATTCCTCCTGGCCTTCCTCAGAGTCCTCTCAGCTCCCGCCATCCAACATCGGTTTTGTGCCACCCATGGCAGTGCCCATGCAAACAGCCCCTTACTTCACCGTTGGTGCGGATCAGCAGCCCATGGTGGTCCAGCCTGACCAAGGTCTCCAGAACCTCCAAACCATGCAGCCCATGACTCCCATGATGGTTGTCCTACTTCCTAGCTACCCCATGTACCCCGGAAACAATTGCATGTACCTCCAGGGGATGCCCGTAGCAGCGACTGGAGTCGTTCCCCAGTCTCCCTTCAATATGGGCGGCTTTGTCCCGCCTGGTGCCCACATGCCACATGGGTCTCCATTGCAGGGACACCCTCCAGGGTCCACCGTCACAGGTGTTGGGATGCCAGTAGGTGCCTCCGCGGAGGTCAACTCAATTCCCACCCCTTGGTTTGGGGAAGACCTTGATGCAGCACAGCCCACGGCGCTCTTCTCCAGCTCTCGCTCCAGCTCACCCATCCAGCTGAACTTACTCCAGGAGGAGCTGACCAAACTGACTGAACCCCAGAACGGCACCGCTCTAGAGAGTCTGCACGAGCACCACGCCAAAACGGTGAGACCCAACTGAGATCTGGGTTGGTCTGGATACTTTTTGGAAGCTTTTTGGACCCGACGGAGTGACATAATTTACTCCATCTGAAACTATATTATAAAGTATTTTGCTAATATTTCTTACGACCTCATATTAAGTTATTATATTATTGTTAATAAGATATTTAAATATTCTAATATATATTAAAATACTTGTAAAAAGGACCTTCAGCAACCAAATTGTTGTTTCATTAATTATTACTAAAATACTTTGCAAATATAAAATACTTTACAAATAAGTAAAATATAAAAATATATTTAAAATATGAACAAATTAATGTAAAAGATAATACTTTAATGTAAAAAGTGTATATGTTAATGTGTGTGTAAAATATATTAAAATACATTTGAAATATTCATATTTGTAAAAGTTAATGTGAAATTATTTTTTTATATTTAAATACTTGCAAAAAATTCATATAAAATGGCCTTAAGAGACCAATTGTTTTTTTTATTATTATTATTATTATTATTATTATTAGAATGCATGAAATATTTAAGTAAAATATAAATTTTAAATCTATATTAAATATAGATTTCAAATATTGAAATACTTGTAAAAGAGCCATAATTATTGTATTTTTTGTTTAGAAGTTTTACTTAAGAAGCTGAAGTGGGAATGAAGTTGAATCTGTTTGTCTGTTCACAGGAAGAAGCTCTCAGCGAGTCGGGTAACCAGGACGGCCATTCTACCTCCAGCGAAATGCTTGACCAACTGCTACAGGAGGATGCCCGCTCAGGGACCGGCTCCAACGCCTCGGGCAGTGGCTCCGGAGAGTCGGGAGGCTCACTGGGCTCCGGATCCGGACTGGGATCTAACGGAACGTCCACCAGCCATACCGGTGCTGTTCAAAATCACTCATCCATGACACTTACCCCTGGTTTCACAGACAAGGCTTAAGCTTAGTCTCAGACTAAAATGCATGTTTGAGCTGTTTTAACTGAAAGCAACTTGTACTGACGTATCTTAAAATATGTCACTGCCATTGTTGCACACCAAAATGCACACTAGTAATGTTTTTTTTTTTAAGGCATGTTTATTAAAGCTACTTCAGTGTCCTATTTGAACTAAGGCCTAATCCTTCCCTAATCTAAGCCCTGTCTCTGAAACCATTTGTGTGGAGAGAATTATGCACTTCCACAACAAAATAGCATTTTTCTGTAGATGGTGTTAAGAGATTTTGGATTAGTTGCCTAGTTTCAACTATGTAAAAGTCTTCCAGAAGATTATTTTAATGAAAATTCATGGCAAAAATGCATCATTTACTCGCCCTTATTTTGTTCCAAACCGGCTCTGAAAATTCTCTCCGAAATTGCTAGTAAATTTCACAAACAGTTGCAAAATGGCATGTAATGCATTGTAGACAATAATCTCAATAATCAATAATCTTTGTAAAGTCACTTTGTACAGTATTGTATAAATTCCCTTTTTATGTGAAAGACAAAATGTCATTAAACTGACCCCTGATATTGCATGTTCACAGGCAGCAGCAACAGCAGCAAGTACTTCGCAAGCAACGATTCATCGGACACATCGCGAAAGGCGCGCAAGTCCGCGGAGGCCCAGGAAAGGGAGCGTACCACCTTCAAGAAGCACGTGGACAACCCGCTGTGGAGCCTGATCAAGCAGACGCCAGAGCCCGTCATGATGACCTATCAGATCAGCCCCAGGTAACAGACCCGGAGGAACTTCTCCCTGAGTCCTTCTCTCCCTCTTCCTCTGAATCCCGGGTTCCCGCTCATTCCTCTGAGAAACCTGTGGGAAATGTGACATTCTGAGCATCTCTTTCCACAGGAGAAAGAGATAGTGCTGCCAGGCTCTCTCGCTGAGGTAGTTCTGATCAAGCTAAATGTCTCATTGCGCCGTCAGCCCTGAGGTAGGTGATTCCAGGTGACGGTACACAATGAGACCCGTGTTAAGCAGCTTGATAAGGTGGCTCGTTTTAGGAGGAGAGGGCGAATACGCCAGTCCAGGATGTTTTAACAGTATTCAGATGTTGAAATCAAAGCTGTGTGCGGTTGAGTGTCATCTAGCAATGTGCTTAGGCAGCGTGAGTGAGTTTTATTTTGTCTATGCAGGGATCAGGCCCAGGTTCTGCAAGAAGACAGAGAGAAGCTGCTTCTGATGCAGCCCATGCAGCCCTGGTTCACCCAGGACCAGAAGAAGGAGCTCGCGGAGGTTCATCCCTGGATCCGTCAGCACATGGTCCCAAAGGAAATCGACACACAGGTCGAGAAATGACCATTTACGCCAGGATCAAACATATGTTCCGTTACAGATCTGTATATTGGCCATATTCATACATTAGAGAGAACTGTCTGCTTTAACAGAAGAGGGAGCTTCTCCCAAGTGTCCGATGTTTTCCGTTTGATTTTTATCCATATATAGCACTTTCCAGGAATATGATAGAAAATATTAAAGAGAAACAGTAAAATATATTTCAAATATTATTTTTTTGAATATTAAAATGAATGTAAAAATGTATGTGAAAGGTAATATTTTAATGTAAAATTTGTTAATATACTTGTGAAAGAAGAGCCAAATGAGACCAATCATGTTACTATATTAATTAAAATATTTAAGTATTCAAATTCTCAATGAGTAATACATTTGTCACAGTATTTATTTATCTTTGTTAACATTAGTTAATAAAAATATAATTGTTCATTATTTGTTTATGTTAGTTCACAGTGCATTAACTAATGTTAACATATACAACTTTGGATTTTAATATTAACATTTGATATTAACATTTAAGGGTTAATAAATGCTGTCGAAGTATTGTTAATTCTTAGTTAACTAATGTTAATAAATGATTAAGTGGTACCAAAATATTAATATATTTGTAAAAAATACATTTGAAAGTGTCTTAAAGGTGCACTATGTAACTTTTCCGTCCGCTAGAGGTCGCCTATTCAAAACAAAGGTGTAATTTGATGACGCCAGTTCAAGCGCAGAATCTTGGGACATGTGGTCTTCACCTCACAGCCGGTGGAAAAGAATCGGGATAGGACTCAGGCAGAAATCATGTGATGGATGCGATTATTAACGTTACTGTAGTATGAAGCAGAGCAGGACTGAGTGTTGTGGGAGCTGAGCAAGGTCGCTGGAGCGATTGTTAATAAGATGAACGCAACACACGCCTCGCGAGCAGCGGGACTTTTATTATGCCACAGTCGCCGGCGCCATTTCCGCTTTTCCAGTCATGAGTATGAGGTAACACAGCTCTGTTTATCATATTAGATATATTTGAGTGTGTTGAAAATTATGACGTTACTCTGTGCGTTCGCTCGGCGGCTGCTATGACACTTGTTGCACACTGCAGTAAGAGTAAAGCGCTTCTGCTAAATAAAACCGGAAACCGAGGGTAACGCGGATATGACGCCATTGACAGGCGACTCCGTCACACGTCCCTGTTCCTGGGTTAAAATAGCAATTTTCTCACGATTTACAAAAAGTTGAAAACATTTGGGATATTGTAAGTACTCAATTGAACAAAATATATAACACTGGCCTAGTGGTTTTTTTTTATATTTTACTGAAATTTTTTTACATAGTGCACCTTTAAGAGAACAATTGTTGTTTTATTAAATATTCAAATACTTCAAATATTCAAGTAAAATAAATGTTGAATGTATTTTTTAAATATTTAAATGCTTGAAAAATTCATATGAAATTTTGCTGTTATTTTTTCCATATGTAACACTTTCCATGAATATGGTAGAAAATAGCACTTGAATCTGAATTTAATAAAAAAAAAAATTCTCTTTACAAAAAGTCGGTGAGGTACTTTACCATAAAACATGTCAGAATACAGGTTAGATGAACAAATGTTAATGTGTTGCAAAATATTTAAATATATATTAAAATAAATGAATAATTACATGTATTTTTTCTATAATTAATTTAATATGAGTTCATCAAAATATCAAAGGTGTTATTACCAGTTGTTGGCTCCACTAAGGATCTACTTTTTCTGTTATATCAAAAATGTAAACAATTTAAAATTAACTGTTTTTTTTTTTTTTATTTGAATCTATTTAAAAAAATTTTTTTTAAAAATCCTGTGATCAAAGCTGAATTTTCAGCATCATTACTCCAGTCTTCAGTGTCACATGATCCTTCAGAAATCATTCTAATATGATGATTTGCTGCTCAAGAAATATTTAAATTTATTGTTATTTCTATTTATTGTGCATAGTCATGATCTCATAGATTTATTTTAAAAAGACAACATCTTCTTTTAGGGCTGTGTGAGCTGTAACACTATGAAATCGGGTGAGGAACTGAATCTTCAGACTGACTCTCCAAACCCTCCGACTCCTGACAGCTCCTGTCCGCAAGACTGTCCGTCACAGGACGCCAGACCCACCACAGACACCTGACAGCTGTCCGCTGCAGGAACAATCAGTGCAACCGCAGGCCCTGCTGGACCTCCGGCTTTCTGGGACTTAATGATTCCTCTGCTTTCAGCTGGGAATCCTAGGACGGGAGAGACGACCGTGTGCCACTCTCTCATAATCCCGCCGAAGGCACGAAACGAGGCGAACCACTTCAGAGTGAGTTTGTACGCTCGCAGGAGATGGACCGTTTCACATGTGACCATGCATTTCTCTCTGCGGTTCTCCATTACAGACAGTCCATGGACCCAAACCACTGTGAATATCGGACTATAAATTGGTAGTGATGTCGAATTCATCGGTGTAGTTTTATTTTTTTAGCCGTTTTTTTTTTTTTTCAACATTTTTTTGTTAATGTGTCCTCTACTGAATCTTGCAGGCTCAGGAGGTTTTATGATCTCCCAGAAGTCCCTGTAATGAGTTTCTAACCACTTGTGCAGATATAAATGTCCCACAACGTCGCAGCATCCTGTTCAGTTGCTAAAGAACATTAGCACTCACCACCAAAATCTAAAAGCGTCTATGAATGTTAATGAATGATATTTGGACCCGGTTTTACTGTCCAGAGCTTTACTTTACTGCTGCTTATTTTGACTGCTTCATCTCAAAATAGTTTTGTGCTTAGTTCATCCGCATTGAGCTGGGATGATATTCTGTCCTTACTGAGTTCATCCAATCCAAACGTATCACTTGAATGAGGCCTTATATTAGTTTCTCTGTCAGTGTTGTTGCGACCCGTGTTACAACACAGTGTGTTTATTCATTGTCTCTGTTCTCATTTTCAAATAATATTTTTTCCACCATACGTGAGACTTAAAGATGTTAAGCAGTGTCTTACTATGGTGTAACACTCTTAAGTTATGGTGTAATGACTGATCTGAAGATAGACATTTTTTTTCTCTGTCTGTTGGGTTCAACGCGTATATCAGTGCGCACAGGGGAATCTAACAAAGGGTGTCAAGAACATAACTGGGTCACATACCCGAAAAGAACAAATATAATATATATTTAATACACACACACACAACATTTTATATATATATATATATATATATATATATATATATATATATATATTAGTGTGTATGTGTATATTAGTGTGTATGTGTATATTTTAATAATAAAATAATTAAAAATCATAAAATTGTATGTGTGTATATGTATATATAATACACACACATACAATTTTAGATGATTTTTAATTATGTGTATACACTCACCTAAAGGATTATTAGGAACACCTGTTCAATTTCTCATTAATGCAATTATCTAATCAACCAATCACATGGCAGTTGCTTCAATGCATTTAGGGGTGTGGTCCTGGTCAAGACAATCTCCTGAACTCCAAACTGAATGTCAGAATGGGAAAGAAAGGTGATTTAAGCAATTTTGAGCGTGGCATGGTGGTTGGTGCCAGACGGGCCGGTCTGAGTATTTCACGATCTGCTCAGTTACTGGGATTTTCACGCACAACCATTTGTAGAGTTTACAAAGAATGGTGTGAAAAGGGAAAAACATCCAGTATGCGGCAGTCCTGTGGGCGAAAATGCCTTGTTGATGCTAGAGGTCAGAGGAGAATGGGCTGACTGATTCAAGCTGATAGAAGAGCAACTTTGACTGAAATAACCACTCGTTACAACCGAGGTATGCAGCAAAGCATTTGTGAAGCCACAACACGCACAACCTTGAGGCGGATGGGCTACAACAGCAGAAGACCCCACCGGGTACCACTCATCTCCACTACAAATAGGAAAAAGAGGCTACAATTTGCACGAGCTCACCAAAATTGGACAGTTGAAGACTGGAAAAATGTTGCCTGGTCTGATGAGTCTCGATTTCTGTTGAGACATTCAGATGGTAGAGTCAGAATTTGGCGTAAACAGAATGAGAACATGGATCCATCATGCCTTGTTACCACTGTGCAGGCTGGTGGTGGTGGTGTAATGGTGTGGGGGATGTTTTCTTGGCACACTTTAGGCCCCTTAGTGCCAATTGGGCATCGTTTAAATGCCACGGCCTACCTGAGCATTGTTTCTGACCATGTCCATCCCTTTATGACCACCATGTACCCATCCTCTGATGGCTACTTCCAGCAGGATAATGCACCATGTCACAAAGCTCGAATCATTTCAAATTGGTTTCTTGAACATGACAATGAGTTCACTGTACTAAAATGGCCCCCACAGTCACCAGATCTCAACCCAATAGAGCATCTTTGGGATGTGGTGGAATGGGAGCTTCGTGCCCTGGATGTGCATCCCACAAATCTCCATCAACTGCAAGATGCTATCCTATCAATATGGGCCAACATTTCTAAAGAATGCTTTCAGCACGTTGTTGAATCAATGCCACGTAGAATTAAGGCAGTTCTGAAGGCGAAAGGCGGTCAAACACAGTATTAGTATGGTGTTCCTAATAATCCTTTAGGTGAGTGTATATGTATTATTATTTTTTTTTATAAGTATGACCATTATGATTGTTGGTATAGTGACATTTATTTTCATAATGTTTCGGAAAAAAAATCTGCTTACTGGTTGTAATGCAAAAATAGCAGTTTAACCTTAATGGCTCTAAAATGGTTTTAAATATTTGTCTTTATTTCGTTTTTTTTTTTTTTTTTTTTTTTTTTTTCTTGTGAATTATGACCTGAACATGTTCAATGAGGAGATAACCCATCCCATATCGTCATGAAGCATCCAGAAAGACCCACTCATTGCAGCGTACCGTACGATTTTTTCCCAAACCTCATTCTTGTCATCTTGTCTTTTATTATTTATTGCTCTTTATTGTTGACGTGTCGTTGTAAGCCTGTTTCCTGTTCCTGATGTCACATTAGACGTAGTTCTTTTTAAGGTTTGTAGGTTGTTGCATTAATGGAGAGCTGCCAGAGGCCCGATTATTTACCCGACAGGAAACACCTTATTTGTACAGTTTTATGATCAAAGACACATTTTGTACAGTTTTAGTAAGAAAACAAATGTAAATATCACTACAATGTATTTTACGTAAGAAAGGTGCAAAATACAATGAAATGTATGAAAAAAAAGCTATTTTGTCTCGAATTCAGGGAAATATTTTGACACCACATAACTATGAATAAAAAAAAAACCACAATGACTTATATATGATCCTCATATTTCTCAGTATTTATCTACTTTTTGTATTTTGTCGCTTTTAATGGTCTAAAGCATTTCATGTGTACATGACAACATCCAAAACCTTGTTTCTTAAACATATTTACTTTATTTACATCAAAGCTGAAGAGCAGATATGTACAAATAAATCATCAGCTATTTTTCCTACAAACATAAATATATATTTTTTGCAAATTTAGTGCATCGTGCCCACAAAGTTTGTGCACGATGTGTTGGAAATCACAGGTAAAGCGCATGAGAACACACAGCTCTGCAGGAGCATGTAAGTGTGCGAGTGCATGTGTTTTTCACTATCTATTCAGACGCAGTATTTCCAGAAACACTCTGTGTTGCTGCCACGCTTGCGGTACTGCTTCCTGCCACCCAGGAAACGACTCAGAGGATTCAACAACGGCTTTTCCAGCAAGACCTGAACCACAAACATAAGGAAATATATTTAATTAAATAAAACTTGTCTCTTGATATAATGTTGAATGATGTCATGGATTTCAATAAACCACTCACTTCTTTTACAGCTTGACTCGGCACAAATCCAGCTGTTCTGAGGCCTGTGAGAGAGAAGAATATAAGACCAGAAGAGAGTGAGTTACAGTCCCATCTGTGTGTTTAAGTTACTATTGCTGGTTCAATGTAAGAAAAAGCAGTGACACTATTTTACTATGTCCTTGTTACACATTACATGTAGTTACTGTAGTAATAACTATAAATTATGCATAATTACATGCAACCAATCCTTATTCCTAACCCTATAGTAAGTACATGTAGTTATTTATTATTACACGGTACTTAAATGTATAATTACACTAACAAGGACATCTTAAAATAAAGTGTAAACCTTAACAGAACCTTTCTGTAACACTTCACAATAAAGTCTCATTTGTTAACATTATTTAATGCATGAACTAACAATGAGCAATATGATTTTACGGTATTTATTAACATACTTAATCAGGGTTTCTGCGGGTCTTAAAAAGGTCTTTAAAAGTCACTCTTACATAAATTAAGGCCTTAAAAGGGTCTTAAATCAGAGCAGAACGTCTTAAATTCATGAAGTCATGACATTAAATGTTGCATACATTGCAAAAAATGTATATCACCCTCAGTATTTTTGTCCTGTTTACCAATTACAAATATCTAAACTTAAAATCTTTAAATCACGATACATTTACATGAGATGCAAATATAAAATGTCTTGAAAAATTTCTCAAAATTGTGAGATAAAGTCCAACTCTGAGGGGGAAAAAGACTGACTTTATTTCTCAGAATTGCGAGTTTATATCTCACAATTTTGAGAGAAGTCTGAAAAAAATCACAATTATGTTTTATATTTTTTAAATTTTGTGGCAGAAACAGGCTTCCATACTTTTATTCACTGTAATCAGAAGACAGTAAAAGTTATTTCCATATTCTGTCGGGAGCAGAGCGATTCAAGCTGCTTCTTTGTAAAATGAATGAAAAAGTAATGGATATCTGTTGGAAGTTGTATTTTCAAACTCTGAAGTGTTGCTAATAACTCATTGTGTTTCTCCCTAGACATTCACATTTAGAGAACATATTAACGTGTTGAGTTCCCTTCAATTTATTCCATTACTTGGTCTTAAAAAGTCTTAGATTTACGTTCATAAAACACTGGTAGTAAAAATGTTCATGGTGCATTAACGAATGTTATGTGATCTTAATGTTATTAGTGAAGATTAACATTAGCTCAGATTAATAAATGCTGTAGAATATTGTTCATTGTTAGTTCATGTTAACTAATGTATTTAAATGAATAGTTCAGGCATGAAACTCTATTCGACTCAATGAATGAATTTCTCCTGATGAAAAAGACCCCAGTAACCTCACATGTATCTCTATTTGAGTTTCTGAATGTCTCAATTGCATTCCGATTTGCCAAGATACTGATATCAATATGAACTCATCAAATTCTCCTGAGACCATATATGATCTGAGCTCACTGTATGCCAACTAACTCTTAACTACTTACCTAATCTGTGAAAAAGCAAGATCTAAGCAATGAAGTTTTCCTGTGGATTGACTGTATAAGTAACCGGCGGCTCACCATCACTGCTGATGTCTCCAGTGACGAGGGACGGGTAACCAAATCCTGTGGCACTCTGGGACATATACGCTTGTTCAGAGTAACTCAGGTCTTCTGGACTGACCGCCTGCTCCTCTTCTACAAGAACTACAGATAAATGAAGACAGACAACACAACTGAGTCTTGAAGAACGTTTATGATATGCTCAGATCTGAGTTGTTGGATTGTGAACATGCAATATTTGGTATGTTGTATGCTCAGACTAGTAAAACACGCAGTTACTTAAGGAGTTATTTTAATCGAATCTGATTCTTAAGGTTAATTTTATTTTTTGCTGAATGTACATATGACAGGGAACAAACAACAATGTAAGACACTTCCATTGGGACAAACACTAAGGTTAATTTTATTGATGTATTTTTTTTTATCTTTGATTCTTATTAATAGCCTTATTAAATCATGTATTTAATCTACTCAAAATAGTTTTTGTTTTTCTCTAGGTTTAAATGAAAGATCTTAGATCGTCAATGTTTTCATATATTATATTAAATTAATGAAATTTTAGATCAAATGTTTTCATATTATATTAATTATTATATTATTCTAAAGTTCGTTTGTTTGAAAGAAGTCTCTTATGGTCACCAAGGCTGTATTTATTTGATATATATATATATAAAAATACAGTATAAACATGGAATATTTTTACATTTTAAAATAGTTTTTGAATTCTATTATTCCTTTGATCAAAGCTGAATTTTCAGCATCATTACTCCAGTCTTCAGTGTTATTTTATATTTTAGCACATGGAGTCCTTTTTTTGTTAAATAATGTTTGTCAATTTAATTGTAATTTAATAGATGCTTTTATCCCAAGTGAGTTACAGTAGGCACAATTTCCTGAGACCTGAGATTTGAGCCTATAACCCCTTTGGAGGTTGTTGAATCAGTCTGTGTGAAGGAGAGATGAGAGACTCACCGGGCCTGGCGTAGGTCATCTCCGCCGGATGGACCACCGGATGCCCCAGCAGAGGCTCAAGGACGGTGAGAAGCAAAGCAAAAAACAGCAACAGTTTACACATCATGATGACTCGTAGACACACACAAACTCTTCCTTGTGCGACTTCAGCCAGGAGATCTCGTCTCAACGTGTCCGTCCTGTTCCTGTCCTGGACTTATATACCCTCCACGGGCCATGTCATCTCCTCCATCTCATCACTGACCTCCTCCTCCCCACCTTTTGCATATTCTGTGCTTGTAAATTCAGAGAGGATAAATTAATGGATCAATAAAACTGAAAGACAGATGCGGGTCTGTGCGTCAGGGATGGGCCGCACTATTTTAGCAGTGCGGGATGTAATCCAGACGAGTTCATAAATCCCAGTCGAACGCAGGTGGGAAACGCTACTTTGTGTTAGAGCTTGCGGGATGGAGTCGGCCAGGCAAATTGCCCGTTTAATTCATTTATTTAAGAGGCTGCTGAGATTTATTTCCTATGATGCCCACTGTGGTTACTCAAGTGTATCATCCTTATGACCCCCGCAGCTTCTATTTTAAGAGACTCAGAAACGGGACAGATTGGAAATGGCAGACAGAAAGAGTGACCAATATTCTTAATGGTGTAAATAAAAAAGGTGAGAGTTATTCTGGCCTCAGAGCTGCATGTTAATCTAATTTATTAGTGATGATTTATGAATGATGGACGTCTGTCTGTTTGCACTATGACTTAAGTATCTAAATACTTTTTGGGGCCACTGTATAAATGAAATGTCCAATTCTACCCATTTAAATATACTTTCTACTAATGACCAGTTGAGTAGGCATAGGCATATTATATAGGCATAATGTTATAAAACTGGTTAACAACAAACCGTATCGTATTTTGCATATATATATATATATATATATACACTCACCTAAAGGATTATTAGGAACACCATACTAATACTGTGTTTGACCCCCTTTCGCCTTCAGAACTGCCTTAATTCTACGTGGCATTGATTCAACAAGGTGCTGAAAGCATTCTTTAGAAATGTTGGCCCATATTGATAGGATAGCATCTTGCAGTTGATGGAGATTTGTGGGATGCACATCCAGCTCCCATTCCACCACATCCCAAAGATGCTCTATTGGGTTGAGATCTGGTGACTGTGGGGGCTCTGTACATTTTAGTACAGTAAACTCATTGTCATGTTCAAGAAACCAATTTGAAATGATTCGAGCTTTGTGACATGGTGCATTATCCTGCTGGAAGTAGCCATCAGAGGATGGGTACATGGTGGTCATAAAGGGATGGTCAGAAACAATGCTCAGGTAGGCTGTGGCATTTAAACGATGCCCAATTGGCACTAAGGGGCCTAAAGTGTGCCAAGAAAACATCCCCCACACCATTACACCACCACCACCAGCCTGCACAGTGGTAACAAGGCATGATGGATCCATGTTCTCATTCTGTTTACGCCAAATTCTGACTCTACCATCTGAATGTCTCAACAGAAATCGAGACTCATCAGACCAGGCAACATTTTTCCAGTCTTCAACTGTCCAATTTTGGTGAGCTCGTGCAAATTGTAGCCTCTTTTTCCTATTTGTAGTGGAGATGAGTGGTACCCGGTGGGGTCTTCTGCTGTTGTAGCCCATCCGCCTCAAGGTTGTGTGTGTTGTAGCTTCACAAATGCTTTGCTGCATACCTCGGTTGTAACGAGTGGTTATTTCAGTCAAAGTTGCTCTTCTATCAGCTTGAATCAGTCGGCCCATTCTCCTCTGACCTCTAGCATCAACAAGGCATTTTCGCCCACAGGACTGCCGCATACTGGATGTTTTTCCCTTTTCACACCATTCTTTGTAAACTCTAGAAATGGTTCTGCGTGAAAATCCCAGTAACTGAGCAGATTGTGAAATACTCAGACCGGCCCGTCTGGCACCAACAACCATGCCACGCTCAAAATTGCTTAAATCACCTTTCTTTCCCATTCTGACATTCAGTTTGGAGTTCAGGAGATTGTCTTGACCAGGACCACACCCCTAAATGCATTGAAGCAACTGCCATGTGATTGGTTGATTAGATAATTGCATTAATGAGAAATTGAACAGGTGTTCCTAATAATCCTTTAGGTGAGTGTATATATATATATATATAAGGCATAACATTGACAACCTTCCTAATATTGTGTTGCTCCCCCTTTTGCTGCCAAAACAGCCCTGACCTGTCGAGGCATGCACTCCACTAGACCCCTGAAGGTGTGCTGTGGTATCTGGCACCAAGATGTTAGCAGCAGATCCTTTGAATTCTGTAAGTTGTGAGGTAGGGCCTCTATGGATCGGACTTGTTTGTTCAGCACATCTGATGCACACAATTTGGAGGCCAAGTCAACACCTTAAACTCGTTGTTGTGCTCCTCAAAACATTCCTAAACCATTTTTGCTTTGTGGCAGGACAATTAATTTGGAACACTGGCCATTCACCCTTATTCTTGTATAATAGGTTAATCCAAGTTACAAATTTTTCTCCGAAACCCATTTCCATCAGTGTTTGTTCCAAAAATAGCCAATCAACTCTATCGAATGCTTTCTCAGCATCAAGGCTGAGAAGCATTGCATTTCTTTTATTTTTAATCGCTATTGATTGTAAATTTAAAGCCCTTCTCACATTGTTAGTTCCTTGATGGCCTTGAATAAATCCAGTTTGATCTGGTTTTATAACTTTTAATATAATTTTGAATTTGTTTAGCCATGATAGATGTTAGTATTTTATAATCCACACATAGAAGACTAATTGGGCGATAACTAGTACATTGTATGGGGTCTTTACCTTCTTTATGCAATACTGAAATTATGGCTTCGGACCACGATTTTGGTGGGTCTCCTGATTGTAGTGCATAATTACAGCATTAACTTCTTGAGCAATTTGAGCTACAGTAGCTCGTCTGTTTGATCGGACCACACAGGCCAGCCTTTGCTCCCCATGTGCATCAATGAGCCTTGGCCGCCCATGACCCTGTCACCACTGTTCCTTCCTTGGAGCACTTTTGATAGATCCTGACCACTGCAGACTGGGAACACCCCACAAGAGCTGCAGTTTTGGAGATGCTCTGACCCAGTCGTCTAGCCATCACAAGTTGGCCCTTGTCAAATCCTAACGCTTGCCCATTTTTCCTGCTTCTAACACATCAACTTTAAGGACAAAATGTTCACTTCCTGCCTAATATATCCCACCCACTAACAGGAGCCGTGATGAAGAGATCATCAGTGTTATTCACTTCACCTGTCAGTGGTCATAATGTTAACATGTCCCAAACATTTTAACAGGGTTGCTTGTTAAACAATTCCTCAAACAGACCAGCAGGTGGCGCGAAAGGCTCGTGTGAAACTCCACATGATTCTCTTTGTTTTGACTGAGAACAAAAGTAGCAGCCGAACTCAAACTGTCATTGTGTGTCAGGGAAAACAACCTAAACATGAAGAACAGAGGACACAGGGCTCGTTCTGGAGAGAAGGTGCTCCTGTGAGAGACTGCACGTCAGTGTTTGTGTAATAGTGTGTGTCACGTCTGATTCAAGCGTGTGTGTGTGTGTGTGTGAGACGCGACTTTCACGGTTCTGCGCGTGTCTGGAGTGACAGAAGAGGGTAAGTTATTTTACTGATGCACATTTGTATTCTAGTGTTTATGTTGTTCACAGTGCATGTAAGTATATGTATAGTGCAAAAGTAGAAAATTAACATCTAATAACTGTTTATGTGTGTAGTTCATTAGTACTCTTAGTCAATAAAGAAACAGCAACACTTTAAAGGGATAGTTCACCCAAAAATGAAAGATTGTGTCATCATTTACTCACCCTCATGTTGCTCCAAACCTGTGTGAGTTTCTTTCTTCTGTTGAACACACCAACATTCTTTAAAATAATCTTCTTTCAGAAGAAAGAAACTCACACAGGTTTGGAGCAACATGAGGGTGAGTAAATGATGACAATTTTCATTTTTGGGTGAACTATCCCTTTAAGAATTCTCAGATATTACTGTTTACTGTACTACTGTAATGTCTTTCGCACTGTATAAGACATTACAGTACTGTTGCATGTATATTGTATTGCGTTGCGTTGATTTAAGTGTTGGCAGCAGTTTGCGTTAAGATATTCCTTGCAAGGTCCTTCTAAATTGACTGCTAAACCTTAATGTATTTCAACCCCAAATGTATTTCATCATTATATTTGATGATAATTGGATTATATTTGTACTTTCATGTTATTGATACTCAAAAATAAATCCCTAAGCTTATAAAAAATAAGATTAATGGTTTACAAACGGGAAACAAACTTTGCCAACGACTTTATCCTTGACACAATGTGTGTTATTGTTCCAGCCAGGATTTATGGAGATTAGATCACGGCTGCTGGCATGTTATAAAAGTCATACTGATTGCTTCCAGTGTTTTACAGTGATTGTAGTACTAGTAGTAGTGATACTAGTAACCTGCAAAACTATTTTAAAGATGTTTATGTTTGTTGGATGCTACAGGTTTCTTCACAACATCATGAGACTGTGAGCTCAGTGTGGATTAGTTATGGCGGAAACCGACATCGACAAATCTCACCTGCCCGGTGTTTATGACGGTATGGGTTTTTCTGTTTTGCCCCTTTAGTTCTTCTGCTGCAGGTATGCGTGTTAAAGGTGTCTGTGTAATTGTCTTTGAACAGGGAACCATGAAAAACTGTTTTAACTTGTTGTTAACTCTTTCCCCACCATTGATGGAATTTTCCGGCAATCCATGTTTTCACAAGTGGGCGCTATTCCACATCTTCTGAAAGAGTACAAAATCTCCGGATCCAAAAACAATTGAAAAAGAAGCAGAAGCAAGTGATAGAAGCATTGCTTACACATATTACTAATGCAATCATCAAACATTAAACAGCAGTCGAAACTGCCTAGTGTTAGTGAATTAAATGTCAACCCATGAATCGGACTATGCAAGCTTTGGGGGTGTTGATGGACTCAATCTACTCTGCCTATGTTTTAATCATCGTTCTGAATCCAATCCAGATGAAATCTTTGACAAAAACATGATTTTAGCAGCTTTTTTTATGAAACTTACCCACACAAGTGTGCATAAATCTAGATTTTTTTAAAGCTGAATCTCTTGTTCTTTCATTTGAATTAAAACTAAATCGTATGTGCAAGTAAAAACATGAACTGTTACATGATTTATGTATAATGAGTGGTTCCCTATATTATTACAGGAAGGCGGTACAGTAAACAAATGATTTTTTCAAGAAGTTTTCTGTGCGCAAACATCCGAAGTGCGCCCTGAGCTGCCTCAGACAGCGTGCGAATAGCCTATTGAATTGAGTTCTCTCTAATGTCTTCTTGAGCTTTAACGGACAAATTTTCACAAAATTATGTCAAAATGCCTGTATAGGCAAGTATCCTTGTGAAATCTAATCAGTTATGTCTTATGTGAACTTAAACAGTTGAAAAGAAAACGTGTTTGTACCAGTATGTTGGATACGAGCAGATAACTGCTGTATTTTTATATGTTAATCTGACAACAAAAGAGAGAAAATCACTCACTGCTCTTGACTGGTTGAGCCCTGCTGGAGCAGCTCTAAATATTCACTGTGCTATTAAATTAAAGATAAAATATGAAAGTAACAGTAGCTCCAATACATTTTAACAGGCATACTTATGAAAATAAATTAAGGAAATATATATATATATATATTTATAGCACATAACAGACACAATACCGGTATAAATATACAATATGCGTCACATGACTAAACATTCGTCATCATTTCAAATACCTCCATTTTCACAGTACATGTTTTCAAATGTATCCACTTGGGAAATCGTTTTCATAAAGCTCTGTTTTCGTAAAAGATGCATTTTCAAACAAAAACAAATCAGTGTGTACAAGGCCTAACTATTGCTGACTGTTCTTCATCTCAGCTACTGCATGCAGGAAGAAAATGCACTGGCAAAAATTGCTTATTTACAGCAAACTTACATGTAATTATCCACAGTCTTTCAGTTTAATTAAAGGAAAAGTATTCAAAGGGTATTCAAAAATGAAGGGAAACTGAACTGAATGCTTAATCAGCATCTGGTTAATATTCCTGTGCAGGTTTGCTGTTGTCTTAGATGTTGTTTGGCAGGGCTGCTGTTGTGTGTTGTAGGAGATGAGATCAGCGTTCAGGAATGTGATGTGAGACCAGGACAGAGCGAGCGAGCGAGCGAACGAGAGTTGTGTGGTGCTGATAAGAGCTGGAGAGCATCCGTCCGCACACTTGTGCTCTTATCTGCCCTGGATGAGCTCAAGAGCTTCCCTGCGTTCCTGTTTCTTAAACAGGATTTGGGTCGAGATTCCAATTTTCTCCCGTTTTGGCCTAAAGCTGGATTGAAGATTCCAAGTGCAGGAGAATTCAGATGGACTGCACACAAAGACAGACCTACAATTTAGATCAGTTTACATCAAAAATCTGTAAACAAGAAGAACGCAGGAGGAACAGGGAAGTGCTGTTTGGTTGTTCATATAAACGTATGCACGGCTGCAGTTGAACCAAAAAAATCAGACAGACTGTCTGTGCATGAAACGGGACACTATATAAACACCTACCCAGTGAGATGCCTTCCCATAATGCATTTTAAGGCCTTATATGCTCTCCTGAAACTCACTGGTTTTTGAGCCGAGCTTCTGACCTGTTTCTTTGAGTTCATGTGTGCTGTGAACCTCCCTTAACTTCGCTGCCAGATATTTATAGCTTCTGTTTCTGCTCCTCGTGCCAAATATAGACAAAGAACTGCAGGAGAAAGTGAGTGATTTGGAGAGGAGAGCAGCATACAGGAAAAGACGAGGGATAAACGCTTGATAGTTTCATGCAGGGGTCCGGATTACTGTCTTTTCTCTCTTTCCTTTGTTTCTGGGACTCTGAATAGCACCATCTGTTTGTCCCGGGGGCCTCCGCTCAGCTGAGGGGGGTCAAACGACCACTGTCTTATCCCAACAAATGGACTCTTAACCACCCCTCATCGTCCTCTGTCTATTTAAGGGCTGACATTATTTATTCTTACACCTCGTAAACATTTTTTCTAACAAAAATAGCTTTTTTCACTTTTCACCGCTAGGTGGCGCTAATTTCTTTGGCTGTCAGAAATATTTGTTTTTAACTTTTTCCCCACCATTGACGAGTTATCCAGTTTTTAATGAGAAAACGCTTCCCTGCCATTGACAAGTTTTTCCGGCTTTCCATGTTTTCACTGTTATAAGGTAGGGGGTGCTATTACGCATCTCCTGAACGAGTACAGTATCTCCAGATCAAAGCACAGGCAGAAGCACAAGAAGAAGAAGAAACAAGCGATCATATATGTAAGCAATCATATGCATATGAAAAATAATGGGATCATCGACATTAAACGGCATATAAATCAAAACTGCCTGATGTTACTGTATGAAATGTCGACCCAGGACGAGCTAAAGGACTGTGAAGCTTTGGGGTGTTGATGGACTCCGTCTACTCCATCTGTGTTTTGATCATCGTTCTGAATCCCATCCATCTTTAATCTTTAAAAAAGCAAGTGTTCCGCACAAGTCCTGAAAAGTGAAGCCAAAACGTTTCGATCGCCCCCCAGTATAGGTCATAAACCCCGCCCTCTCCATGTAATCGAATGAGACGTGAGACAAACTAAACAATCAAATTAAACTTCAAATACATTTTTTCCAAAAACAGTTTCTGTCACTTTAGGTAGTTTTTATTTAGTTATTTGATGCTATAAAAACGGGGGTGTGACGTTTTGATTGACAGCTGAGATTGACGGCTTCTCTGAGTGAAGCAGCCACTGAGGCACCAACTGACTTTTTTCGGGATCTTCGGGAGGAGATTGGAGCTTTAACTTTAATTTCTACATTTTCATAACTGTTTATTTCACATCAACATAATGAGTTGTGAACTGTACTAACCAGCAGAAGATGTCAGCGCCATAATGGGCATCGGTGGCTTCTCTACAATGGAATAGAGTGAAGGTGCGTCGTCCATATTTTTTTACAGTAAATGCAATTTTTTGTTTTTTTCAGCTTCAGTTTTTTATGAAACTTACCCACATTCAAGTGTTGATAAAAAAAAGAATGCATGAAGCTAGAATATATATTTTATTATTTTTGGTTAAAAACAGAATGTCTGTTCTTTCTTTTGATATATTGCATGTTCATACAAAATCATTCTGGGGGCCATGACATTTTTGTGAAAATGATCAAAAACGCTGGTGGGGAACGAGTTAAAGCAAAAGTGCAATGCTGCATCCGAAATCAAATACTTCCTTACTATATAGTATGCAAAAAACAGTATACATAGTACATAGTATTCAAAAAGGCGAAAAGTAGCCGGATGACCTACTGCTTCTGGCGAGATTCTCAAGTGAGCATTCGATGGACACTTTACTATCCCCTGAGGCCACGGGAGAGGATTTATGAACGGTGTCATGACAAATTGGGTCCTCCTTCGAAATCATTCTCCCCAAACTGTCAGTTAATGATTATCCTAAATATATATGAATAATATTAATTTAAAATACGCATAGCTTACTATATAATGCGTACGTAAACACATTAGTGCATAATAAACCAACTGAATGTAATTTCTTACACTTAATTAACTGTTAATAAATACATAATATTAGCCTATTAAGTGAATAATTGAACATCTTTAATTTGTTTTATTTATAACTGAAATATTTGGACATTTAAGACTTTATTTAACACATAATTACATTAAAGATGATTGAGAATATATGTAGGGTAGGTGCAAATGTGTGTATAAACTAAGTTGCTTATCTGTATGATGTGCTAGTATATAAACTATAAACTAATACAGACATAAATGGTCATTATGACGTAGTTGAAACCGCATTTATAATCAAATGAATTTGTATTAAAAGCAATTTGAACCAATGGGATCGCTTGGGGTCCTAAAGGAGACCTGATTTCGGGGGGGGACCCAATTTGTCACTACAACGGCACTGAAGTGACGCAACTGACAAACTGACAACTGACATGGCAGATGTAGTACGTCCGAATTTCATTCATACTATATAGAACATACTTTTATAACAGTCGCAAAGTAAATTTAAATTCAAATCTGGTACCTACTCAGACAATGCAATTTCGGACACAGCGCAAGTGATTCCTCTAGTCTATGAGCTCCAAAAACGTACCATAAAACCACATTACCATTTGAGGTCAGAAAGAAGAAGATACTTTTATTCAAAGGTTGCATTAAATTGATTGAAAGTGACAGCAAAGACATTTAATGTTAGATTTATTTTCAAATAAATGCTGTTCTTTTGAACTTCCTATTCATCAAATAATCTTAAAAAATGTCATGGTTTCCACACAAATATTAAGCAACTTTTTTTTAACAATGATAATAATCAGAATTGATCAGCAATATCAGAATGATTTCAGAAGGATCATGTGACACTGAAGACTGGAGTAATGCTGCTGAAAATTCAGCTTTGATCACAGGAATAAATTACATTTTAACATATATTCAAATAGAAAACAGCTGTTTTAAATTGCAATAATGTTTACTGTAAATAAATCAAATAAATGCAGCCTTAGTGAGCATAAGAGACTATTCAAAGATTTCACTAGTTCACAAATTGTCCTAGACCACTTTAATGATAATTAACTTTTTTTTTGACATCCTTGCAGCTTTTTTAAGATTCAGGTCATTTAGGATTAAGTCACTGAGTTTAATTTTCTAACTATTGTTAGCTTTTCCTCACATCTGTGATCAAATCTGATACCATTCAGTGTTTAAATCGATCATGTTCACATGTCTGCATTCAAAGGCATCAAAGCTGTTGGTTTCAGGAATTGCACGTCACTATGGTTTAAAACCGGTTCTATTTTTAAGTTGCACAACATTGACTCTTGTTATGCACAAAACCCCTTTTCATGGCATTTAGTTTAACTGTGAGTATGCCAACCTTTATGAAACAAGCTTCTGTCCTGAGAGTGCCCATGTCAGCTTTTCCATCCCGAATCAGGGTGGAGGTGCCTGCAGAACCAGCAGGGGTTTTTCCTAACTTTTTTTTTTAAATCCATCTGCTTGAGCACCAGTGCTGTTTACTAACAGAGAGCATGACGGACAGACCTTCAGCTCATCATATAGGATGAGCTCACACTCGTGTGTGTATGTGCTTCATGACAGAAATAGTTTGACAAATGGACGCAGGCGCATCTTTAAAAACGGTAAATCCAATGGAGAATAACACATTTTATAACTGTTGTCTATAGTATCTTGCATACAGTATGTCTGATTGTTAGTTGCAATACATACCTGTGTTATATTGTCATACGCTTCTTTGTGAGCATTTAATATGTCTGACAGATCTGTAATTAGACGAGCTGTCTTTAATAATAGAGTGTCAGCTTTTATGACTCTGATGTTTAACATGCTTGTGCGATCGTTCATGAGCTTTTATTAGCTCGCTGTTTTTTCCACACTTGGTTAAAGAGAGCATGAGACAGAGAGACTCAGGGTTGTTATTTTATGTGTGTTTAATGTGCAGGGTTTTATTTGACCTTCTGCAGAGCCTTTTGTGCGTGTTTGCTTGGATGTCTTTTTTCAGGTTGCAATTGTTTAATAGTCGTTGAGTGGGCTCCTGTCTGAAATGGCATTTGAGTTGAGCTGTTTTGGCTGATTACATTGACACACCTCTGTAAGCTTATTGGGCATTATGTGCTTTTCCTCTGAGCCATTGTGTTAAAGTTGTTGACCCAGTTGGCTTGGCAGTAGTTTTCCTGTTTGGGCCCCAGTGTGGCGTTATTAGCAGAGCGGAGACAGAGATGGGCCGAAACATAAACCGCTCAAGGAGAATGAATTGCATGCACTGATAACGTTTATTGGCACAAAGCAGGTAAATAATTGCACAAATACGCCACTCAAAAATAAGACTTGATTTACACAATATCTTGTAGTTCTGAGTGCTAAGTTATGGAGGATGCAGCAGATTACCAAGATAGACTTGAATCAGCTTTATTAAAATGGCGAAAGTGTTTTATATTACCACATGTTAGGGTTGGCATTATAGCAATAGCTCTATGCCTGGTTATAATGCTGCTCTTCTTCATTTGATTCATTGCTACTACCATGATCAGACTTATTTTACCCTTTTTTATGTACATTATGGCATTTATTAATATTTTGAATTAGCTTTTGTTTTTATGTGCTAATTTCAGTTTAAGTTTAGCATTTTATGCTTTTAAGTTTTCATTTAATAATTATATTTTATGATCTTTCTGCATTATTTCAATTATCAAATACAATTTGTTTTAGTTTTAGTTTTTTTTAACATTTCCATTTAGCTGTAATTATTTTTTTCTTCCAGTTTTAGTCATTTTACTGCTTAAACTTATTTTAATCCAGTTAGTTGTCGAAAACAAAATTTCAAATTTTCGTTTTAGTTTTTTACATTTAACAAGTTTTTCATCTAATATTTATATTTTATTATATTTTTGTCATTTATTTTGTAATTTTATTTTTGCCATGCGAATAATGCAGACTTATCTTAAATAAAGTAATTTAAGTTTTGCGCTGAAATGAATGACAGTGACTCAAATGAAATTGCTGGTATTTATGAATACGTTTGCATGTAAAAATGCCACAACTCTTCAGTGACTTCACTTCCAAATTATGGACTAAATTAGAATGAAATGTTCATAAACTGGATATTTCTATCTCAAAAAACTTGATTTGATGAGCATTTTTTAAACTGTAAAATGCATGATTTAGATAAAAGCGTGACAGAATTATTTGAATTTTAAATTGCACCAATTAGACTACATTTCAACCTTTTTACTTGATGAGAGAATTTTTATTGTGATTTATTATTCAAATAAATGTATTGAACATTAGTATCAGTTACATTGCTCTTGTCCCATATTATAGAGATTACACAAATTTCACTGTGGTCAAATCACTATAATGTATCCTTTAATTTTTTGTCCCGTCCCATCCCGTCCCCCCCGTCCCCCACAGTGTGCCAATGTTTCTCTGTGTTAGAGGACGGCGCTCTGGCTCACAGTCTTCAAGAGCAGGAAAGTGAGTATAAGCATCTACTTTTTGTAATCTTGCTCATCCTTCCTTATTTAACTGGGTTAAAATAGGTCTGAACCTGATTCAACTTTTGCATCTCAGTTGAGCAGTTTTACAGCACCAACATCCAGAAGAACCAGGCAGCGCAGAATGATGTTCGTTTGGCCCGTAGGCTGCAGGAGGAAGAGGAGCAGCGAGCGAATCTCCGCCGAGACCTGCGGCAGCTGTAAGCATCGTCAGGCCTCGACACGTGTCCCGAATTACTCAGTCAGCAATCACAAAACCACAGACATTTAGGATATGCAAATGACTTTGTGGGAAACAGATGCCTTGACTTACTTGTGTTGCGTAACTTAATTAGTTTGTATATTGTGAGGTGTATGTCAAATAAACACAGGAAAGTTTTTAACGTTTTTTTGAAAGAAGTCTCTTATGCTCACCAAGGCTGCATTTATTTGATCAAAAATACAGTACAAACTGTGATATATTATTACAATTTAAAATAACAGTTTTCTATTTGAATAACTTTTCAAAATGTAATTTATTCCTGTGATCAAAGCTGAATTTTCAGCATCATTACTCCAGTCTTCAGTGTCACAGTGAAATCATTCTAATATGATGATTTGCTCCTCAAGGAACATTTCTGATTAGTATGTTAAAAACAGTTGTGCTGCTTCACATTTCAGGATTATTGGATGAATAGAAAGTTCAAAAGAACAGCATTTATTTGAAATAGAAGCCTGCTATCATTATAAATGCTATTACTGTCATGTTTGATCAATTTAATGCATCATTTGCTGAATAAAAGTGTTAATTATTACTGACTGCAAACTTTTGAACGCTAGTGTACATGATATTGCAACCGGCACAAAAGTGAAAAGCAAAAATATTTTCTTAAACTTTAAACTTTCTGTCTCATTTGCAGGGAGGAAGAGGACTGCAGATATGCACAGATGATTCAGGAAGAGCTCCAGAGGTGTGCTGAGGAGGCCAGGAGGCGAGAGGAAGAGGACGAGGTGTGTCTTATCAAAACATGACAAAGATAAACCTAAAAATAAGCCAGACTGTAAAACTAGATTCTTACATTATCTGAAGTAAATGCGAGTGGTGTTTTTGCTTTTGCGATTGCTAAGGTATGGTTGCTTGGGATTTCTAACCAATTGGTTGCTCACTGTTAATAGTGGCATTGAATTGCATTTATGTAGCCTTGATTAACTATATAGACTTAGTCGGTGTCGTGTCATATAGTGATGGGCATTCCGGCTCTTTTTCGTGAGCCAGCTCGTTTGACTCAGCTCACTGAAAAGAGCTGGCTCTTTTGGCTCACAAACGGCTCTTTAAAAAATAAATGTTTTAACTATGACTTTGACTATGATAGGTGTGAAAACAATTCAAATTCAATTATTAAATGAAATCATACTCAGTGTCTCACAATTTCTCTAAAAATGGATATTCAAATGTGGTAGTATAGAAACAACATAAAAAAACCTATTTGAATCTGAACAGCATAATAGAACCCATATTAAAGAAAAATAAATAACTGAAAGGATTAAACTGGTCCCTCTTTTTCTCTCTTCTTTATTGCCATGTTATAACTAGTATAACTAGCACGCACACACGCACGCACGCAGTATAATTGGTTGACACCGCGTGATTGACAGGAACAGAATGTGAGGCTGATCAGACAGTCGAAATGAATGTGTGTGCGTCTTTAGGTTCTTTGAATTAGTCTGTTATTTTAAATAAAATGTAAATCATTCATTATTTCGTAATGATTTAATTTCTATAGGCTATATTTTTAAAAAATAGAGTCGGCTCTTCAGAAATGCGAGCCAACTCCCGACGTTCACCTACAAGAGTCGGCTCTTAGAGCCAGCTTATTCGCGAACGACCCATCACTAGTGTCATAGCTGGGGGCGTGGCATGGGGGCGGAGTCGGCATTGGGGAAAACAGTCCATTCCCCCACACTGGAAATGCATGGTGTTAACCCAGTATAGCCTATATAGAATCACTTCTGTCACTTAACAGAGCAAGATATATAGAAAAACTGAGCCGAATTGGGTCGGATTGTTCGTACAGTATGTGTGACTGGAAAAACGACCCAACGCAATGGCCAGAGGTGTCATTTTCTCGTGAAAATGCATGCTGCTCCCACAAATATTACACGACATGCCTACTTCATAAATCCCCGTCTTTCGATGAAGACATTTATTCAGTGTTCCTGAATTTAATGTATGTATTACATACATTTAACGTTTTAAAATGATCATAAAACTTGTCTTGTGCTATGAAATGTTTTCCTGAATAGGCCGTGGGCAATGCAAAGGGCGTTTGTTCATGTATTTGTTTGGGCTAGAATAGAAACATGAAATGCGCAGAGTCTAATGTCAAACTTACCGCAGTGCCACGTTTAACAAACATTTGTCAAAAGCCTAAAAGCCTATTTGATAAGCTGTTTGGCATCAATCACACAGGTTAGATAAAGTTTAGACATCCGTCAGTTTTCTGTTGTCTTGCATGCATGTGGCTTTATCTGTTTATTTATTCGTTTTTCTTGTTAGTACAGACATGCACGAATGAATTAGTTGAGCATTTACATTTTACAAAGCAAATTTGGAGTTGACATGTCAGTGTCACAATACTATTCAAATTATTGAACAACAGCAAAGTTTTGTTTTTTTATAGAAACCGTCTGATTTATGAAGTAGGCTATAATATTTGGGGGAGCAGCATGTATTCTGACGAGAAAATATCATTCAAGTGTCGTACATGTAATGTGACTAATATCAGCTTGTAAGCTTGAAGCACAAACATGAGCCCAGCCGTTCCCATCATGAAATAAAGAAGACTTTTGAATGTTTTGTACATTAATAACCTCACACACTATGTGATAGCTTGCGTGAAAACTGCTTTAATGGGAAGTTGACTGCTTTTTGACGCAGTTCGAGTCCCGTGACAAGTATGACTATATTGCCGTTTTTGTTAAACAAACTTTTGCCATTAGAGTAATGAAATCTCTTATTTTTCATCTTTACAATAATACCAGCATCATGTAGTGCAAATGTTTAATTGTAATGGGCGTATTGCACAGGCTTACAGAATAGACGAACTGGAGAATTGTGCAGCAGTGGGGGCAGTCTGTTTATTCGGCAGTATAAAACTTCAGATCGGGGTTTTTTTTTACTTATTAGAGGTGCAGAACACCACACAGAATTTTTTTTGCCATTGCACCAAGCAAAAATCTATTGTAATCATTACAAAATAAAGCATCTAACAAGGTCTACACGCGTTCATTCAAATGGCTTGTTTTCCCCCATGGCATAAACGGATATGATGTTTTTGTGGGCGTTTCCAGTAATGCCGACCAAGTCAATAGAGCTTATGTAGCCCCGCCCCGCTGCGCTCGTTGTGTTCTGTCTTCCGGTTTGTATTTCCACAGCATGAAGGTAAGATCTTATGGATTTATGAATGAACTGCTCGTTTTAAAATCTTTTTAAAAACATGTAATACTAGCTATTTCATATGCAAAGATGTCAATCACAGCAGTGGGCGTTTACACTGAAGTCTCACAGCAGCCAATCACAGCAGTGGGGGCGTTTACACTGAAGTCTCACAACAGCCAATCACAGCAGTGGGCGTTTACACTGAAGTCTCACAGCAGCCAATCACAGCAGTGGAGGCATTTACACTGAAGTCTCACAGCAGCCAATCACAGCAGTGGGTGTTTACACTGAAGTCTCACAGCAGCCAATCACAGCAGTGGGGGCGTTTACACTGAAGTCTCACAACAGCCAATCACAGCAGTGGGGGTTTACACTGAAGTCTCACAGCAGCCAATCACAGCAGTGGGCGTTTACACTGAAGTCTCACAGCAGCCAATTACAGCAGTGGGCGTTTACACTGAAGTCTCACAGCAGCCAATCACAGCAGTGGGCGTTTACACTGAAGTCTCTCAGCTGCCAATCACAGCAGTGGGCATTTACACTGAAGTCTCTCAGCTGCCAATCACAGCAGTGGGGGCATTTACACTGAAGTCTCTCAGCAGCCAATCACAGTAGTGGGGGCATTTATACTGAAGTCTCTCAGCTGCCAATCACAGCAGTGGGGGCATTTACACTGAAGTCTCTCAGCAGCCAATCACAGCAGTGGGGGCATTTATACTGAAGTCTCACAGCAGCCAATCACAGCAGTGGACGTTTACACTGAAGTCTCACAGCAGCCAATCACAGCAGTGGGGGCATTTATACTGAAGTCTCACAGCAGCCAATCACAGCAGTGGACGTTTACACTGAAGTCTCTCAGCAGCCAATCACAGCAGTGGGGGCATTTATACTGAAGTCTCACAGCAGCCAATCACAGCAGTGGGCGTTTACACTGAACTCTCACAGCAGCCAATCACAGCAGTGGGCATTTACACTGAAGTCTCACAGCAGCCAATCACAGCAGTGGGCGTTTACACTGAAGTCTCACAGCAGCCAATCACAGCAGTGGGCGTTTACACTGAAGTCTCACAGCAGCCAATCACAGCAGTGGGCGTTTACACTGAAGTCTCACAGCAGCCAATCACAGCAGTGGGCATTTACACTGAAGTTTCACAGCAATCACAATCACAGCAGTGGGGGTTTACACTGAAGTCTCACAGCAGCCAATCACAGCAGTGGGCATTTACACTGAAGTCTCACAGCAGACACGCCCCTTCAAACAGAGCGTTCAAATCAGGGTAGAAAAATGCCTTTTATTTCTAAATTATGACCATTTTTGATGTAACAATAATACTAACATTATAAGTGCACCCCAGGAAACATTATAAAACAATGCAGTTCATGACCCCTTTAAAGTAACAGCAGCCTAATATACCTGCTGCTGTCTGTCATTAATGTTAATCAAACAACAAAATACAGAGAAAATCACTTTTCTAGCTTTAACAAAGATTAATTAATTTTATTTATACAGTGAAGAATATGTCGTTATTTTACATTTGATTATTCAATTTTTGTACCTGAATACTGTTATGTAATACTGTTTGACTTACCTGAAAAACATAATGCACTTTTTCATTTGCATCTTTGTTCTATTGTATTTATCTATGCTTGTAATGTGTTTATTATTTTCTATGCAGATTCACTCTGCTATGAAATCACCCCGATCATTATAGAATGATGAATTCTTTCCAAATAAAGCTATTCAAGCCACCTGATGAAGTTTTCATATCGCAATATATATCGCAAAAGACAAAATTCTAAAGATGGCTGCTCGCTTGTTTCTTTGGCGCATATAAAAGTCTGAATTCAGAGCCATGATTATGATTATCAGATGTTTGGTATCATAAATGTTGCTTTTTTAGCTCAAATAATGCTAAAAACCTGGTCTGTTCTCATTCTAGGGTTAAAAAAGAGACCATTTCAGGCAACATTCATTCATATTGAACCGCAATATAACATTGATTTTTCCCATTCATTTCTATGCAAATGGAAAGTGTTTTGTTCATTGCTCTGTTGTTAATGATCAGTCCACTCATGCTAAGCTGATTAAAACACCTGTGTGAGGTGGCAGTTGTGTAGAGAGGCTTTTGCAGAGAGCAATAAAGGACAGAAAGAACATAAAAGATAGAAGAGACTGAGAAGACTGAGGCCCGAGTCGGATCTTGCACTCAGATATCCATTGGCTTCAAGTATTCTTTTATGTCCTTTATTTAGCAGTTGGGCGACATTTCTGTCGCTTAAAGGAGCAGCTTTGTCATCATTGTTGTCAGGAGTGGTTTTTGAAAGTGTTCCCATGGCGATGTCTGCGGTGTTTCCGGGGTGACGAGTGGTTTGTCTCTGAGGAGGTGGACCGCTCATCTGGAAGGCCACGTCCCGCTGGATGAACAGTGAGGTTCTGTATTTGTGGAAAGACTATTTACAAGAGGCTTTCTGAGGCCGTTTGTCTGGAGCCTTTCGGAAAAATGTCTTGAAGTAATGACCTATAGTAATTGGACTCTTTTAAAGAGGCATTAGCTTTCATCCAAATTTGCAAATTTAACTTGGAACATGGCATAAAACATTTGCAAATGAAGCACTGTTTCCATATCATGTGTTCAAGAGAACAAAATCATCACTTCCAGGGAAATTGGCGCAAAATATATATAATAAAAATGGTAGTTGTTGTAATTGGGGAAGAAACTGTGGCTCTTTTTTTGTACATCATTTGAAACAGATGAAACGCAATCTTGTGAGTTTTGGAAGGTCATTATTCCCAACCATTTTGATGACAGACTTTGGCATTTCAGAATGACCAAAACAACATTTGAGATGCGGTGCAATGCGATTGGTCCGATGGTTAGTCCAGATATCCAATCACATCATCTGTTGAAGTTTTTTACTGTTTTTTGTTGCACATGGCAGTAAATGTGTTTCCATCGTAGTTCATGCACGTCGTCTTATCGGATAAAAAAAATATCTGCCTCAAAAGAGCACACGTAATGCATATTTTTTGAATTTATGCACATATTTCCATCAAGCCTTTTTTTTAATGCAATATCCTAAAATTTGCATAAAAATAGGTGAATGGAAACAGTGACCGAAATGTAGTTGGCTTTAATATTTTGTATTTAATGCAATGAAAAACTTAAAATTAATGATTTTTTCTGAGTGTAACCAGATTTCTGAAATCTCACTTATTATTTTAGTATTAAAAATGGGGACAATTCACTTTTTGTATGGTTTTGTTTTTTAATATTTGCGGGTTCTATAAACTATTATTATAATTATAAAGAGACATAGTGAAGAAAAATTTATTTGTCTTTGATATTTTTCATCTAATTCAATGAAAAAGTGAAACATTTTGTCCACTAGTTCCAGATTTAGAAATGTTAGGGACACAAAACTTGCCTTTCATCTCTCTTGTTGCAATATTAAGAATAATATTTTTACATGACCAGATTTCTGATGGAAACCAGAGACATTTCCTTGTTCATTGGTCAAAACATTGAAATCTCACTTGTTGTCTATGAATTAAAAATGAGGACAATACATTTTTGTATACCTTTTGTTTTTAATTGTTGTGGGTTTCATAAACTATTATTATAATTAATGTTAATAATTTAAAAAATAGCGGACAGATCAATACAGTTATAACAAAATTATGACTTAAAAAACATTTAAAAAATGAAAATAAAGAAATATAAAAATATGTAAAAAAAAATATATATATTTGTACTATTTTTAAATTGTATTCAATATTTTCAGTTTCACAAACTAATACATTTAATATTATTATTATTTTGAATGATTTCTCTGGTAACCAGCAGGCTGTGTTGGTTGTATATTTTTGCAGTTTATTTCCAAGGTATTTTGAACATGTTGTAAAACAGGGACATAACCGTGGACAGGACACCAGGCTCACAGAAAATGACAATGTCTTGTGATGTTTATGTGTGCAGCCTCTGTGATTCTCCATCAGCACCTGCTCTGTTTGTTAACTCGTGGTGTTTTTTTCCCCGATGTGGGCTGTAGTCGTTCTGCATGAACACCTGGTGTTGACTGTCCTTTCTGCCTAGCGGCGACAGTATTCGACTGCAAACTGAGCAGTTCAGTGGGGTAGAAGAGATTTGTACTGGTAATTGACTTGCTGTATTTCTGCCAGCCTGTGAACAGAGTCTAGCAGTGTGAATGCCCACTGGAGCTGGAGCCTTCTCTTATTCTGGGTGTAAAATCAGATTTCCAGTAATGGCTAAATGTATCCTTCTGTATCTTGGCAGTGTCATGTTGTTCTCATAACTGCTGGCGATATTTTCCTAGAATAACATCTTTATCTGAGTGACCCTGTCAACACTATGTCAGCTATTTCAAAACAGTGCTCACCTCATAAGTCAGAAATCGCACACTATTGGCAAGGCATATATATTAGTGCCGTCAATCGATTAAAAGAACTAACTAATTAATCACACATTTTTTCTGTAATGAATCGCAATTAATCACAATTAAAAACATAGAAGTTTTTAATATTTTTATATTGTAATAATTTCACAGTTACTCTCCAAATGTAGAATATTAACAACTTAAAGACAGTATATTTTGTTGTATATACCATTACAACAATTATTTAAATATTTGTCGTAATGGCATTTCTTTTATAAATTAATATGTCTCTATGAAATTGATTTTTTTTTTATTTTATACATAAATACAGCCATTCAGCATTACAGTGTAATTGAAAGCTATATCAATTTCAATATTTATTAGGCTTTAAAAAAATAACTTTTAATTTAAGTGAACTTTAAACAATCTTCACATAAACCTATTATAATAAATGTTATTTACCTGTGACCTTCCTGTCTAACTTTTAGGAAATATACAGAAATTAGTTATCAAACAGTCTGCACTGCTTAAATAATAACTTAAATATAGATTAATCCTTATTAAAGCTACATTTTTTCTGTTATCTTTGTTCTTTGATGAACTTTAATGACACCACAGCTGTTTTATTAGGCTGCTGTCACTTTAAGATCTGCCACTGCCGAACATGACGCGGATCTGACGCGCTGTCTCACGCATCACATTTTCACACAACTCTTTAAGTTAGTTTAAGACGTTATTTAACTCATTTAAGACTGCTCTTATGAGGATACTAGACAAAATGGGCATTTTGGCATAATTCTGTGTTATTGTTCGTTCAAGCGCGAAAGAAAACCTGATTCTGGCGCGTGTCTTTCTGAGCATCGCGTGTGTGTGTGTCACATAGACAGGACATTCACAGACAAGCACGTTCTCTTTAATGGTTTAAAAGCATTTGCATTAATAAGAGCATGATCATAATGTAATGCTAGGATGACAGAAAAAACTGACATTTTGTTTATTTTTTTGGATTTGTGTTTATATAAATTGTATACATTTTTGTGTACGATTTTATCTCATATTTGTGTTACATTTGTTTGAATGGCAAGAGAGGCCCTCATATTGTGTGTGTGTGTGTGTGTGTGCGTGCGTGTATGATTGTACAAGAGCGTGTTAGACACACACATTCCCACTTGAGTTCTTCAGGCCTGTATCGTCGAGGGTGGGCATCAGAATGGAAACTCTTTCACCATGGTGCCGCACAATGAGAAATGCCTCACCGTGGTGCTGAGAGCATGTTGATTGTTATAGCTTAACTAGACATACTTTAACTCTTCAGTCTGTATGACACAAGTTTTGTAAACGCTCAGTCTTAAGTGCCAAAACAACAGCTTCAAGACTGGAATACCCACGAGTCCACACAACTGCATCCTCTGAGGTTGTGTGTGTATTTGTGTAGCCGTTGCATTGACTTTCCCATGGGGAATTCTCTGTTTGTTTATAAGAAATACAGTAAAACCACCTTTAGGGAACATCCAGACATCCAGTTGATTAAATATAGGGACTGTCTTGATGGACGATCAGCAAACACAGACAAATCATAACCAAAAATTTAAATTACCTTAAACTTCACACTCAAAACTATGGCTTTAATGACTTGTAATATAGTGAATTTATAGTTTTTACTACTTTTAAGGTGTTCTAGTGATTTTTATTCTGACCTCATTGTTATGGTTCATGTTTTTTAAGACCCAACAGAGGGTGATTTAAATGATGATCTTTATTTTTTTTGGTTGAACTGGCCCTTTAATAGTGTGACCATAAAACACAAAGCTCCTTTTTACATTACTGTCCTCTAGTGGACATCTGAAGTATATACTTCATAGTGAATGCTTTTTGTCTCTTTTTTTTGTCTCTTTTTCTTCCTTAACATTGTTCAGTTAAGAAAAACCTCATCAAATGAACTAAACTAAAAAAGTACCTTATATTTTAAATTAAAAGTAACATGGTCAGGATTTTAAATGTTATTTTTATCTCACTTCCTGTCGTTATTTCCCTAATTTTGCTGCTTAAGCTGTTGGTGTATAAAATTAAAAATTGTTTCCTACTCTATTTAATTGATAAAGGATCACAACAATGTCACATCAGACACGTACCATGGTAAGCATGGTTTCTGCCAAAATACTAGTTAATTTTCCTCCAGTTTAGGTTTCATGTTGGCTTCAGAAAACTGTTTAAACCCATACGAGTTTATTATGATATTGCTGTAGTCACAATAGCTGTGGTTAATGTGGTATTTTGGCAGAAACTGGTTAGGATCAAGTGATAAAGTCAGCCAGTTATTCTCCAAACGGCTGCTGTGCAGTGTGACACCTTTATAATAGATGCTTCTGTGCGTCGTGAGGTTTTCTTCTGTGGTGTCAGCGTGTAAACGAGGCCTGAGGCCACTGAAGTGCTCAGCAGATCTCAGACGAGGTGTCTGTCCTGAGAAGCGCCTCTGTGGGCGTCACACACACATATAGATCGTGTGTAGGTGTGTGTGTGTGTGAGCTGTACTTTCCGCGGGTCTGGTCTGCATGTGCTCTGGTGGGTGTCACTCTGGTTTTTCGTGTGCTTTTGTTCGAGTGACTCCGTGATGGAACTTTAGCGGCCTACTCTGACACCTCTGCTCTGTGATCTTAAACTCAGACCAAGATGTGTGTGTGTGTGTGTGTGTGTGTGTGTGTGTGTGTGTGTGTGTGTGTGTGGTGTGGTGTGGTGTCTTCTGAATATCACCTCTCCTCCACCCTCATGCATTAGAGCTATATTCAGTTTGGCCGCTGCTTCAGGCCTGTCAGTTAAGCCAAAATCCAATGTGAAATCATAATGAACAGTGTTTACTTTCTTTATGCATGTTAAAAATTAAAGCTAAATAAAAATGGTCTTATTTGTGAACTTATGAATCCAAACCCCATCTTATATTTACTTCTAATATGTACAGTTTCACTTGGAAATATGTCACACATACATGATGCATGTGTTTTGTTATTTTCTCCTTTAAAAGGGTTTAAAGACTAGTTATCGGTTTAACCACACTGACACCATTGGATGATGATGACTTTGCAACTTTGCAATATTGACACTGTTATTGAACTAAATTGAGTTGAATAATAACATTATTGTCTTCTGTAGAGCTGCTTTACTACTAAAATTGAATTGGTAACACTTTAGTTTAAGGTCCAATTCTCATTATTAACTAGTTGCTTATTAGCATGCATATTACTAGGATATTGGCTGTTTATTAGCACATATTAATGCCTTATTCTGCATGACTGTATTCTACGTCCCTTAATCCTACCCAATACCTAAACTTAACAACTAACTTACTATTAATAAGCAGTAATTAGGAGTTTATTGAGGCAAAATCGTAGTTAATAGGACCCTAATCTAAAGTGTGACCATTGAATTTGATTCATAATTGATGAATTTTACAACAGTAACACTGTTATCTGGTTTAAAATTATCTGTATTGTATAATGCACTATGTAAATAAATATGACTTGACTTATGTTTGTTAAAACACATCATGCATCAGCCGTTTTTATAATGGAATTTGTGTGTGTGAATTGTTTCCTGAACAGGAAATCGCTAAACAGCTACAGGAAGAAGAAGAAATAGAGATGAGACGGCAGAGGGCTGATGATGGTCACCATGAAAATGACTGTGTTTCTCCACTATGTGAAGGTAAATGTTTTTTTGTTAATGTAGATACATGCATAATATGTTGCACAATTATGGTAGGCTTTGGTCTTAAAAGGCTGCTCTCCTTCCGTCAGGGTTGGGAATCTGGGAGCAGGTGCTTCAGGATGCTGAGCTGGCCCGTAGACTTCAGGAGGAAGAGGATATGTTGCCTCGCAGAGATGTACGTTACATTGAATGTGTTTTATCTGCTTACGTACACACTTGAGGCCTGCTACTCGAACCAAGCCTGATTTCGGTTAGTATAATCGGTCATGTATAACTTCGGGTTTGCATAGGGTTCGGGACCAGTCTTACTTGGTTTTTGGAGATTGTGAGTTTCTGTGTGCCCGCGGAGCCCCTAAGGGGACATGGTGGTGGAAAAAAATATAAGATTGGAGGGAAAATAATAAGTCAGTGCTTTGCCCCAAATGTTTTGCCCAGAGAAACTTTGAGTTTGTCTGAGTTTGTGAGGACGTAAAAGCATTGCCAAAAAAATTTTTCCTCCCATCTCTTATTTTTTTTCTTCACCATTTCCCTTTAGGGGCTCCGTAGTGTGCCCGTGTCAACTGCTTTAAAGGGAAATAAAAGGGAAGTGCATGGGCGACTTTGGGTTTGAGTCGGACTCAATCTTTTGACAGTCTAAATTTGACAGTATCTGAATAAATTTTATTTTAAATTAAAATCTAATTGAAATGTAATGCTAATGCAGTATTCTAACTCGCACCCATTTATTTATTTATTTGGTCATTTAAATAAAATAAATTACAAACATTAGATTAAAAACTTAAACGTAAAAACACTTGACCTTGAAAAATGTTTTGCTTTGGCAACTAACCGAAATAAAATAAGTTGAAGTACTAAAATTAAAAAAAATCAAAATAAATTAAAGCTAAATAGAAATGTAAAAAAAACAATAAAATCATATAACAAAATTACTAAAACTTAAACTAAAATGAAAAATGAAAATATAAAAATAAAAGCTACTTTAAAATATGAATAAATACTATAATATTATAGTATATAAATAATACTAAAAACACACATAGTATAAATTTTTGTCTTTTTGTTACTTAAAGGTGCAGTGTGTAGTATTTATGAGGATCTATTGACAGAAATGCAATATAATATACATACCTATGTTTTCAGTGGTGTATTAAGACCTTACATAATGAACCGTTATGTTTTTATTATCTTAGAATGAGCCATTTCTATCTTCATACACCGCGGGTCCCCTTACAGTGAAGTCGCCATTTTGTCATGTTTCTACAGTAGCCCTAAATGGACAAAACTGCTCTACAGAGCGCTAGCTACTCTCTGCTGTCTCAGACGACATCTTTGTCCTGTGTCGGCCACCGTAGCTTCAAAATGGAGGGGTGAGCGGTGGGCGATAGCAATTCACAATCCCACCACTACATGCGGCTAACATTTACACACTGCACCTTTAAGTGAAACTAAAATTAAATAAAATTGCTAAAACTAAAATAAATTTAAAAATGAAAACTGAAAAATAAAAGCTTCAAAATATGAATAAATATTGTAATTGTATATAATAATTACTAACACCTAAATTATAAGTTTGCTACTAACACAACACACATAGTATTTATTATGTCTTTTGATTGGCAGTTTCCTCGCAGCTCTGGATCAGAGGTGGACTTCATTGCGGCTCAAGTAGCTCAAGATGAGGTAGAAAAATCTTACACTGTAAAAAGATTCTTGGAATGGAGATTAACTTAAGTACATCAAATGACATACTACTTCTCAAACGTCTAAATAAATATCAGCTGTAATGTCGTCCCCAAACTGCCTAAATCTGCTGTATAAATGCTCATCAGGAGATCGCACAATACATGCAGCAGCGCCATCAGAGAAGAGTCAACGACAGGCCACGAGACCTAGAGATCCAGACCAGACCTGCTGAACCAAGAGATGAAGGAAACACCACAACCAGGAAGGTCTGAATGAACCTCCTCTGCTTAATGAATACACAACTCTAATAATAAATGAGGGACTGATGGTATTCATGATAACACAACCTCAAACGTTTTACTGATTTTATTCAACACTTGTGAAAAGTAAAGCAAGCAAACACTTAACTTAATTTCCAATGTACTGAAAAAAACTGCATTTTTTTATTCTTTCGCTATATATTTTGCAGACTTTCTCATTTAAAGGGGATGCCTAGAATAGGTTTTCATGCTTGAATGTTCAAAAAACATAAATTTTCCCCATATTGTCCATTGTCGCAGCTCCTCTCTTCCCAGTCTGTCAGTAATGCTCTGTTTAGTTCCTGTCTATATGAAGCCCCGCCTTCTGAAAAGCACAGTGTGCTCTGATTGGTCGTATGGACCAGTGTGTTGTGATTGGTCAATCGCTTTGAGCGTGTTTGGGAAATGTCCTGCCCCTTACCATAATCGTGAGTTTCAACAACTCAACCAGTCCCGCCCCTTTATTTTGCATATGCCTCGGGCAGGAATTATTTAAATGACGTGTTTGTTTTTCTGAAGAAAACTCAAGACTCCAATGGAGGCGTTTCAGGGAGTTCAGAAACAATGACACTGACATAGAGCATAACTCCGTTTGGAGGGACCTTAAATAACAACATTACACGCTAAAGAAAGTTGAACATGTAAAAAAGCATAACAGGACCCCTTTAATTCATGGTGTGGATAGGCCTTTCATTTGTAATTTGTTTCACATTTTCGTTTTGGTGTAAATGGACATTTTTCAGACCATGTTGTCTTAAATTTCAGGCTCTTCAGATGTTGCGAGAGAGGCTGAACTCAGACGGACTGCATTCGCCAGTGGAAGAGGAAGACTACACCATTGAAAACCATCTAGCAAGCCCATCATGCACTGCACTGTGAGTCACACATTCATTATCACACACATTCACACAATCTGCCGTTTCTCAAGAACGCCTTTCAACAGTTACTGTATCTTTGCACTTTGTTTATCTCTTTTTAGCCGAAACCAACACATACACAACATTGCAGAGGAACTGGACCCTACGTTCAAGGCTAGGAAGCGCGAGAGCCACATTTCCACCAGCCCCCCGTCAGGTACAAATGCATGGTTATATAATAGGAACGTTCAATAACTGAACAATAATTTACAATAACTGAATTCAATATTTGTGCCACATCAGCAGCCATTTCCTGTTTCCTCAGCAGGTCTGTGCTTGGCCCCTCGTAACCCGCACAGTATCTTTTATGAGTATTTACCAGAACCTACTTTCATACCACCAACTAAACGGCAGAGCGACAAAGGAGGACGTCACAAAGCCAAAGACAAGAAAGAGAACTGTAAACAACAGTGAACGTATGACTGATTTACTGGTGCCTCTCAGTTTTGACTTTTAAAGTGCAAGTATTGTATAATCAATTTTATGGACACTGATTAATCTGTTGTTAGACTAGAATATATAACTGGTGATTCTCTGATGTTCCATTCATGCATTCTTAGAAAAAAAGGTTCAGTGGGGTTCTAAATAGAACTCTATGGTTCTTTACTCAATTTTAAAAACTCTTCATGCCAGAAAAGTTCTATATAAGTAGAAATGTCTTATGTTTAATGGGTTTTTTCAATTTTTCTTGTGATTAAAGCATGTTTACTAGCTGTTTAATTCATAAAATTTATTCAAATTAAAGAATGAATTAAAACTAAATGAATTAAAACTAAATCCATAAAATGATGGTTCTATATATGAAGCGCCTGACAGAACCCTTTAAGGTTCTATATGGAACCTTTTCTTCTAAAAGTGTGCAACTTGTTAATGGAACGACACTTGAAGTTGGTCTTCCAACTTTGACTGTAATGTCATCACACAAACATGATGGCACCCAGGGAAATAAATGATAAACACTTGCTTGTATTTTGATAGATTTAGAAGTCAAAGTTAACCTGTTTTGCAAACGCTTGCAGTGACGTGTGTACAACACTAATTTTTTAAATCTCTGTTGTTAATTGTACACCTGCAAAATGAATATTAGCATAGAGTGCTGCAAGGACAATGTATTTTTGTAGGCCAAAACCCAGAAACGAGTTAGCATTCAAGTCAATAGGTTTTTTGAAGGGGTTTTTGGTTAAATGCCTGAAATAAAGTTTGTGGTTAACGTCGTTCACGTCATTATCCCAAATGTATCCAAGAATGTTTAAATCCAGAGAAATAAGCAATTTTAACCAGGACACGGACCGTGTGTCGCCTATCAATGAATCATATCCGCGTTACCCTCGATTTCCGGTTTTATTTTGTAGAAACCATGGAAACACCAAAGACGCTTTTTAATATATGATGTGTTTTATTAGACAGGTGAGCAACTGTTTGGATACATTCATGGACGGAAAATTGATCATTGTTATATATCTCAACACAGTTAGTCTTATTATTTAAATATGGTATTCACTGTAAATCAAGAAAACCAGGTTTTACCATGCCTAACATCGATCTAGCTCACTGCAGTGTGAACAATTGTCTCATAGTCGCTGCCAAGCGAACGCACAGAGTATTATAACATAACTTTCTAATATGATAAAACAGCGCTGTTACCCCACATACGTGTGAGCGGAAGAAGCAGAAGCGCTCGCCTGCGGCAGAATAAAAGCTGCTCTCGAGCCGTGTGTCGTGCTTGTCTCTCATTAGCAATCGCTCCAGCGACCTCATTCCGCTCCAACGGCTTTCAGCCCCACCCTGCTTCATACTACAGTAACGTTAATAAATCTTTAATACCTTGACTCCTGTCGGGATCTTTTCCACCGGCTGTAGAGGTAAAAGACAACAGCTCCCACGACCTGTGGCTGCGAAAATTGCATATTGTGCCTTGAATGTCCCATTGTGATCTTTGAAGGCTTTTACTTGTCTTGAAAAAGGCGGATGCTAACATGTGGCTAAATGGGACGATAGAGGTTGTCGGAGAAATTAAATGTCATTAGACTCCGACTCATTGTTTATAATCGCGCTCTTGCAAACTCAAACATATAGGGAAAATGTTTTATATAAAAGGTGCATACAAGCCATGTCGCAATTACCTTAATTACGAGATTTCAACAGCGTTCACGTCCTTGTAGAGATCATAATTACAACTTGTAAGCTAGGAATTTTTTGAGAGCTCCTACTTGTACCATGTGACCGTGATAGTCTTGCCATAGAAACGCGGTTACACTTTATTTTAAGTTGTCATTGTTACATTGTAATTATATATTTAAGTACTCAGAAATAATAATTAACGACATGTACTTACTATAGGGTTAGGGTAGGAGTAGGGTTTGGTTGAGGGTTAGTTGCATGTAATTATGCATAATTTACTGTTATTACTATGGTAAGTACATGTAACATATGTAACAAGGACACTAAAATAAAGTGTTACCAAACACATAATTCCTAGTCTTAGGACATGAACAGCTCCGATTAGAACACCATGTGTTATCATCTCGAAATTACGTTAATTACGACATGGTGTGAATGCACCCATGATGACGTTGAAATCATGTGATGTGATTTATAGATATAGTATCATATAATATAGTATTTATAGACTACGCTTAGCTTTTCACTTCTGCCGATTGTATTCAGGCAAGTTGTTCACTTGTGAAGATTATCATGATGAACAAAACATGTACGAATAATAAACTTTTATTTGTCACAGACCTTATTTTCTGAAATAATCCAAAAGCCAATGGTAAAAATCGTATTGGATTTTGTCAATACGAATTTACGGTTTGTCCTACAAAAATACGTCTTCACTGCAGCACCCTATTAGTTATGCATCACAATTTGATTCATCTGTGTTGACAATCAAACACTCTCCGCGTGTTGGGCAATAGATTGTCTTTATGGTCAGAGATATCAAGTGTAAATATCGCACATCTGATTTTGGATAGAACGCAGCATAATATGATTATAAACAAGACTGACATGGTTAAATTGTGATACAAGAATGAATATATAGTTTTTTTTAATCTTCAATTATGTTTACATGAGTCATTTAATGTACACACAGTGGAATAACATCTTTAACTAAAACAGGTAAACAGAAAGAGAATATGCCTTTGTTTTTATGTTTGTATAAGTGATATCATGCCTTATTTCTGCTGTCTTGGTGCTACACAATTGCTTTATTTCGCAGCATTTTAGTCCACATTTGTTTTGTAAATGTGTTCCTCATGTTCACTTCTAAAAAAAGAGCAGCAGTTCTGTGTTTAATGATATTGCAAAACAGAGGTCAGAAAAGACCCTGAGAAGTCTTTTACCAGAATTTGAAGATTCAGGGGTTTTGCAGTTGGAAATTCAGTGGATTTGAAATAATGCAGGGGAATTCTGATGGTGCTGAATTAATACATGAAACGCTGTCACATCCTGACAGCCTACAGTATTTCAGTGCAGAGGTCTTTGCTCCCCCCACACATACTGTAACCTTTTGTGCATGATGACATCAGCCACATGAACGCCTCTCTGTTCTCAAAGGCTATAGGGCAACTGAACTTGCACAGTGTTTAAAGCTCTCATATATGAGTTGTTCTTTTTTCTGTAATGTGTGTTAACATCTTATGTGTTTTCATAATAAAAGTCACATTTTGAGCAAATCATTTTGTACTTTTTGTACAAAACAATTGTAAAATTACCTTTTTTGAAATTATAATTTATACAACTTACAACCTGCATAGCAATAACAATGTTATAAACCAGAATTTCCCAAACTTGGATTTTGTGAGTTGATAAACTAATTAAATCATAAAAATTTAAATTGAACAATTTTAAAATAAATAAAAAATTAAATAGCTTACTAAAAAGATTTAATATCTTATGGCATGTTTACCTGCATGGCATATGAAAATGAAACAACCTCAGAGAACATGCAAATGTATTGTTAAATTAAGTATTTAAAAAAAAGAATAAAATATTTTACAACAAAGGGGTTCGGCTGACCAAAAAAGTCATTAAAAAAAACAAACTTTATAGATGTTATTAGACATGATTTTTCCTGGAGGAACAACATTTCTCCCAGAACATGGATGGGCGAAGGCTGTCCAAAATCACATTCTTGAGTAGGTACTTATTTTGAATAAATACTTACTTTGCAAGTACATTCTATATAGTATGAAAATGTGTAGGTGAATGTAATCCAGATTTACTATGTTTGTTGCATCACTTCCATTACCTTTCATTCGTGCCTTCATGGGATAGTAAAGTGTCCCTCGTATGCACACTTCAGAATCTCGCCGGAAGTTGTAGGTCATCCGGGTACATTGCCTATTGTGAATTCGGACAACCTTTTGTCATAGTATTTTCGGCTACTGTGTAGTAGGGAAGAATGTGATTCCTGATGCAGCCGAAGTTCTAGTTGGCAAAATCACAGTGTATTAAACAAAAATGAAACCTAATTTTTAGTTACGTTCATGTACCTCTCAAGGAGTAGGTTTGACCCTCAGGGGGAAAATGAATATATTCTTTCAGAACATGGGCAAAATATAAAAATACTGCAGTCAATAACACAGAAAAATCTCAAATACCTCTCAAAATGTCACTGACATCATGATTTACAGTTAATTACATCATTCTAGAAGAATTCAGTAAATAAATTAAACAGATAATTACAAATGAATGATCATTTATGATCACAACACACGTTCACGCTTCCAAAGGCCCGATGCTCTGCGAGACCAGCGATTCTATCAAACTCTGACTGCTGCTGCCGCGTTCCTGCTGAGGAAAACAGAAGCTGACCTCTTCAGGAAGATACGTCTGAGACGGTCCTCCTGCTGATCAGAAAAACATGTCTGCATGAACATACGGGAACCCTTCGTGCTGGATAAATGTGCATGACTGAGAAAACTGCAGATGAAGTTTACCTGGTTGCTTTTTTTCTTTATGGTTGGCCTTTCTTCGTCTCCACTCCAGGAAGAGGATTGTAGCAACAGGTATTGCTATGCAGAGGAGCCCAAAGATGATGAGAATAACAGTGACCTCTGTAGCAAAGAGCAAACCATAAGTGAATCACGTGAAAATGAGCTTTAAAAATGCCAATGAAAACTAAATTTTAGGTTTAACTCAAAGTTGAAGTTAAAGGGATAGTTCACACTAAAATGAAAATTCTGTAATTTACTTTCCTTCAACTTGTTCAAAACCTGTATGAGTTTCTTTCTTCTGCTGATCACAAAATATGATTTTAAAGAATGCCAGTAACCGAAACACTTGGTCCCCATTGACTTCCATAGTAGGAAAAAATAATAGTATGGAAGTCAATGGGGTCCATCAACTCTTTAGTTACAAACATTCTTCAAAATATATTTTGTGTTCAACAGAAGAAATAAACTCATACAGGTTTTTAACAAGTTGAGGGAGAGTAAATGATGACAATATTTTCATTTTAGGGTGAACTATCCCTTTAACTCACTACAAGTTATTGGCTCTTTTTTTAAATTGAAATGTATTTTATTTTTTTAATTGAACATCAAGTTCAAGTTGTGTGTGTGTGTATGTATGCATGCATGTATATATTCTAACAGGTCAAATGCATGAAAAACTTCTCATAATCTATCTGAAATTTTTAAAGAAAGACCAGTTCAGGGTGTTCCTGTGTGACCTGTGATGGGAAGTCAGGGAGGTCGGTCGCTATCATGCCCACATATTTCTCTGGTTTATATTTCTGTCATACATACTGCTGTCTGTATCACTTGTCGGCAACACTGCTGGTTTGGTATCTGGTTTAGGGCCACAGATTACATCTGTAGATAAACTTCCAGGAACAACTATTTGATGGTCAGGCGTACATCTGTGGGTTGAGACATAAATCTTTTGAAATGGCTTGTAAAATGTAGTTTCATCAGCTCTAAAACATTTTTAACAGACAGATCTCTATCAGAAACAATGAATAAGTGCATCATACTTGGTCCAGTTCACGCAGTATTGATGGATCTTGTCATTGTACATCCTTGGAGGACATGGCTCGCACTTGCCTGAATTCATCAAGAAAGTCCTTGCAGTCAGATGCATATTAGTTATTAATATCAAAAGACTGATCAGTTATCTTTATCCAGACTTACCTTTTCCAGCAGGTTGCTCTCCCTTGCCACACTCTTTAAGGCAGTAAGAGCATTTGTCACTTCCACATCGATATCCTTGTAAACACCCACAAACTGTGTCTCTACTGGCGGTGCATATCTCCTTCACCTGCATGCCAGCTGAAGCAGAGGAGAGAAGCGAGACTTCATCAAAACACACACCGCTACAGTTACAACACAGCTCCAGCATTCAAAGCTGTCACGCTTGACGCATGTCCTAATTAACAATGAAATTCATACCCAAATATATGTCATGATGACAAAATTATATTCCAAAACAAGATAATGTCATCAACTCACACATCAGTTGTGGTAAATGGAAACTCAAGCATATTCGCTTTAAGTGAGAGAACCAATGAGGTTCATTCTCGTGTTACCCATCACGTTTGAGCTTCAGCAAGAACCAATGAGGTTCATTCTCGTGTTACCCATCACGTTTGAGCTTCAGCAAGAACCAATGAGGTTCATTCTCGTGTTACCCATCACGTTTGAGCTTCAGCAAGAACCAATGAGGTTCATTCTCGTGTTACCCATCACGTTTGAGCTTCAGCAAGAACCAATGAGGTTCATTCTCGTGTTACCCATCACGTTTGAGCTTCAGCATGAACCAATGAGGTTCATTCTCGTGTAATGCAGCACGTTTGAGCTTCAGCAAGAACCAATAAGGTTCATTCTCGTGTTACCCATCACGTTTGAGCTTCAGCAAGAACCAATGAGGTTCATTCTCGTGTTACCCATCATGTTTGAGCTTCAGCAAGAACCAGTGAGGTTCATTCTCGTGTTACGCAGCACGTTTGAGCTTCAGCATGAACCAATGAGGTTCATTCTCGTGTTACCCAGCACGTTTGAGCTTCAGCAAGAACCAATGAGGTTCATTCTCGTGTTATGCAGCACGTTTGAGCTTCAGCAAGAACCAATGAGGTTCATTCTCGTGTTACCCAGCACATTTGAGCTTCAGCAAGAACCAATGAGGTTCATTCTCGTGTTACGCAGCACGTTTGAGCTTCAGCAAGAACCAATGAGGTTCATTCTCGTGTTACGCAGCACGTTTGAGCTTCAGCAAGAACCAGTGAGGTTCATTCTCGTGTTACGCAGCACGTTTGAGCTTCAGCATGAACCAATGAGGTTCATTCTCGTGTTACCCATCACGTTTGAGCTTCAGCAAGAACCAATGAGGTTCATTCTCGTGTTACCCATCACGTTTGAGCTTCAGCAAGAACCAATGAGGTTCATTCTCGTGTTACGCAGCACGTTTGAGCTTCAGCAAGAACCAATGAGGTTCATTCTCGTGTTATGCAGCACGTTTGAGCTTCAGCAAGAATCAATGAGGTTCATTCTCGTGTTATGCAGCACGTTTGAGCTTCAGCAAGAACCAATGAGGTTCATTCTCGTGTTACCCAGCACGTTTGAGCTTCAGCAAGAACCAATGAGGTTCATTCTCGTGTTACGCAGCACGTTTGAGCTTCAGCAAGAACCAATGAGGTTCATTCTCGTGTTACCCAGCACGTTTGAGCTTCAGCAAGAACCAATGAGGTTCATTCTCGTGTTACGCAGCACGTTTGAGCTTCAGCAAGAACCAATGAGGTTCATTCTTGTGTTATGCAGCACGTTTGAGCTTCAGCAAGAACCAATGAGGTTCATTCTCGTGTTACGCAGCACGTTTGAGCTTCAGCATGAACCAATGAGGTTCATTCTTGTGTTACGCAGCACGTTTGAGCTTCAGCAAGAACCAATGAGGTTCATTCTCGTGTTACGCAGCACGTTTGAGCTTCAGCAAGAACCAATGAGGTTCATTCTCGTGTAACGCAGCACGTTTGAGCTTCAGCAAGAACCAATGAGGTTCATTCTCGTGTTACCCATCACGTTTGAGCTTCAGCAAGAACCAATGAGGTTCATTCTCGTGTTACCCAGCACGTTTGAGCTTCAGCAAGAACCAATGAGGTTCATTCTCGTGTTATGCAGCACGTTTGAGCTTCAGCAAGAACCAATGAGGTTAATTCTCGTGTTACGCAGCACGTTTGAGCTTCAGCAAGAACCAATGAGGTTCATTCTCGTGTTACACAGCACGTTTGAGCTTCAGCAAGAACCAATGAGGTTCATTCTCGTGTTATGCAGCACGTTTGAGCTTCAGCAAGAACCAATGAGGTTCATTCTTGTGTTACGCAGCACATTTGAGCTTCAGCAAGAACCAATGAGGTTCATTCTCATGTTACGCAGCACGTTTGAGCTTCAGCAAGAACCAATGAGGTTCATTCTCGTGTTACCCATCACGTTTGAGCTTCAGCAAGAACCAATGAGGTTCATTCTCGTGTTACGCATCACATTGCTGTCAATGGAGGGAGAGAAATCTCTCAGATTTCATTAAAATATCTTCATTTGTGTTTCAAAGATAAATGAAAGTCTTACGGGTTTGGAATGACATAAATGTGTGCCGTTTTTGGGTGAACAAACACTTTAAAGTCGCCTGGTTGAGGCTATTACCTGATTGGTACCTTTCCCTAAGACCCGCCCACACCTCTAAGCATACTGGGGTCAGTCAGGGTTGCCAAGTCTGCTTTTTTTCCTGCGGAATGGGGCGGTTTTTTAAACTTGCGGCAGGTTGCTTTTCCCCTGCGGGTTTACGGTTTGACATATTGCATGAATTATATTTGACTGAAATATTTTATACTCTACCAGTGATAAAACTGTGCTAGAAGTTAAGTGTTGTGAGGGAGGACACTGGTCAAAAGCATTTGAGCTTGTGTTGTGTTTAAAACTATATAGTGATTTTCAATTTGAAATTGTGCATAACAGTGACAGCAAAATATGCATTTTGGGTATGGGAGTGAAATATTTAGAATTTTGATATTTGGGCTTGGGTCATTATTGGGCTAATTTTTACTGGCCATTGTCTTGTTACACAGACCTGGCAACCCTGTCGTCAGCAAAGGGCACTTTTAACATTTGTATGGTGATGCTTGGAGCACTTGAATAAAATAAAGTCAGTTAAAATTAAAAGAATATATACAGTATGCTGTACCTCCTGTACACCGATCACACCTCAGACAGATCCATTGGTTGCCTTCAGGGTTTGTGAGAGGGATGAAGGTGTCATTTTCACAGGGAGTACACAAATCACTTGGGTCTGGACCGCATTTACTGACTAGACGGTTTCCTGCAACAAACACACACACACACACACACACAGTGGGATTAGAAGTCTGAGACAAAAGATGATATTTTGAAGATGTCGGTAACCAAACGGTTGCTGGTCCAATGGAAAAAAAATACTATGGAAGTCAATGGGGTTTGGTTACCAACATTCTTCAAGATATCTTCTTTTATGTGCAAAAGAAGAAAGAACTTCATGCAAGTTTATAACAACTTGACGGTGAGTAAATGACAGAATTTTCATTTTTGGGTGAACTAAGCCAAGGGAGTGAATTTGTGAGCTAAATTAACTAAACACTTTGAAATAATGCCCGTTAACATTAGTTAATGCATTTGGTATAATAAACTAACAGTCAACAATACTTATTTTGTCTTTTTTGAAAGAGCACAATATGTTTACCCTAACAAAGCTTTAGTATATTAAAAAAAAAACAATGAAATGATGTAAAATGAATGAGAAATATTTATTTGACTAATCAAATAAATAAATGGGTCATGTGATCATGTGACTTTGAACAGATGAACCTTGTGTAATGAAGTGCATATGTTCTTAATTATGCTGTCATCAGTCATTAACTCAAAAGGTAGACACAACAAAAGTCATGATTTTATATCCTATATATATTTATATATATTTTTTTATTATATTATATATATATATATATTTTTTTTATTATATATATATATATATATATATATATATATATATATATATATATATATATATATATATATATATATATATATATATATATATATATATATATTTTTTTTTAATTTATTTATTTTTTTTTTTTATTATATATATATTATATCCTACATCCGAGTGAGTTTCCTTCCGGTGAAGAATACACATCTCTAATGCATGATAATAAATCGAAAGCAATGCGCAGAGAGGATGAAAGCAGCTGTTTGTTGTGGTGTTTTAATCACATGATCACACTTGATCGTGAGAGGAAACCAGGACACACTTTATATCAGTGTTTGTAAGTACTGTGAATTGCATTTTGATATTTGTGCTGTCGCTTGATAACATTTGTTATTAATAGCTATTATAGTAATTCCAGTTTTGGGCTTTAGTCATTTATTCTAAATTCATACATCACAAATCTATAACTGTGTATTCAATTCTTACATCTAAGCTTCACAAGCCTCTCATGAAAACAATTATCTTCAAAATTATGAAATGAAATAGACAAATGTATGTATATGATTTTCCTCCCATTTGTTTTCCATTTGCATTGATATTTGTGATGTTGCTTAATAACACATTGTTAATAATATCATTAGTATAGTAGACTGATAAAATGCAGTAATGTGTAACAAAATTAACCATTTCCATTGAGACAAAACTTCTTTCTGCTTTCTTATGAAACTAAACTATTTTTTGATTGATTTAATTCATTTTACTAAAAAGAAATACCATTTTACATGGTCCTCTGAGGTACTTCTAAGAATACCATGGTACTAAGAGTTCTTTTAATGCATATTTCTTCTATTTCTCTTTTCTCCCATCTCTTTTTACTACATGCATTCCTTCTTTTCTTTCAGGTTTTCACTTCACAAAAAATGAACAATAAGCATAGATCATTGTTTCTCAATTCTTTCTGATCCCTTTTAGCCCCAGTTTTTTGCGGACCTAAAAAAGTGATTACATTTTTTTTTTCCCAAATATATCCTATACAAAATCCTAATCCTTGCTATGTAAACAGGAATCTTGCACACTATCGAGCACTTAATGTTTAACTATAAACTTATCTTGATACTTGTACCCAAAGGTAAAGTCAAGATCTGTAGGTTATCAGTTATATTGCTTGCCATAATTATTTTTTTGTCACACAATTCTTGAGTTTGAGAAACAACAGACAATACAAAGGTTATATATTCAGGGTTTTATCAATCATTCTATCCCAGAGAAAAGTCCTTTACAAAACTCACCTGGTTTACACTTCGTACAGCACATGTGTTTGGGGTTGTTATGGATTTTCCAGTCCTGACATCCAGGTTCCACACCGTGTCCTGCAGCCAGAACCAGGACAGCCACAGCCAGGATCAGTCCATGGAGCAGCTTCATCCTCCACAACACGTCTGTCTGTTCACACACACCGTTCTCTGAAAGACGCTGAGAATAAAGATCTTCTCTAGAGTGCTGCGTCTTTACAAAGTCTGAAACCCTCACACGTGAAACCACATTTGTAAGTTCCAAAACGTCACAAGTACACCCACATGCACACTCACACACAGACGCATAAAGTGTCTTGACAGTGACTCGTCCGCTTTCGTCAGTGTTTTGTTTTTTGTTTTTTTCATCGATGATGATTATCCAGTTCAAAAGTGCAGGGATATTCCTTCCTTCATCTTTAATAATCAAATAATGTCTTTAATTAAATTTTTAGAGGGGAACGACAACCATTGTACATTGTTTTTTTTTTGTGTGTGTGTGTTTTTTCCCCCAATGAAATGAATGTACTGTATTTTAGTTCAATAATGTTTTTTATTTAATATTTTGTATTTTTAAGGGATTTCATGTTACTAAATTAGATTTATACTGTAGTTATAAACCATTTATTCTCTTTGAGCATAGACCTGAAAATGAAATTTCCAACTTAAACTGTTGTAAATCTTAGTTTGATCTCTTTTCAAAGGCAACACGTGGCAAATTATTGCTGAAGTGAAAAAAGTTTTAAAAAGGGACCTTAAAAAAGTTACTGAATTTTACGTTTATTGTTATGAAGAATGCACAAAAATACTTTTTTCAATTTTTATATGAAATATATCATTTTCAAAAACACGTTTTACTCTAAAACTGCAAGAAAATCAAAGCCATAAATCTAAACAAGTTTCTCAAAAAGCTATCCCTAAGCTTTCCCTAAGATTTTGTTTGGGCACAGTACCCACTAGATGAAATTGTGACTATTTTTTTCAGGACCATTTAACCTTTTCAAATCATGTCCATCCTTTTTTTCTGTGTGTGTTCATATAGCAAGTGCCAAAACCTTTACCAAGTTTCGTACCATTTCGATGAAGTAAAAAAATTTAGAATTTTTTTTCCGGTCAAAAATGACTGAAGAGCACCAGATATCAGGGATAATAATACAATGATTACACATTTACAATTACAATCCACTGTATTTTCACTTTTGGCCCTCTAGTGGTTGAAAAAAAGAAGAAGATTGTTTTTATATTGTTATGGTTGTGCTTTGGCTCTACTTTACTTTGCGGATGAATATGGTTATCCTACTGCTCATAAAACATAACTGAAGATATTACTGTAGTTAATAGACACAGTACTTCCTTGAAAATAAATTCCAGCACACATAATGAAAAGACCCTTCATAATAGATAATGCTTTACAATGAACTCTGTTAGAGAGCTACACATGGCAATTTATCTGTTCAATAAAATACCTCACCAAAGTCCCTTTCAAGCCTGTTCGCTCGGCGGCCATATTTGCAACGCCTCCGGGCATTTAGGGCATACAAGACCAAGGCCTGTCTATTTTAATGGGGGAATCCTGAAATCTCTGTTTGCCAAACTCACAATTAAATAACTTATTAAATAACATGAACCGTCCCATAAATGTTGTTTCCTATTATCAAATAGCATTAAAAAGCTTATTTTTCAGGCTAGATGAGCAGTCCTAAACGCGAGTCTCAGGTTTCTATGGGAACCGGAATTTCTAACAGCAGCTGCAGTGAGCAATGACTTTACCAATCAGCGACTGGCTCTTTTAATTTAGAAGGCGGGACTATTCCGCCATATTGCACGTTGCAGTTCATAAGTAATAGGAGTGAACTGTCTTTAGTCTTTGACCTTACTCACCTGTTGAGTAATAAAAACAGCATCATCTCTGCGTTGCTTTTACAACATTTCAAATCCCTCAGTTCTCACCATCTCCGAAAAGCCGAGCTAATGTTGATTCTTGTTTTATTACGGGCTCTGTCGCGTTTCTTTTCTCCAGCAGACTCTCCTCTATTCAGCGTTTGTTTAAAACGTGATTCTCTGAGCTTGGAGATTTAGTGGCTCCATGTCAACCTTTCTCATGCAAAATTAACCTAGTGAACCTTAGTTCAAACTCTGCCACTCTCACACCAAACACGTGTCTCCTTCTTCGGTTTAAGTTCGGTTTAACGTTAAGGTGCATTATCGCCACCTACTGTGTTGGAGTGTCCACCAGAGTTTACCCATTTCGGGTTAAAAAACAAAACAAAACTAAATTCTCTAAATCAGCTTTTCTCTTGAGTATTTTTAAGCTTTAGTTCTTCCACTCCCACCTTTATAAGTTCTTCTTCATTATTTCTCGTTCATTAGAATAATTTTAACAGACACAAATCAGACACGCGTCAAAGTAGCCTGAGCTCTATTTACGGATATGAAGAACACGTACGGGCGAGTGACAGAGCCTATTGGAAAACCATCCCGACTGGTCTAAAATATAAACACTTATAATAGGCTTACCATAGTGAATCAGGGTAGGACAAAAACACGTTTTGGAAGGAGAATTGATGATTGACTTCAATTTTGTTTATTTTAAACAAAAAAAAAAAAAAAAATGTATTGTCACATAAACAATTTTTTTATACTTGTGGAATTTTATTTAATCTTAGCAGCCCGTCCAGATAGGTCTAATGATTTAGAATCAACATGAAATTAAATTAGATCTTATTTTTTAATACACTTTCCTGATCTTATTTTGAATGACTCATCAGTGCACATTATTCCAAAGGATAAAAAAGGTCTTTCTTTGTACTTTAATCTTTAACCTGCTCCTGAAACAGCTTACCTTTGCAGCTGCTGGATGAACTGAAGTAAAACAGGATGCAAATAATTTCATGATGAGCATATTGAGAGCCAGTCTCTTATATTCTTTGTGGTAGGCTATTCGATTTTATAAATGAAGGTATATCTTAAATCAGGGGTGCACAACCCTGTTCCTGGAGATCTACCTACCTGCAAAGTTTAACTCCAACCCTGATAAAACACACCTAAAGCAGCTAATTAAGATCTTCAGGAGCACTTGATAATTACAGACAGGTGTGTTGAACAGGGCTGGAGCTAAACTCTGCAGGAAGGTAGATCTCCATGAACAGTGTTGGGCAACCCTGTCTTAAATGGTAGGCAGCATAAACATTTGATCTTTAAATTCTCTTTTCATTGAGAAAATATGACAGTTTATACATCATGAGTCCATCATGTAAATCAGGCATATATTAATAAACTTATTCTTCAAGTGTGACATCATTGCTGATGAATATTTACTCTCATTAAGCAGGAAACTCCCCTTGTACATGCAGCCCTGCTTATTACAGTAACATTTACTTATTTAAATATGTGGGAATTATTGTAACACTGGTGATGTCATTGTCTGGGGTTTCCTGCTTAACTTCAGTGCTCCTCCTCCTCACTTCTACGGCTTCTGAAAGGAGACCTCCATGGCTCCCTCTGCAGGCCAAAGTTGGAAGATCTGAATCCAGGTGTAAACACACCGGGCATGCTCCTCAACAGTCCCGATTTAACATCGTCGTTTCTCTTTTTCATAAGTGCCAGAGCTGGGGTCAGAGGCAGATTATCACAGTTCTGAAAGACAATAGCAGTGGGTCATTTCTTAGCACTTTATATATGCCTTTCTTCGATTTCCACAGAAAATATGACCTTTGGTGTGCATAAATATATTCACAGTAGAAAATAAAGGCGTGTTACAATGCTTCAGTAAAACTGTGGGTGGACAATGAACTTCTGATTATGCATTAACAATATAAAGATATTTGCACAAAAAAAGATTTTTTTTTTTACATTTTTGAAAATCTCTAAGCCTCACCAAGGCTGCATTTATTTGGTCAGAAATACAGTAAAATCAGTAATATTGTGAAATATTATTACAATTTAAAATAACTGGTTTCTATAAGAATAGGCCACTTCAATGTAATTAATATAATGTATTCCTGTGATCAAAGCTGAATTTTCAGCATCATTACTCGAGTCTTCAGTGTCACATGATCCTTCAGAAATCATTCTAATACGATGATTTCCTGCTTAAGAAACATTTCCTATTATTATTATGTTTAAAACAGTTGTGCTACTTCATATTTTTGTGATTATTTGATGAATAGAAAGTTCAATAGAACAGCATTTATTTTTTTGTGTTCAACAAAGTATTTTTACATTGTTACCGTTCAATATTTTGAATGGTAGTGTACTTTTGAGACATTTTAAAGGGTTAAATCTAGAGTACATTTCTTCTAGGCTTCTGTTCTGTTGTACATTGATTTACTGTAAAACGTGTGTATTTGTACACACTCAGGAATGAGTAATGTCATAATTGACAACATGCCACAAATGTGGTTCATAGAAATTAAATTCATCATGTTCCATTAATATTGAATAAGACCTGAAATATCAGTGGAAATATGAGCTTTGTTTTTTATGGGCTAATTGTATGTTTATCTTTTGTCCCAACAGCTGCCAAGTAAAATGAGTAATCTCAATCTCTCTTACGGTGGTTCGAGGGTTCGATGCGGTGTCTGAACGCTGTAGCTCCAGTGTGGATTTGCTGATGCCTGGCGCTGGGTTTTCCATCCCAGTCTGTCCTGGGGAACTGCGACGTGCATTGACCCGTTTAAGAATGTCGCTCAAAGTGCTAAAAGTCTTGCTCCGGGAAAGATCTGACTTCTGTGAAAAAAAACAAAAAAGAAACGAAAACATAAAGAATGAAATAAGTCTAAATGGAATAAAGAAAACAACATACATTAACTAGATATATAAACAACAGCAATGGCTTTGCTTTATTATTTTTTTCCAGCAAATTTAATATTTCTTGGTATTATTGAATGAATACCAAGTGCAATAATTAAGGGCTGAATCCGAAATCGCCCCCTGTACCCTTAAATAGGGCACTATTTGAGGGGACAGCCATTTGTAGTGGTGTCCGTAACCATAGTGGATGTTATGTGCACTCATTCTATCCCACATTGCACCGCAATAACGAGTGTACAGCTGATGTTGTTTTCATTCACTCCTTCAAGTGAACTGTATTAGTGGACTAAAGTAGGCTATAGTGACTGAGGGTTTAGGGGGCGATTTCGAATTCAGCCATTGTGTATTAAAGATGAAAATTTTTTCAGCAAAATATCCAAAAACCACTAGTGTTATATATTTTCTTCAGTTGAGTACTTACAATATCCCAAATGTTTCCAACTACAGGGAGTGCAGAATTATTAGGCAAATTAGTATTTTGACCACATCATCCTCGTTATGCATGTTGTCTTACTCCAAGCTGTATAGGCTGGAAAGCCTACTACCAATTAAGCATATTAGGTGATGTGCATCTCTGTAATGAGAAGGGGTGTGGTCTAATGACATCAACACCCTATATCAGGTGTGCATAATTATTAGGCAACTTCCTTTCCTTTGGCAAAATGGGTCAAAAGAAGGACTTGACAGGCTCAGAAAAGTCAAAAATAGTGAGATATATTGCAGAGGGATGCAGCAGTCTTAAAATAGCCAAGCTTCTGAAGCGTGATCATCGAACAATCAAGCGTTTCATTCAAAATAGTCAACCGGGTCGCAAGAAGCGAGTGGAAAAACCAAGGCGCAAAATAACTGCCCGTGAACTGAGAAAAGTCAAGCGTGCAGCTGCCAAGATGCCACTTGCCACCAGTTTGGCCATATTTCAGAGCTGCAACATCACTGGAGTGCCCAAAAGCACAAGGTGTGCAATACTCAGAGACATGGCCAAGGTAAGAAAGGCAGAAAGTCGACCACCACTGAACAAGACACACAAGCTGAAACGTCAAGACTGGGCCAAGAAATATCTCAAGACTGATTTTTCTAAGGTTTTATGGACTGATGAAATGAGAGTGAGTCTTGATGGGCCAGATGGATGGGCCCGTGGCTGGATTGGTAAAGGGCAGAGAGCTCCAGTCCGACTCAGACGCCAGCAAGGTGGAGGTGGAGTACTGGTTTGGGCTGGTATCATCAAAGATGAGCTTGTGGGGCCTTTTCGGGTTGAGGATGGAGTCAAGCTCAACTCCCAGTCCTACTGCCAGTTTCTGGAAGACACCTTCTTCAGGCAGTGGTACAGGAAGAAGTCTGCATCCTTCAAGAAAAACATGATTTTCATGCAGGACAATGCTCCATCACACGCGTCCAAGTACTCCACAGCGTGGCTGGCAAGAAAGGGTATAAAAGAAGAAAATCTAATGATATGGCCTCCTTGTTCACCTGATCTGAACCCCATTGAGAACCTGTGGTCCATCATCAAATGTGCGATTTACAAGGAGGGAAAACAGTACACCTCTCTGAACAGTGTCTGGGAGGCTGTGGTTGCTGCTGCACGCAATGTTGATGGTGAACAGATCAAAACACTGACAGAATCCATGGATGGCAGGCTTTTGAGTGTCCTTGCAAAGAAAGGTGGCTATATTGGTCACTGATTTGTTTTTGTTTGGTTTTTGAATGTCAGAAATGTATATTTGTGAATGTTGAGATGTTATATTGGTTTCACTGGTAAAAATAAATAATTGAAATGGGTATAAATTTGTTTTTTGTTAAGTTGCCTAATAATTATGCACAGTAATAGTCACCTGCACACACAGATATCCCCCTAAAATAGCTAAAACTAAAAACTACTTAAAATATTGATACAAAAATATTCAGCTTTGATATTAATGAGTTTTTTGTGTTCATTGAGAACATGGTTGTTGTTCAATAATAAAATTAATCCTCAAAAATACAACTTGCCTAATAATTCTGCACTCCCTGTATTTGTAAATCGTGAGAAAATTGCTATTTTAACCAAAGAACCGGGACGTGTGAGGGAGTCGCCTGTCAATGGCGTCATATCTGCGTTACCCTCGGTTTCCGGTTTTATTTAGCAGAAGCGCTTTACTCTTACTGCAGTGTGCAACAAGTGTGCAACAAGTGTCATAGCCGCCGTTACAGAGTAACGTCATAACATCATTTTCAACACACTCAAATATATCTAATATGATAAACAGAGCTGTGTTGCCTCATACTCATGACTGGAAAAGCGGAAATGGCACCGGCGACTGTGGCATAATAAAAGTCCCGCTGCTCGCGAGGCGTGTGTTGCGTTCATCTTATTAACAATCGCTCCAGCGGCCTTGCTCAGCTCCCACAACACTCGGTCCTGCTCTGCTTCATACTACAGTAACGTTAATAATCGCATCCATGAACATGATTTCTGCCCTAGTCCTATCCCGATTTTTTTCCACCGGCTGTGAGGTGAAGACCACATGTCCCAAGATTCTGCGCTCAAACTAGGCGTCATCAAACTACACCTTTGTTTTGAATAGGCGACCTCTAGTGGACGGAAAAGTTACATAGTGCACCTTTAATAGATGTTCTAAAACTGATAGTTCCAGTCCTTTATGCTGATTGGTCAATATGTTTTATTTATTTATTTGACCGCTTCACCAAACAGATCCGTGTATCACCCTTATCAACATAATCAATATACTGTCAATAACTGTTCCATGTATTATGCATTTCCACAAAAGTAATGGTTTATTAAAGCAACACTACGTAACTGTTGGCGCTCTAGCGGTTAATAAACCAAACTGCATGCATCTTGCAGAAGAACATTGCAGCCGGAGCTACTTCTCTCTGTTTATGTCTATGACGAGCACGCAGGTACTGTCCTACTCCACAGCGGTGCGACCCGAACCGGACTAAAATAGTCCCAATATAAACACTTATTATAAGTGTACCACAGTGAGTCAGGATAAGACAAAAACACGGTTTGGAAAATGGATTCATGATGTTTTCTGAGCACAAAAAAAGTTACATAGTGCAGCTTTAATTATTTAATGAAGTATAGTGACCCCTGCTGACTTTTTGTCTGCGTAATTTTGAGGCCACACCCCTCCATCTGTCAATGCGGGTGGATGGTGTGTGTGTGTGTGTGTGTGTGTAAACCCACAGTTTCTGAAGTGCAGAAGGATTATTTAAAAGTTTTCTGTTTCAGGTAGGCTATAGCCTATTACTGCATGTTCATCTTATACTGTTTAATGACGCTTATAGGTGAACAGTTTTAATAATAGGCTACCCGTTTTACCCCACGCTACCCTACCAGTGGCATATACCTTTAGATTGGCTTGTGTGGTTCCTTCTGGGTTTAACGTATCTCCTAAAACTCTGTCCCTCCTCAGGAAAGTCTCTCGTCTCAGACCAGGTCCCATCTCTTCCTCTGATGTCATGTCGTTTCTGTGGGTGCGGGATTTGTACACAGGATACCTCTCCTCATTTTCAGGATTCAGCAGAGGATACGTGATTCTGTCAGGTATCTGCAGATGCCTTTGGATGAAAGAGATGAGCAAGAGGGTTGCTAACATCTACTCAAATATTTGCCTACCCGCTTCTGTCTCTTGTCTATCTCTCTTTTGGACCAGTTGTAATATGTACCTGTTCACCACGTCATTGCAATGCATTTCTCCTGGAGAGTAATGCCGCCTACAAAAAAAACAAACAGGAAAAGCACATGTATGTTAAGCGCAAAAACACTTCATCCATACATATGACTCACATGAAAAGCCTTTTTGAGAAATGCTGACCTTTGTCTTTGATATTCCGGATGCCTAAAGTCTGACAGAAACATTGAACTGAACCTGAAATGCAAATAAGACAGAGTAAGTCTTTAGGGCAAATATTGTAGCTCATTCTGAATACAACAGGCAGCAGCTTCAGGATTGTGCTCTTCAAAGTTATCACAGCTTGCAGAATATTATATCGTAATACTGTATATGAAATATGGAGTCATACATTTTGGGGTTTAGTCATCACATATCAAAAACTGTATATTCAATTCTACAAGCGGTTCATGAAAACACAAAATGCGTTCAAAATTATGTTATCATCTACTCATTTCATTCAGTCATGGTATGATCATGTCATATAAGCTTCTGTACATTAAAATGGGATTGAACAAATGGAAGCATAAATATATTAACGACTTTTATAATATTATTATATATTTTACATTTTTGTTACACAAAGCTAACATGATGTCTCTACTCAATTTTATATTTTCTTTATGAAAAAGTAGGCTAATATCGCAAAATATAATATAATATTTAGTCAAATTCTGCTTTTTATATATTATATATAATGGTGGTTTCTGTTTTTATTGATAGTATTTAATGCAAATTGATTTTTCAAATTATGTTTAAAGTTGTCATTTTTAATTGAGAATATCTTTTATATGCACTACCGTTAAAACGTTTGTGTCTAATAAGATTTTTTTTTTTTTTTTTTTTTTTTTAAAAGCCTCTTATGCTCACAAAGCCTGCATTTATTTGATCAAAAATACAGTAAAAACTGTATGGTGAAACATTACAATTTACAATAACCATTAACCATTTTCTATTTTAAAGTTACACTATGTAACTTTTAAAATAATGAGTCAATATATCATCCAAAACATGTTTTTTGTCTTATTCTGATTCACTATGGTTAGCCACCAATTGCATACATTGTCACTCGCCCGTGCGTGTCTCGTCATATTTGAAAAGCGACACGTGGCGATGACAGTGCTTTTATTACTCAACAGGTCAGTAGGTATTTTATTGAACAGACAAATGACCATATGTATTGAGTGAGTTCATTGTAAATAATCAAATTCCTTCTGGGTTTATCGTATCCCCTAAACCTTTGGATGAAAGAGATGAGCAAGTGTGTGATTTGTTTTTTTTTTAAATAAAAAAAATCAAGAGATTATAAAGGATTCAGAAGATGTAACAATCCAAAAAGGAGTAAAGAAACTATAACCATAAAACTATAACAAAATAGTCAATATGACTCGTGCACAAATTTCCAAGTCTTCTGATAACATTTGATTGCTTTACATGAAGTACAGAATGAAAAGACGTCGTTATTAAATGAAAATCTCATTCTTGCACATATTCAAACATTCATGCATATGTCCCGTGTTTTAATGGGTAAAGCTACAGGAATGTCTTCATCGAGTCAGCTTGAGATCCTTATCTAAACTGGTTATATTTCTTAAGGCTAGTAGTGAATGTTTTATGAGCAGTAGGAGAACCGCACAGTCAAGTAGATCCAAAACAATGTTCTTCTACAAAATGCATGCAGTTTTATTTTTTAACTGCTAGAGGGCTAGTGTAACTTTAATATATTTTAAAATGTAAAGCCATTTATTCCTATACTTACTTGCCCTCCTCGTGATGCCCCGGCAGAATTCTGCTGTTAAAGTCATTGTAGGGGAGCTCCCATCCTCCCGGATGTCTGTCCAAGAGGGGCCGATGATGGAACTGCAACTCCGCATCATCACTAAGAGAGCTGTCCGGGAATCTCTGGATGACCCCCATTGCCTCCCAGTCCAAAATCCTGTCGGTAGGAGGAGGCGGAGGATTGGCGATGAACTCGGCAAGTTCAGTTTTGTTGTTGTTTATATTCAGGGGCAGTAGTTTATTATATATTTTGGGTTCAGTAGCTGGTTTTCCCGTTTTCCATGCGTCCGGGATTGGAAGCGAGGCAGCGTAGAGGATCCGAAACTCCCGATCGAAAGATTCCACGATCGGGCCACTCATAACGGTGACGAGCTGACGATGCAGGTGAGCATCGCTCCAGGTAAGACTGACCAAGACAATAAAAAATAAAAAAAATAAAGAGATTATAAAGGATTCAGATAAAGTAACAATCCAAAAAGGAGCAAAGTAGCAGCATAAAACTATAACAAAATAGTCAATATGACTCGTGCGCAAATTTCCAAGTCTCCTGATACCATTTTATTGCTTTACATGAAGTACAGAATTAAAAGACGTCGTTATTAAATGAAAATCTCATTCTTGCACATATTCAAACATTCATGCATATGTCCTGTGACAGACAGCGACGTGCATTTGAATGCAGTATATTTTTTGAGTTTTATATTTTCAGAATATTTCATATCAAAGAAAAAACATTTGTTCCTCATATAAAGTGATCAAATGGCTTCAGAGGACTTGGAATATCACGCATGAGTTATATGGACTATTTTAATGGTGCTTTTTGTCCTTTTGGAGCTTGGCAGTGTGAATTTGTTGTTTTTGTATGTTTTTGAATAAAAGCTTTGATTGATTGATAATCATATGGATTTGGAAGAACATGATGGTGAGTAATTGATTTTTACTGTAGGTGAATGATTCCTTTAAGTCACTCTTTATTTACATTACCATTAAAAAGTTTGGGGCCAGTACGATTTTTAAAGAAATTAATACTTCTATTCCGCAAGGATGCATTAAATCAGGGGTTCTCAAACTTTTTTGGTCACGCCCCCCTTTAAACCTTTTTTAAAACCTGAAAAAATATCATGGTTTCCACAGAAATAATAAACAGCACAACTGTTGTCAACATTAATAATAATAATAAATGTTTCTTGAGCATCAAATCATCATATCAGAATGATTTCTGAAGGGTCATGTGACACTGAAGACTGGAGTAATCATGCTGAAAATTCAGCTTTGATCACAGGAATAAAATATATTTTTAAATGTATTCAAATATAAAAAAGTTCTATAAACTGTAATAATATTTCATAATTTTTCTGTTTTACTTATGATCAAATAAAAGCAGTCTCGGTGAGCAGAAGAGACTTCTTTTAAAAAAAAAAAAAAAAAAAAAAAAAAAAAGGGTTTTAAATCTTACTTTAAACAACTGTGAAAGAGACTTTGTTCCCACAGAGTGTTTATTTCACTAATTGTCTGTATAATGTAGGGTTGGTGTGGCTTATAGTCTTTAAAGGTATGAGCTGGCAACCCAAAAGTTGGTTCAAATCCCAGAAGGTTCCCACCCTTATTCCCTTGAGCAAGTCTTTCAACTGCAGGTAATGTGTTTCTCGGCTCAATTAAAAGACTGATTTATGATCTCTGTTATGAAACCGTCCTTTACCTGTAGCTCCCCAACATCACCGTCTCCAGATCCACCAACACAAAGTTGTTCTTCAGCTCTCCAACAACCATCTTCGTGTCACGCGCCAGGAACGTTTTACCCCCAAGAATGCGCACCATGATATTCTGGAAAATGTCATCAAGGAAGAGATTCCCTTGAACTACATGTTTCAGAACCTTTAATCTTCAATGCATAACTCGACTGTTTGTTCAGTTGATTTCCGCAAAATTCTAAACTTTCAGCTTTCAACCAAAGGTCAGTTCCAGAGATGTGGAGTGATTATCCGAACCTTAAACATTCCACAACCACACGGCATTCATCCGCACCAGATGAATGTAGTTGAACCTGTTCTCCATGGCTTTGTGAGTTCTTCTCATTCATGCTTACAGAGACAGAAAGGGAAACTCTGCATCTTTCAGCAAATGTTACTCTTCATCACAGAGTTATCCACTAAGGTGTGTCTAAGTCTTTTGTTTAGAAGAACAGCCTAAAGTTCAGTCTGTTAAGGCGTGCATGGAGGTTTTGTGGCTTAAAGGTTACACAACTTACTCAGAACAACTACTGAACAACTACATTTTATAATGAAATCCAGGACAAACTCATGCATTAGTCATTGATTGCTATATCCATTTTATCCACTCACCGGATGTTGAAGCTGATGCATAGAGCAGTTCTCCTCTGCAGATCTTCTGTTGAGGATGATGTATACCGGAACCCCCCGGGATGCAGCATTTCGGAGGTCACCAATCACCGCGTTGTCCGACAATTTATCTGTGACCACGGCGATCAGCTGCCCAACACAAATGCAAAAAAACTAGTGGATTTCCTGCAGAGTCACGCTTAGTTTAGTTTTTTGCATTCAACCAACTAAGGGCTTATTTTAGCTTTAAGGATCTGGGGCCTCATTTATAAAGATGTTCATATATAATAATCCTAAATGTGAACACATGACAGTTTCCGAATTATTCAGATTTATACAACGTTTGTATGCACAAACCTGTTCTTAAATGCATCTCTCTTTATAAATCACAGTTCACCCTAAAGCCACAAATGGAATATTGCAGTATTTATTCTAAATTATTTATTTGTGCACATGATTTTTTAAATTCATGTGCCCTGATAATCTTTAAATCACACCTCTTCTTTTCTCTGATGACGTTTACTGGCATGAGGGCGGAACATGCTGTCACAGAGGTTGCACAGACTAGTCGACTTTAATGCTCTGCCATGACGCTTTAAACGGTTAGTTCACCCAAAAATGAAAATTTCCCCATGATTTACTCACACTCAAGCCATCCTAGGTGTATATGACTTTCTTCTTTCAGACAAATTCAATTGGAGTTATATTAAAAAAATTCCTGACTCTTCCAAGCTTTATAATGGCATTGAATGGGGGTGGAGATTTTGAAGACCCAAAAAAGCTCATCCATCCATTATAAAAGTACTTCACACGGCTCCGAAGCGATGTGTTTTTGTACGAAAAATATCCATATTTAGACCTTTATAAACTTTAATCACTGGCTATAAACTTTAAACTCTGACCCAATGCATGAATAATTGATGAAGGATAGAGCAAAACAAAAAAACACCGGTCACGAATTAGAAGTCTAAAATGAGAATTTTTAAAGAGAAATGTCGGTGGAGCTTGAGTTTGTTGCACAGCCGCATTAGTTTGAACCGCGAGAGACGTCTACTCTCACCTAAGATTACGCTACGCCTGCGTCCTACGCATGGGCGTCGGAAGCAAAAAAAATGTGGATGGGAAAAAAAATTCTGGAGTAGATGCTATTTACATTAAGTGCAAATAGCCTGCCGTTTACTAAACGTCTGGTTGGGCCAGACAAAATTACGAAAGACAACAAATTATTTACAGTAGTAATAGTGTAGGGGTAAGGTAAATGGAAGAAAGTTTTGATGCAAACCAACCCAAAGTTCAAAACCGCCTTTTGCCGAACACGCTCTACTCCCTTTTCCCATCACACATCAGATCGGAAAGACATTTATTTTCAATAATAATTAAGTAAAAATATGGGGAAAGTGGAAATAAAGTGTCTAACGTGTGTATAATAATAATGTTTTTTTATCGGTTAGATGTAGGTGAACAGACATGCGCTGAATTAGAGATGGTAAAAGTGAGTGGGTCCGATGTCATTGGTCTTAAAAAGTGACATACAATGGTTCCGACGCCTATGGTCCTACGTCATACGCTTTGTTTCTTACACAAATGCATAGAAGACCTTTTTTAATCCCCCAGAGCTGTGTGGAGTACGCTTATGATGGATGGATGCACTGTTTTGAGCTTCAAAATCTCCACCCCCATTCAATGCCATTATAAAGCTTAGAAGAGCCAGGACATTTTATAATATAACTCCGATTGTATTCGTCTGAAAGAAGAATGTCATATACACCTAGGAAGACCTAGGGTGAGTAAATCATGGGGTAATTTTCATTTTTGGGTGAACTATCCCTTTAAGCTTGATGTCAACTAGTCGCTGATCGTGACCTATAGAGGGCGCAACAGTCCACTTTTAAGCTCCATTTCCAAACAGTTAAAATGAATAAGTACATACTCCGAGAGCGCTCTACAAGACATGTTTGATTATACCATCTGAATGCTCAAAATTGATCGGGAGAATGCACGTTTTTGTAGCACACACACATACAGACAGTAAAGCGCACATCATGTGCAGATCGCACGCACACACAGAAACATTTAGTAGCCCAGAAATGTATTGTCAACACTGTTCTGTGATTTATCAATAAAATAGCATAGAAACTGAAAAGTTCTAGCATATATTTTCTAGTAACTAAAACCCATAGCTTCAATCTTAGTAGAGAGACGCTGCCAGGTGGAGTTCATTCACACGCAATCGCTCTCACTAATGTTCAATATGAATGTAATCTTTACTGTGATACTTTATCTGTATATAACTTAGAACCAGCAGAAATCTGTGAGAAACATAACGACCCAAAGACAAAAGAACTGATAAAAATAAGTTATGTAGGAGCAATAGTAGCTGTGCAAAAGGCAAGTCACGTTCGAGTAGATGTTCAGGGTTATTTGTTCATGTGTTGACGTCGACTCGACTTTCATCACATAAACATTTTTAAAACTGAAGTCGTTTAACCCCTACCTGTCAGTCACATGAGATCCACCATACCACCAACTATCCAATCAAATCCCCATGGAAAAAATCAAGTCCCGCCCTACATTTGTTCTTGTCCGAGAAGCCGTTTCATTCGGAGATACACCACAATATGGAACAAAAGACTATCTCAACTTCCGACTTTAAAATCAACACCTACAAATATCTCTTTGTGGTTCTCTTTGTGGTTATGGCACTCATCATTGGGCAAGGAAATCAGAAAACGTATGAGCACATGGCCCGGTTTCTGTTTATAATATTATTTCTTTTTTTAGGAAATATTGTGATGTGTTTTCATAAACAATGTTGAAATAATTGAATTATTGGTATGAGAGGCCAGAAAGTTTCAGTTGATGTATGCATAAGAACATTTTCACAGCATGTTTCTACTCTTATAGACTAAATGTGATTCTTCACTTTTGATGTAGGAGCAAATCCGACTGTATAACTGTGTTTTATAAATGAGGCCCCTGGTCTTAACTACTGTCTCCTTTAGAGCTGTTTTATTTCTGAATTGACATTTCATAATTGTTTCATAATTGATGCATTTTGCAACATCAACACTGTTATTGAACTGAACTGAATCAACATGACACTCTTGTCTTTTTAGAACTGCTTTACAGCAAAAGTTCTCTCGTATTTGATTAAGTTTGCATCTGTTATTTTCCCGTTTATTACTGTGAAGCTATAGAAATAAAGCTGACCTTATTGGCTCCTTGTAAGAGTCTCCTGAGCACTGCCCGTATGGAGGTCTCCTGTTCTACAGGAGGATTGGTGTACACTTCAACTCGTCCCATGTCCATCCAGACGTACCTTTCTGGCCATCCTAGTTCCAAGCATGGTGCCGGAGTGTCAGACTCTGTGGGAAAATAATGTCCGGAGAAGTCGTCCCCCTCAGAACTGACCTCCACCTCACTGTTTCCATCCTCCAGGACTGCATCGCTTTGATGACAGTCCTCAACCCAGCCGGAGATCTGGTTCACCTCGCTGGTGGACAAGAACGATCCGATTTGTTCTTGGTGGAGTTTGGTGTAGAAAGCCTCAGGACCGGAGCTCACCAGACTTTCCACACAATTACGTTCTACCTCGCAGTGCAAGAAGTCCGGACTGGACTCTGTCAATGGAGTGAAGATGACGTTCTCATTGAGGCTCTGCTCTTGAGAGTTTGACATGATTGGAACCCGATGATGAATGGAGATATCCTTCTTCTACAATAAAATGACTGTGAAAAATGGCATGTTGATGTGGAGAGAATAACTAGCAGCTGCTCTAAGTTACTTGGAGGAGGATGTTGGTGAATTATTCAAATAGCTGAGGTTCGTCTTCATGCGTTGAAAATATTTAACTCTTTTTAGCCACCAAAAGTCAAGAGAAAAGCAGAATACTCCATGGGGGAATCGTTGCTGTGGTTCCTGGAAGCTTTGGAGAACTTAAAGAGTGTCCTGGAAGACACAGTCTTGAGGGAAAATAGCAACATCAGAGTTTAAGAACATTCTTAACAGAGCTTTTTCCAGACCTCTTCAATTTGATTTGATGACCACCCTTGTGGAAAAGAAGTGCACTTGATTGTATTGAATGTGCACTTGTAGTGTTCTTCAAATCTTAAAAAAATAAACAAATAGAAGGCCACTTAAGTGTACTTAAAGAGAGCTTTAAAAAAAAAAAACACTTTTGTAATAATGTCAATTTAAAAAAAAAAGTATTAAAATTTTAAATCATGTTTAACAGTCTTTTGTCCTGTTTTAAAGCGCACTTATTTTGATGCGAAAATAAAGCATTTGTAAAGTACATGATTATACTTGTACAGTAACTGTGGTGTGTAATGGTATATTTAAAATAAACTGCAACATCATCACTACAAATGTATAATTAAATACATGACATACACGTTTCAATAGAAATGAGTAAATTTTTAGTTTACCATAAATGCTTGACATTACATTCGGCAGTACACTTTAAGCATATTTCAAAAGATAATAGAAGTAATTATGAAATTACATATAAAGACATACTTACTTAAGAGGGTCAAAAGTCACTCTAAAGTTCAGCTAATTGATTTTAATATAAATTTAAACCATTAAAACATTTTTATTTGATTGCAATTAACATGCAATTAAGTGTCAGAAAACATTACGTTCAGTACTCTTTCTTTATAAAGTATGCTAAAGTATACTTCTTTTTCACAAGGACTATGCATTTCTATGTATCTATTTTATAATACTTCACAAGAACAGATTATGTACTAAAAGTCGAGACTTACCCGTCTGTGCCTGTCTCACTCACACACACCCTCAGTCCATCGACTCTATCCGTCAAGTTCTGACATATCTCTGCTATCTCCTCCCATTCTAAATGGCCTCTCTCTAACTGGTGTTAAATTACTCCCCGTCACCAGCCAATGTGAGCAACAAGTCATCGCTGCGATCTGCCCATTTTTAGCTTTAGTGCATATCCACGTCTTGAGTCAGCAAATCATCTACCATCCCCAAAACATGTTCTGAAACACTCAGGTCTCCCTTCAGCCCTTGTCCTTTCTTGTAAGGCTGATTTCTGTCTTTACTGTGTCTTTAGTAAACACGTAGAGTGCCTCTCTGTTGCCGGCCCGCTATTGTGACTGGTTCTACCAGCCGAGCCAGTCTTCTCCAGGGAGCAGAGATTGAGACCTTCCCTCCCTCCCAGCTACAGTCAAAAGGGGGCGAGTCTGGAACTCAACACCTGCCGAGTGGTCTCTTTTCAAGTCATGCACTTCAAGCATCTGTATACTTGATGCTTGGACATGTGCGGAGAAGCTACATGTGCTTAAATCCAATGATGATCATCTTTGCTCACCTTTGGGTTCTGCATATATTCCATGCAACTCATTAATGCACACATTTCTCTTGAATCACCTCTTCTATCTGTAGGTGTCATGTCTAATGCCAATGTTTATTTTGTCCCTTAGACAGAATCAACAGTGCTTTTAAAAGCAGAGAATGTGGTACGATGCTATGTTGACATGCTGATAAGTCATGTACACAACAACCAAACACAATGTTATACATTTATTAGAGCAGCTCGAATTTAATATTTGAGTATTTAAATTAGCAGTGCAGACTGTTACTAATTACTGATTTAAGCTCATGTAAACCACTTAAACAGTATCATGACTCACAAGTTTCTAGTGGACAATTGTTGATCCTTCATGAAATGCAGCATTTTTGTGGCACTATTCTTCTTTTTTGTTTATTTGTGCTGAAATATTTTAACAACACTGTGTTGTTTACACTAACATACGCTGTAAAAAAAATGATATGATCATTTTTTGATGTTTTTAAAATCAAAATAAGTAAAAAGAATTTTTTTTTTTTACAGTGAACAACTACTGTTGTGATTTTGTAAAAATATTTTATTTATAGAGTTTGCATACATAAAAACATATAATAATACAAAGACACATATTCAATATTGTGGGAAAAGCAAGGTTTCCAGTTCTGACAGTTTGGGTTTCCAACTAACTGATCTGAAAGACTCCAGTTTTCTTAATGCATGATTATAAAAAGCATTTGGTATTTAAATCCCACTATCCGCATCAAACTTAAAGCAGTTTCCTCACTATGGGAAAATACAGAAAAGTTTGATGCAACTTCCTAAAAGCAGCAAAGTAGGTGTTGGGAGTTTGGTCCTACAAACTAGTAATAAATTACAAATAACAATAAGCCATGTATCATAAACTGGTTCACCTAAAAACAGCCATAAGCATATATAATCTCATAGCAGACTAAACTGCTACAGTACATGCATGGTGTTAAAGGGATAGAAAGGAAGAATGCTGGTAACCAGACAGTTGACGGCACCCATTGACTTCCACAGGAAAAAAAATACTATGGAAGTCAATGGGCGCCATCAACCGTCTGGTTACCAGCATTCTTCAAAATATCTACTTTTGTGTTCAACAGAAGAAAGAAACTCATACAGGTTTGGAACAACTTGAGGGCGAGTAAATTATGACAAAATTAAAATTTTTGGGTGAACTATCCCTTTATACAGAAAATCAGGCCCGTTTGCGCAGATGCACATAAAGTGCGCCGCTAATAAGTAAAAGTGGCACACAGACCCAGGCTAAAATGTAACAGTAGCCGAAACGACCCATTTCCAGTTCCCGAACATCTTGAAGAATCTCACTCCTTTGAAAGGTGTAGATAAGAACAGCTGCAAATGCTGCAAAACCTGTGAGTGTGGAGGGGGTGAATGGAGTGAGAATAGAAAGTGGCCACAAGGGGGCAGCACATATGGTACTATATAGGGAATGATATCTTGACATCAATGTTCTGCCTACCTACGACTTAATTGATGAAAACACTTACCTGCAAAAAACTGACACAGACCAGTGAAGTAGAAAAGCCCTCCTTTGGACATGGTAAAGAGCTGTCCGAGGAACACCATGAAGGAGATGGAAGAGAGCACTACAGATAATATCATGAGGGCCTGGACTGACTGCAGCCATTCTGAGAGAGAAAAATAGTCAGAAATAGCCATTTATTTAAAAAGATTATTAGTCAACCTCAGTAGACATAAAGAGCAGTGTTTCTCAAGTGGTGAGTGTGCAGTCAAAGAAACAACAAAAAACATAATTCTAAATGTTTTTCTGATGTGCGACTTTTATTTTGAAAGACATGCATATCGCGAACGCTGTTGACTCTTCTGTCTGACGCAGTTTAAAGGGTTAATTCACCCCCCCAAAAAATTCTGTCATTAATTCCTCACCCTCATGTCGTTCCAAACCCTTCGTTCATCTTCGGAACACAAATGAAGGTCTTTTTGATGAAATCCGAGAGCTCATGGCAATGTTATTACCACTTTTAAGGCCCAAAATGCTAGTAAGGACATCTTTAAAATAGTCCATGTGACTCCAGTGGTTCAACCTTAATTTTATGAAGTGACGAGAATACTTTTTTGTGCGCAAAAATTTTTTTTATTCAACAATGTCACTCTCTTATGCTATTCACATTGTTGGGCTATTTACACAGTACAGCGCTTCCAGGTTCTACAGCAGAACGCCGGCTCACGATTGGCTGAGCACCGCATGCATGCGTTGTGGTGCTTACGTGAATCACGTAGAAGACTGACACGGAAGAGAAGAGATTGTTGAATAAAGTCGTTATTTTTTTTGCACACAAAAAGTATTCTCGTCACTTCATAACATAAACGTTGAACTGCTGGAGTCACATGGACTATTTTAATGATATCTTTACTACCTTTCTGGGCCTTGAAAGTGGTTGTTGTGTTGCTGTCTATGTAGAGTCAGAGAGCTCTCGGATTTCATCAAACATGTCTTAATTTGTGTTCCGAAGATGAACGAAGGCATATCTCGCGATGTGCATATGTCGAGGCGCAGTGTAAATCACTTCAATATATATAAAGAGCGAATTAACTTACGAGCATGTAATGTCGTAGTTGCGTTGTCAATTAGTAAGTCATGAAATTACAAACAAGTACCAATAAATTGCGTAACTGGTACATCATGTGTGTTAGCTAGGAAGGATTTGCATGCATGTATGTTCATTCCATTCATCAGAATCAGTGTCCATTTGTTTTTAAAACAGTTCATGTTTGTATTGTGTATTTATGGTAAATGTAGTTACCATAATCTTAACCCAAAATACCATTTTATTTTCACTTGGTGCTATTTTCTATATTTTGATGACCGTGGTGGCTCATATCAACTTTATTGTATTAACAAAAACTAGGACTGCTGTTTAATAGCCTTACCTTATACTGTTTAAAATGTGTTTATGAGTGTTAGTTACCCACCGTTCTCGCTGACAGATGCACATAACCAGGTTCCTGTGGCGTTGTCATAAGTGCACTTATACCAGAGATCCGTGTTCTCTATGTCTCCCCAAGACCACCAGGACTAGAAAAAGAATAATAAATAAATAAAAATGAATAATAAAAACAAGAACTACATTTTATTTGTATAGATAAAAAAAGGTCAGTATAAAAACAATGCAAAAGATAGTGTAAAAACAAAAATAAAACACACAAGACAATAATAAAACACACAAGACAATAATAAAAGTGTATATTTAATTTAGAAAGAGCATGTAAAATATACATTTAAAAAAATCCTAACTAACATTTAGGGTGTGTTTTTTTGTGTAAAGACGACAATGTCAAAACAATCCCCATTCACACGGATCAGTGAAAACAACTAAAAACGCTTTATTATTCTGTCAGGCCAGTAGATGGCGATGTTGCTTTGTAAAGAAACACTATGCGCCTACAGACTGAACACATAATACGCATACACATGATGACACATTTTTCACAAATTCACGTTTTTGTAGTTTACATGGAGACCATAACGGTATCCTTTTCAAAAGCTTGCGTTTTCAGGCCACCAAAACGCCATTGTCGTGTAAATAAATGGTCAAAATGCATACAAAGTTTTCCGTTTTTAGTTGAAGACGTTTCTTGTGTAAAGATGTAATGATGTGAAAATGCTTTTTAAAATTTAATTTGTTAAAATATTTCAAAATTTTTGGGAAATGAGCTTCATTTGATCTCCAGTGATTTGCATTATAATATATACATTAAAATATGCAGCAGAAGACTTCAGACTACAATTTTAATAGACAAACAGGACACACATGACCTCTGAACTATGCATTTGCTCATACAGTAGGGCAGATGTGTTTCTTTATTGCAGTACTGACGTTTGTGATAGTGAATTCTGACTAACCTTCTCCATGGTGGCAATGAAAAGCATGGCCAGGGTGACCAAATGCAGGACGGTCACAAACATCAACAGGAAAGCCATTTTGGTGGATCCTGTTGGTAGGAGAAAAAAAAAGTTCTGTTTGAGAACTTCCATCTCAGTCTCATTTACTCACAAAGGAAAATGAGGAATCATTTGGGATTTTATCAGTGTGTCTAAAAGGCCTCTGATGTGGCCGACATTAGCAGCGCTGTGTAAACATACAGTCTGTGTCTGATCTCCAGCTTTAAATGTGATTAAACAAACGGAAAGATACATTTTCTCCTGTTTTATCTGATGTGAATATGCATCCCATACAGTACAAAAGTTACAGTAATACCGGGTGATATTATTACTATTTAACTGTTTTCTATGGAAGCTTGTGTCCGCCACTGAATAACAAAATAAAAAAATTGCGATTTGTTTTTCTTCTCACAATTGCGAGTTTACATCTCGAAATTATTGACTTTTTTTCTCTGAATTGCGATGTATAAAGTCACAATTGTGATATTTAAAGTTTGAATTGCGAGATATAAAGTCAGAATTACCAGTTATAAAGTTGGAATTGCGTGATATAGTCAAAATTGTGAGATATAAAGTCAGAATTACGAGTTATAAAGTCAGAATTGAGAGATATAAAGTCAGAATTACGAGTTATACAGTTGGAATTGCGTGATATAGTCAAAATTGTGAGATATAAAGTCAGAATTACGAGTTATAAAGTCAGAATTGAGAGATATAAAGTCAGAATTGAGAGATATAAAGTCAGAATTACGAGTTATAAAGTCAGAATTACGAGATATAAAGTCAGAATTACGAGTTATACAGTCAGAATTACGAGTTATACAGTCAGAATTGAGAGATATAAAGTCAGAATTACGAGTTATAAAGTCAGAATTACGAGATATAAAGTCAGAATTACGAGTTATACAGTCAGAATTACGAGTTATACAGTCAGAATTACGAGATATAAAGCCAGAATTACGAGTTATACAGTCAGAATTACGAGTTATAAAGTCAGAATTACGAGTTATAAAGTCAGAATTGAGAGATATAAAGTCAGAATTGAGAGATATAAAGTCAGAATTACGAGATATAAAGTCAGAATTACGAGTTATAAAGTCAGAATTACGAGATATAAAGTCAGAATTACGAGTTATAAAGTCAGAATTACGAGTTATAAAGTCAGAATTACGAGTTATAAAGTCAAAATTGAGAGATATAAAGTCAGAATTGAGAGATATAAAGTCAGAATTACGAGATATAAAGTCAGAATTACGAGTTATAAAGTCAGAATTACGAGATATAAAGTCAGAATTACGAGTTATAAAGTCAGAATTACGAGTTATAAAGTCAGAATTACGAGTTATAAAGTCAAAATTGAGAGATATAAAGTCAGAATTACGAGTTATAAAGTCAGAATTGAGAGATATAAAGTCAGAATTACGAGTTATAAAGTCAGAATTGAGAGATATAAAGTCAGAATTACGAGATATAAAGCCAGAATTACGAGTTATACAGTCAGAATTACGAGATATAAAGCCAGAATTACGAGTTATACAGTCAGAATTACGAGTTATAAAGTCAGAATTACGAGTTATACAGTCAGAATTACAAGATATAAAGCCAGAATTACGAGTTATACAGTCAGAATTACGAGTTATACAGTCAGAATTACGAGTTATACAGTCAGAATTACGAGTTATAAAGTCAGAATTGAGAGATATAAAGTCAGAATTACGAGTTGAGTCAGAATTGAGAGATATAAAGTCAGAATTACGAGTTATAAAGTCAGAATTGTGAGATATAAAGTCAGAATTGAGAGATATAAAGTCAGAATTACGAGATATAAAGTCAGAATTACGAGTTATAAAGTCAGAATTGAGAGATATAAAGTCAGAATTACGAGTTATAAAGTCAGAATTACGAGATATAAAGTCAGAATTGTGAGTTATAAAGTCAGAATTACGAGTTATAAAGTCAGAATTACGAGTTATAAAGTCAGAATTACGAGTTATAAAGTCAGAATTACGAGTTATAAAGTCAGAATTACGAGTTATACAGTCAGAATTACGAGTTATACAGTCAGAATTACGAGCTATAAAGCCAGAATTACGAGTTATACAGTCAGAATTACGAGTTATAAAGTCAGAATTACGAGTTATAAAGTCAGAATTACGAGTTATAAAGTCAGAATTGAGAGATATAAAGTCAGAATTGAGAGATATAAAGTCAGAATTACGAGTTATAAAGTCAGAATTGAGAGATATAAAGTCAGAATTACGAGTTATAAAGTCAGAATTGTGAGATATAAAGTCAGAATTACGAGTTATAAAGTCAGAATTACGAGGTATAAAGTCGGAATTGCGTAATATAGTCAAAATTGAGAGATATAAAGTCAGAATTGTAAGATATAAAGTCAGAATTGAGAGATATAAAGTCAGAATTACGAGATATAAAGTCAGAATTACGAGTTATAAAGTCAGAATTGAGAGATATAAAGTCAGAATTACGAGATATAAAGTCAGAATTACGAGATATAAAGTCAGAATTACGAGTTATAAAGTCAGAATTACGAGATATAAAGTCAGAATTACGAGTTATAAAGTCAGAATTACGAGTTATAAAGTCAGAATTACGAGTTATAAAGTCAAAATTGAGAGATATAAAGTCAGAATTACGAGTTATAAAGTCAGAATTGAGAGATATAAAGTCAGAATTACGAGTTATAAAGTCAGAATTGAGAGATATAAAGTCAGAATTACGAGATATAAAGCCAGAATTACGAGTTATACAGTCAGAATTACGAGATATAAAGCCAGAATTACGAGTTATACAGTCAGAATTACGAGTTATAAAGTCAGAATTACGAGTTATACAGTCAGAATTACAAGATATAAAGCCAGAATTACGAGTTATACAGTCAGAATTACGAGTTATACAGTCAGAATTACGAGTTATACAGTCAGAATTACGAGTTATAAAGTCAGAATTGAGAGATATAAAGTCAGAATTACGAGTTGAGTCAGAATTGAGAGATATAAAGTCAGAATTACGAGTTATAAAGTCAGAATTGTGAGATATAAAGTCAGAATTGAGAGATATAAAGTCAGAATTACGAGATATAAAGTCAGAATTACGAGTTATAAAGTCAGAATTGAGAGATATAAAGTCAGAATTACGAGTTATAAAGTCAGAATTACGAGATATAAAGTCAGAATTGTGAGTTATAAAGTCAGAATTACGAGTTATAAAGTCAGAATTACGAGTTATAAAGTCAGAATTACGAGTTATAAAGTCAGAATTACGAGTTATAAAGTCAGAATTACGAGTTATAAAGTCAGAATTACGAGTTATACAGTCAGAATTACGAGTTATACAGTCAGAATTACGAGTTATACAGTCAGAATTACGAGCTATAAAGCCAGAATTACGAGTTATACAGTCAGAATTACGAGTTATAAAGTCAGAATTACGAGTTATAAAGTCAGAATTACGAGTTATAAAGTCAGAATTGAGAGATATAAAGTCAGAATTGAGAGATATAAAGTCAGAATTACGAGTTGAGTCAGAATTGAGAGATATAAAGTCAGAATTACGAGTTATAAAGTCAGAATTGTGAGATATAAAGTCAGAATTACGAGTTATAAAGTCAGAATTACGAGGTATAAAGTCGGAATTGCGTAATATAGTCAAAATTGAGAGATATAAAGTCAGAATTGTAAGATATAAAGTCAGAATTGAGAGATATAAAGTCAGAATTACGAGATATAAAGTCAGAATTACGAGTTATAAAGTCAGAATTGAGAGATATAAAGTCAGAATTACGAGATATAAAGTCAGAATTACGAGATATAAAGTCAGAATTGTGAGATATAAAGTCAGAATTACGAGTTATAAAGTCAGAATTGTGAGATATAAAGTCAGAATTGAGAGATATAAAGTCAGAATTACGAGATATAAAGTCAGAATAACGAGTTATAAAGTCAGAATTGAGAGATATAAAGTCAGAATTACGAGTTATAAAGTCAGAATTACGAGATATAAAGTCAGAATTACGAGATATAAAGTCAGAATTCCGAGTTATAAAGTTGGAATTGAGTGATATAGTCAAAATTGTGAGATATAAAGTCAGAATTCCGAGTTATAAAGTCAGAATTACGAGTTATAAAGTCAAAATTGTGAGATATAAAGTCAGAATTGTGAGATATAAAGTCAGAATTGAGAGATATAAAGTCAGAATTGAGAGATATAAAGTCAGAATTGTGAGATATAAAGTCAGAATTGAGAGATATAAAGTCAGAATTACGAGATATAAAGTCATAATTACGAGTTATAAAGTCAGAATTACGAGATATAAAGTCAGAATTACGAGTTATAAAGTTGGAATTGAGTGATATAGTCAAAATTGTGAGATATAAAGTCAGAATTACGAGTTATAAAGTCAAAATTGTGAGATATAAAGTCAGAATTGTGAGATATAAAGTCAGAATTGAGAGATATAAAGTCAGAATTGAGAGATATAAAGTCAGAATTGTGAGATATAAAGTCAGAATTGAGAGATATAAAGTCAGAATTACGAGTTATAAAGTCAAAATTGTGAGATATAAAGTCAGAATTGAGAGATATAAAGTCAGAATTGTGAGATATAAAGTCAGAATTACGAGTTATAAAGCCAGAATTGAGAGATATAAAGTCAGAATTACGAGTTATAAAGTCAGAATTACGAGTTATAAAGTCAGAATTACGAGATATAAAGTCAGAATTACGAGTTATAAAGTTGGAATTGCGTGATATAGTCAAAATTGTGAGATATAAGTCAGAATTACGAGTTATAAAGTCAGAATTACGAGTTATAAAGTTGGAATTGCGTGATATAGTCAAAATTGTGAGATATAAAGTCAGAATTACGAGTTATACAGTTGGAATTGCGTGATAGTCAAAATTGTGAGATATAAAGTCAGAATTACGAGTTATAAAGTCAAAATTGTGAGATATAAAGTCAGAATTGAGAAATATAAAGTCAGAATTACGAGTTATAAAGTCAGAATTACGAGTTATAAAGTCAGAATTACGAGTTATAAAGTCAAAATTGTGAGATATAAAGTCAGAATTCCAAGTTATAAAGTCAGAATTCCGAGTTATAAAGTCAGAATTCCGAGTTATAAAGTCAGAATTCCGAGTTATAAAGTCAGAATTCCGAGTTATAAAGTCAAAATTGTGAGTTATAAAGTCAAAATTGTGAGATATAAAGTCAGAATTGTGAGATATAAAGTCAGAATTGAGAGATATAAAGTCAGAATTGAGAGATATAAAGTCAGAATTGTGAGATATAAAGTCAGAATTGAGAGATATAAAGTCAGAATTGAGAGATATAAAGTCAGAATTACGAGTTATAAAGTCAGAATTACGAGTTATAAAGTCAGAATTACGAGTTATAAAGTCAAAATTGTGAGATATAAAGTCAGAATTGAGAGATATAAAGTCAGAATTACGAGTTATAAAGTCAAAATTGTGAGATATAAAGTCAGAATTACGAGTTATAAAGTCAGAATTACGAGTTATAAAGTCAGAATTGAGAGATATAAAGTCAGAATTACGAGTTATAAAGTCAGAATTACGAGATATAAAGCCAGAATTACGAGTTATACAGTCAGAATTACGAGTTATAAAGTCAGAATTGAGAGATATAAAGTCAGAATTACGAGTTATAAAGTCAGAATTACGAGATATAAAGCCAGAATTACGAGTTATACAGTCAGAATTACGAGTTATAAAGTCAGAATTACGAGTTATACAGTCAGAATTACAAGATATAAAGCCAGAATTACGAGTTATACAGTCAGAATTACGAGTTATACAGTCAGAATTACGAGTTATACAGTCAGAATTACGAGTTGAGTCAGAATTGAGAGATATAAAGTCAGAATTACGAGTTATAAAGTCAGAATTGTGAGATATAAAGTCAGAATTACGAGGTATAAAGTCGGAATTGCGTAATATAGTCAAAATTGAGAGATATAAAGTCAGAATTGTAAGATATAAAGTCAGAATTGAGAGATATAAAGTCAGAATTACGAGATATAAAGTCAGAATTACGAGTTATAAAGTCAGAATTGAGAGATATAAAGTCAGAATTACGAGTTATAAAGTCAGAATTACGAGATATAAAGTCAGAATTGTGAGATATAAAGTCAGAATTACGAGTTATAAAGTCAGAATTACGAGTTATAAAGTCAGAATTACGAGTTATAAAGTCAGAATTACGAGTTATAAAGTCAGAATTACGAGTTATACAGTCAGAATTACGAGTTATACAGTCAGAATTACGAGCTATAAAGCCAGAATTACGAGTTATACAGTCAGAATTACGAGTTATAAAGTCAGAATTACGAGTTATAAAGTCAGAATTACGAGTTATAAAGTCAGAATTGAGAGATATAAAGTCAGAATTACGAGTTATACAGTCAGAATTACGAGTTATAAAGTCAGAATTGAGAGATATAAAGTCTGAATTGAGAGATATAAAGTCAGAATTACGAGTTGAGTCAGAATTGAGAGATATAAAGTCAGAATTACGAGTTATAAAGTCAGAATTGTGAGATATAAAGTCAGAATTACGAGTTATAAAGTCAGAATTACGAGGTATAAAGTCGGAATTGCGTAATATAGTCAAAATTGAGAGATATAAAGTCAGAATTGTAAGATATAAAGTCAGAATTGAGAGATATAAAGTCAGAATTACGAGATATAAAGTCAGAATTACGAGTTATAAAGTCAGAATTGAGAGATATAAAGTCAGAATTACGAGATATAAAGTCAGAATTACGAGATATAAAGTCAGAATTGTGAGATATAAAGTCAGAATTACGAGTTATAAAGTCAGAATTGTGAGATATAAAGTCAGAATTGAGAGATATAAAGTCAGAATTACGAGATATAAAGTCAGAATAACGAGTTATAAAGTCAGAATTGAGAGATATAAAGTCAGAATTACGAGTTATAAAGTCAGAATTACGAGTTATAAAGTCAGAATTACGAGATATAAAGTCAGAATTACGAGTTATAAAGTTGGAATTGCGTGATATAGTCAAAATTGTGAGATATAAGTCAGAATTACGAGTTATAAAGTCAGAATTACGAGTTATAAAGTTGGAATTGCGTGATATAGTCAAAATTGTGAGATATAAAGTCAGAATTACGAGTTATAAAGTCAGAATTACGAGTTATAAAGTCAAAATTGTGAGATATAAAGTCAGAATTGAGAGATATAAAGTCAGAATTACGAGTTATAAAGTCAGAATTACGAGTTATAAAGTCAGAATTACGAGTTATAAAGTCAGAATTACGAGTTATAAAGTCAGAATTACGAGTTATAAAGTCAAAATTGTGAGATATAAAGTCAGAATTCCGAGTTATAAAGTCAGAATTCCGAGTTATAAAGTCAGAATTCCGAGTTATAAAGTCAGAATTCCGAGTTATAAAGTCAAAATTGTGAGTTATAAAGTCAAAATTGTGAGATATAAAGTCAGAATTGTGAGATATAAAGTCAGAATTGAGAGATATAAAGTCAGAATTGTGAGATATAAAGTCAGAATTGAGAGATATAAAGTCAGAATTGAGAGATATAAAGTCAGAATTGAGAGATATAAAGTCAGAATTGTGAGATATAAAGTCAGAATTGAGAGATATAAAGTCAGAATTACGAGTTATAAAGTCAAAATTGTGAGATATAAAGTCAGAATTGAGAGATATAAAGTCAGAATTACGAGTTGAGTCAGAATTGAGAGATATAAAGTCAGAATTACGAGTTATAAAGTCAGAATTGTGAGATATAAAGTCAGAATTACGAGTTATAAAGTCAGAATTACGAGGTATAAAGTCGGAATTGCGTAATATAGTCAAAATTGAGAGATATAAAGTCAGAATTGTAAGATATAAAGTCAGAATTGAGAGATATAAAGTCAGAATTACGAGATATAAAGTCAGAATTACGAGTTATAAAGTCAGAATTGAGAGATATAAAGTCAGAATTACGAGATATAAAGTCAGAATTACGAGATATAAAGTCAGAATTGTGAGATATAAAGTCAGAATTACGAGTTATAAAGTCAGAATTGTGAGATATAAAGTCAGAATTGAGAGATATAAAGTCAGAATTACGAGATATAAAGTCAGAATAACGAGTTATAAAGTCAGAATTGAGAGATATAAAGTCAGAATTACGAGTTATAAAGTCAGAATTACGAGATATAAAGTCAGAATTCCGAGTTATAAAGTTGGAATTGAGTGATATAGTCAAAATTGTGAGATATAAAGTCAGAATTCCGAGTTATAAAGTCAGAATTACGAGTTATAAAGTCAAAATTGTGAGATATAAAGTCAGAATTGTGAGATATAAAGTCAGAATTGAGAGATATAAAGTCAGAATTGAGAGATATAAAGTCAGAATTGTGAGATATAAAGTCAGAATTGAGAGATATAAAGTCAGAATTACGAGATATAAAGTCATAATTACGAGTTATAAAGTCAGAATTACGAGATATAAAGTCAGAATTACGAGTTATAAAGTTGGAATTGAGTGATATAGTCAAAATTGTGAGATATAAAGTCAGAATTACGAGTTATAAAGTCAAAATTGTGAGATATAAAGTCAGAATTGTGAGATATAAAGTCAGAATTGAGAGATATAAAGTCAGAATTGAGAGATATAAAGTCAGAATTGTGAGATATAAAGTCAGAATTGAGAGATATAAAGTCAGAATTACGAGTTATAAAGTCAAAATTGTGAGATATAAAGTCAGAATTGAGAGATATAAAGTCAGAATTGTGAGATATAAAGTCAGAATTACGAGTTATAAAGCCAGAATTGAGAGATATAAAGTCAGAATTACGAGTTATAAAGTCAGAATTACGAGTTATAAAGTCAGAATTACGAGATATAAAGTCAGAATTACGAGTTATAAAGTTGGAATTGCGTGATATAGTCAAAATTGTGAGATATAAGTCAGAATTACGAGTTATAAAGTCAGAATTACGAGTTATAAAGTTGGAATTGCGTGATATAGTCAAAATTGTGAGATATAAAGTCAGAATTACGAGTTATACAGTTGGAATTGCGTGATAGTCAAAATTGTGAGATATAAAGTCAGAATTACGAGTTATAAAGTCAAAATTGTGAGATATAAAGTCAGAATTGAGAAATATAAAGTCAGAATTACGAGTTATAAAGTCAGAATTACGAGTTATAAAGTCAGAATTACGAGTTATAAAGTCAAAATTGTGAGATATAAAGTCAGAATTCCAAGTTATAAAGTCAGAATTCCGAGTTATAAAGTCAGAATTCCGAGTTATAAAGTCAGAATTCCGAGTTATAAAGTCAGAATTCCGAGTTATAAAGTCAAAATTGTGAGTTATAAAGTCAAAATTGTGAGATATAAAGTCAGAATTGTGAGATATAAAGTCAGAATTGAGAGATATAAAGTCAGAATTGAGAGATATAAAGTCAGAATTGTGAGATATAGTCAGAATTGAGAGATATAAAGTCAGAATTGAGAGATATAAAGTCAGAATTACGAGTTATAAAGTCAGAATTACGAGTTATAAAGTCAGAATTACGAGTTATAAAGTCAAAATTGTGAGATATAAAGTCAGAATTACGAGTTATAAAGTCAGAATTACGAGTTATAAAGTCAGAATTGAGAGATATAAAGTCAGAATTACGAGTTATAAAGTCAGAATTACGAGATATAAAGCCAGAATTACGAGTTATACAGTCAGAATTACGAGTTATAAAGTCAGAATTACGAGTTATACAGTCAGAATTACAAGATATAAAGCCAGAATTACGAGTTATACAGTCAGAATTACGAGTTATACAGTCAGAATTACGAGTTATACAGTCAGAATTACGAGTTATACAGTCAGAATTACGAGTTATACAGTCAGAATTACGAGTTGAGTCAGAATTGAGAGATATAAAGTCAGAATTACGAGTTATAAAGTCAGAATTGTGAGATATAAAGTCAGAATTACGAGGTATAAAGTCGGAATTGCGTAATATAGTCAAAATTGAGAGATATAAAGTCAGAATTGTAAGATATAAAGTCAGAATTGAGAGATATAAAGTCAGAATTACGAGATATAAAGTCAGAATTACGAGTTATAAAGTCAGAATTGAGAGATATAAAGTCAGAATTACGAGTTATAAAGTCAGAATTACGAGATATAAAGTCAGAATTGTGAGATATAAAGTCAGAATTACGAGTTATAAAGTCAGAATTACGAGTTATAAAGTCAGAATTACGAGTTATAAAGTCAGAATTACGAGTTATAAAGTCAGAATTACGAGTTATACAGTCAGAATTACGAGTTATACAGTCAGAATTACGAGCTATAAAGCCAGAATTACGAGTTATACAGTCAGAATTACGAGTTATAAAGTCAGAATTACGAGTTATAAAGTCAGAATTACGAGTTATAAAGTCAGAATTGAGAGATATAAAGTCAGAATTACGAGTTATACAGTCAGAATTACGAGTTATAAAGTCAGAATTGAGAGATATAAAGTCTGAATTGAGAGATATAAAGTCAGAATTACGAGTTGAGTCAGAATTGAGAGATATAAAGTCAGAATTACGAGTTATAAAGTCAGAATTGTGAGATATAAAGTCAGAATTACGAGTTATAAAGTCAGAATTACGAGGTATAAAGTCGGAATTGCGTAATATAGTCAAAATTGAGAGATATAAAGTCAGAATTGTAAGATATAAAGTCAGAATTGAGAGATATAAAGTCAGAATTACGAGATATAAAGTCAGAATTACGAGTTATAAAGTCAGAATTGAGAGATATAAAGTCAGAATTACGAGATATAAAGTCAGAATTACGAGATATAAAGTCAGAATTGTGAGATATAAAGTCAGAATTACGAGTTATAAAGTCAGAATTGTGAGATATAAAGTCAGAATTGAGAGATATAAAGTCAGAATTACGAGATATAAAGTCAGAATAACGAGTTATAAAGTCAGAATTGAGAGATATAAAGTCAGAATTACGAGTTATAAAGTCAGAATTACGAGTTATAAAGTCAGAATTACGAGATATAAAGTCAGAATTACGAGTTATAAAGTTGGAATTGCGTGATATAGTCAAAATTGTGAGATATAAGTCAGAATTACGAGTTATAAAGTCAGAATTACGAGTTATAAAGTTGGAATTGCGTGATATAGTCAAAATTGTGAGATATAAAGTCAGAATTACGAGTTATAAAGTCAGAATTACGAGTTATAAAGTCAAAATTGTGAGATATAAAGTCAGAATTGAGAGATATAAAGTCAGAATTACGAGTTATAAAGTCAGAATTACGAGTTATAAAGTCAGAATTACGAGTTATAAAGTCAGAATTACGAGTTATAAAGTCAAAATTGTGAGATATAAAGTCAGAATTCCGAGTTATAAAGTCAGAATTCCGAGTTATAAAGTCAGAATTCCGAGTTATAAAGTCAGAATTCCGAGTTATAAAGTCAAAATTGTGAGTTATAAAGTCAAAATTGTGAGATATAAAGTCAGAATTGTGAGATATAAAGTCAGAATTGAGAGATATAAAGTCAGAATTGAGAGATATAAAGTCAGAATTGAGAGATATAAAGTCAGAATTGAGAGATATAAAGTCAGAATTGTGAGATATAAAGTCAGAATTGAGAGATATAAAGTCAGAATTACGAGTTATAAAGTCAAAATTGTGAGATATAAAGTCAGAATTGAGAGATATAAAGTCAGAATTACGAGTTATAAAGTCAGAATTACGAGTTATAAAGTCAGAATTGTGAGATATAAAGTCAAAATTGTGAGTTATAAAGTCAGAATTACGAGTTATAAAGTCAGAATTACGAGTTATAAAGTCAGAATTACGAGTTATAAAGTCAGAATTTAGAGATATAAAGTCAGAATTACGAGTTATAAAGTCAGAATTACGAGTTATAAAGTCAGAATTACGAGTTATAAAGTCAGAATTTAGAGATATAAAGTCAGAATTGAGAGATATAAAGTCAGAATTACGAGTTATAAAGTCAGAATTACGAGTTATAAAGTCAGAATTACGAGATATAAAGTCAGAATTACGAGTTATAAAGTCAGAATTACGAGTTATAAAGTCAGAATTACGAGTTATAAAGTCAAAATTGTGAGATATAAAGTCAGAATTACGAGTTATACAGTCAGAATTACGAGATATAAAGTCAGAATTACGAGTTATAAAGTCAGAATTACGAGATATAAAGTCAGAATTACGAGTTATACAGTCAGAATTACGAGATATAAAGTCAGAATTGAGAGATATAAAGTCAGAATTGTGAGATATAAAGTCAGAATTGCGAGTTATAAAGTCAGAATTACGAGGTATAAATCGGAATTGCGTAATATAGTCAAAATACAGTCAGAATTACGAGTTATAAAGTCAGAATTGAGAGATATAAAGTCAGAATTGAGAGATATAAAGTCAGAATTGAGAGATATAAAGTCAGAATTGAGAGATATAAAGTCAGAATTGAGAGATATAAAGTCAGAATTACGAGATATAAAGTCAGAATTACGAGTTATAAAGTCAAAATTGTGAGATATAAAGTCAGAATTACGAGTTATACAGTCAGAATTACGAGATATAAAGTCAGAATTACGAGTTATACAGTCAGAATTACGAGATATAAAGTCAGAATTGAGAGATATAAAGTCAGAATTACGAGTTATACAGTCAGAATTACGAGATATAAAGTCAGAATTACGAGTTATAAAGTCAGAATTACGAGATATAAAGTCAGAATTACGAGTTATAAAGTCAAAATTGTGAGATATAAAGTCAGAATTACGAGTTATAAAGTCAAAATTTCGAGATATAAAGTCAGAATTGAGAGATATAAAGTCAGAATTGAGAGATATAAAGTCAGAATTGAGAGATATAAAGTCAGAATTGCGAGTTATAAAGTCAGAATTACGAGGTATAAATCGGAATTGCGTAATATAGTCAAAATACAGTCAGAATTACGAGTTATAAAGTCAGAATTACGAGTTATAAAGTCAGAATTACGAGTTATAAAGTCAGAATTGAGAGATATAAAGTCAGAATTGAGAGATATAAAGTCAGAATTACGAGATATAAAGTCAGAATTACGAGATATAAAGTCAGAATTACGAGTTATAAAGTCAGAATTACGAGATATAAAGTCAGAATTACGAGTTATAAAGTCAGAATTACGAGTTATAAAGTCAAAATTGAGAGATATAAAGTCAGAATTACGAGTTATACAGTTGGAATTGCGTGATATAGTCAAAATTGTGAGATATAAAGTCAGAATTACGAGTTATAAAGTCAGAATTACGAGTTATAAAGTCAGAATTGAGAGATATAAAGTCAGAATTACGAGTTATAAAGTCAGAATTACGAGATATAAAGTCAGAATTACGAGTTATACAGTCAGAATTACGAGTTATACAGTCAGAATTACGAGCTATAAAGCCAGAATTACGAGTTATACAGTCAGAATTACGAGTTATAAAGTCAGAATTACGAGCTATAAAGCCAGAATTACGAGTTATACAGTCAGAATTACGAGTTATAAAGTCAGAATTACGAGTTATAAAGTCAGAATTACGAGTTATAAAGTCAGAATTGAGAGATATAAAGTCAGAATTACGAGTTATACAGTCAGAATTACGAGTTATAAAGTCAGAATTGAGAGATATAAAGTCAGAATTACGAGTTGAGTCAGAATTGAGAGATATAAAGTCAGAATTACGAGTTATAAAGTCAGAATTGAGAGATATAAAGTCAGAATTACGAGTTATAAAGTCAGAATTACGAGGTATAAAGTCGGAATTGCGTAATATAGTCAAAATTGAGAGATATAAAGTCAGAATTGTAAGATATAAAGTCAGAATTACGAGTTATAAAGTCAGAATTGAGAGATATAAAGTCAGAATTACGAGTTATAAAGTCAGAATTACGAGATATAAAGTCAGAATTGTGAGATATAAAGTCAGAATTACGAGTTATAAAGTCAGAATTACGAGATATAAAGTCAGAATTGAGAGATATAAAGTCAGAATTGTGAGATATAAAGTCAGAATTGCGAGTTATAAAGTCAGAATTACGAGGTATAAATCGGAATTGCGTAATATAGTCAAAATACAGTCAGAATTACGAGTTATAAAGTCAGAATTGAGAGATATAAAGTCAGAATTGAGAGATATAAAGTCAGAATTGAGAGATATAAAGTCAGAATTGAGAGATATAAAGTCAGAATTACGAGATATAAAGTCAGAATTACGAGTTATAAAGTCAAAATTGTGAGATATAAAGTCAGAATTACGAGTTATACAGTCAGAATTACGAGATATAAAGTCAGAATTACGAGTTATACAGTCAGAATTACGAGATATAAAGTCAGAATTGAGAGATATAAAGTCAGAATTACGAGTTATACAGTCAGAATTACGAGATATAAAGTCAGAATTACGAGTTATAAAGTCAGAATTACGAGATATAAAGTCAGAATTACGAGTTATAAAGTCAAAATTGTGAGATATAAAGTCAGAATTACGAGTTATAAAGTCAAAATTTCGAGATATAAAGTCAGAATTGAGAGATATAAAGTCAGAATTGAGAGATATAAAGTCAGAATTGAGAGATATAAAGTCAGAATTGCGAGTTATAAAGTCAGAATTACGAGGTATAAATCGGAATTGCGTAATATAGTCAAAATACAGTCAGAATTACGAGTTATAAAGTCAGAATTACGAGTTATAAAGTCAGAATTACGAGTTATAAAGTCAGAATTGAGAGATATAAAGTCAGAATTGAGAGATATAAAGTCAGAATTACGAGATATAAAGTCAGAATTACGAGATATAAAGTCAGAATTACGAGTTATAAAGTCAGAATTACGAGATATAAAGTCAGAATTACGAGTTATAAAGTCAGAATTACGAGTTATAAAGTCAAAATTGAGAGATATAAAGTCAGAATTACGAGTTATACAGTTGGAATTGCGTGATATAGTCAAAATTGTGAGATATAAAGTCAGAATTACGAGTTATAAAGTCAGAATTACGAGTTATAAAGTCAGAATTGAGAGATATAAAGTCAGAATTACGAGTTATAAAGTCAGAATTACGAGATATAAAGTCAGAATTACGAGTTATACAGTCAGAATTACGAGTTATACAGTCAGAATTACGAGCTATAAAGCCAGAATTACGAGTTATACAGTCAGAATTACGAGTTATAAAGTCAGAATTACGAGCTATAAAGCCAGAATTACGAGTTATACAGTCAGAATTACGAGTTATAAAGTCAGAATTACGAGTTATAAAGTCAGAATTACGAGTTATAAAGTCAGAATTGAGAGATATAAAGTCAGAATTACGAGTTATACAGTCAGAATTACGAGTTATAAAGTCAGAATTGAGAGATATAAAGTCAGAATTACGAGTTGAGTCAGAATTGAGAGATATAAAGTCAGAATTACGAGTTATAAAGTCAGAATTGTGAGATATAAAGTCAGAATTACGAGTTATAAAGTCAGAATTACGAGGTATAAAGTCGGAATTGCGTAATATAGTCAAAATTCAGAGATATAAAGTCAGAATTGTAAGATATAAAGTCAGAATTGAGAGATATAAAGTCAGAATTACGAGATATAAAGTCAGAATTACGAGTTATAAAGTCAGAATTGAGAGATATAAAGTCAGAATTACGAGTTATAAAGTCAGAATTACGAGATATAAAGTCAGAATTGTGAGATATAAAGTCAGAATTACGAGTTATAAAGTCAGAATTACGAGTTATAAAGTCAGAATTGAGAGATATAAAGTCAGAATTACGAGATATAAAGTCAGAATTACGAGTTATAAAGTCAGAATTACGAGATATAAAGTCAGAATTACGAGTTATAAAGTCAGAATTACGAGTTATAAAGTCAGAATTGAGAGATATAAAGTCAGAATTACGAGTTATAAAGTCAGAATTGAGAGATATAAAGTCAGAATTACGAGTTATAAAGTCAGAATTACGAGATATAAAGTCAGAATTGTGAGATATAAAGTCAGAATTACGAGTTATAAAGTCAGAATTACGAGTTATAAAGTCAGAATTACGAGTTATAAAGTCAGAATTACGAGTTATAAAGTCGGAATTGCGTAATATAGTCAAAATTGAGAGATATAAAGTCAGAATTGTGAGATATAAAGTCAGAATTGAGAGATATAAAGTCAGAATTACGAGTTATAAAGTCAGAATTGAGAGATATAAAGTCAGAATTACGAGTTATAAAGTCAGAATTACGAGATATAAAGTCAGAATTACGAGTTATAAAGTCAGAATTGAGAGATATAAAGTCAGAATTACGAGTTATAAAGTCAGAATTACGAGATATAAAGTCAGAATTACGAGTTATAAAGTCAGAATTACGAGTTATAAAGTCAGAATTACGAGTTATAAAGTCGGAATTGCGTAATATAGTCAAAATTGAGAGATATAAAGTCAGAATTACGAGATATAAAGTCAGAATTGTGAGATATAAAGTCAGAATTACGAGTTATAAAGTCAGAATTACGAGTTATAAAGTCAGAATTACGAGTTATAAAGTCAGAATTGAGAGATATAAAGTCAGAATTGAGAGATATAAAGTCAGAATTACGAGATATAAAGTCAGAATTACGAGATATAAAGTCAGAATTACGAGTTATAAAGTCAGAATTACGAGATATAAAGTCAGAATTACGAGTTATAAAGTCAGAATTACGAGTTATAAAGTCAAAATTGAGAGATATAAAGTCAGAATTACGAGTTATACAGTTGGAATTGCGTGATATAGTCAAAATTGTGAGATATAAAGTCAGAATTACGAGTTATAAAGTCAGAATTACGAGTTATAAAGTCAGAATTGAGAGATATAAAGTCAGAATTACGAGTTATAAAGTCAGAATTACGAGATATAAAGTCAGAATTACGAGTTATACAGTCAGAATTACGAGTTATACAGTCAGAATTACGAGCTATAAAGCCAGAATTACGAGTTATACAGTCAGAATTACGAGTTATAAAGTCAGAATTACGAGCTATAAAGCCAGAATTACGAGTTATACAGTCAGAATTACGAGTTATAAAGTCAGAATTACGAGTTATAAAGTCAGAATTACGAGTTATAAAGTCAGAATTGAGAGATATAAAGTCAGAATTACGAGTTATACAGTCAGAATTACGAGTTATAAAGTCAGAATTGAGAGATATAAAGTCAGAATTACGAGTTGAGTCAGAATTGAGAGATATAAAGTCAGAATTACGAGTTATAAAGTCAGAATTGAGAGATATAAAGTCAGAATTACGAGTTATAAAGTCAGAATTACGAGGTATAAAGTCGGAATTGCGTAATATAGTCAAAATTGAGAGATATAAAGTCAGAATTGTAAGATATAAAGTCAGAATTACGAGTTATAAAGTCAGAATTGAGAGATATAAAGTCAGAATTACGAGTTATAAAGTCAGAATTACGAGATATAAAGTCAGAATTGTGAGATATAAAGTCAGAATTACGAGTTATAAAGTCAGAATTACGAGATATAAAGTCAGAATTGAGAGATATAAAGTCAGAATTGTGAGATATAAAGTCAGAATTGCGAGTTATAAAGTCAGAATTACGAGGTATAAATCGGAATTGCGTAATATAGTCAAAATACAGTCAGAATTACGAGTTATAAAGTCAGAATTGAGAGATATAAAGTCAGAATTGAGAGATATAAAGTCAGAATTGAGAGATATAAAGTCAGAATTGAGAGATATAAAGTCAGAATTACGAGATATAAAGTCAGAATTACGAGTTATAAAGTCAAAATTGTGAGATATAAAGTCAGAATTACGAGTTATACAGTCAGAATTACGAGATATAAAGTCAGAATTACGAGTTATACAGTCAGAATTACGAGATATAAAGTCAGAATTGAGAGATATAAAGTCAGAATTACGAGTTATACAGTCAGAATTACGAGATATAAAGTCAGAATTACGAGTTATAAAGTCAGAATTACGAGATATAAAGTCAGAATTACGAGTTATAAAGTCAAAATTGTGAGATATAAAGTCAGAATTACGAGTTATAAAGTCAAAATTTCGAGATATAAAGTCAGAATTGAGAGATATAAAGTCAGAATTGAGAGATATAAAGTCAGAATTGAGAGATATAAAGTCAGAATTGCGAGTTATAAAGTCAGAATTACGAGGTATAAATCGGAATTGCGTAATATAGTCAAAATACAGTCAGAATTACGAGTTATAAAGTCAGAATTACGAGTTATAAAGTCAGAATTACGAGTTATAAAGTCAGAATTGAGAGATATAAAGTCAGAATTGAGAGATATAAAGTCAGAATTACGAGATATAAAGTCAGAATTACGAGATATAAAGTCAGAATTACGAGTTATAAAGTCAGAATTACGAGATATAAAGTCAGAATTACGAGTTATAAAGTCAGAATTACGAGTTATAAAGTCAAAATTGAGAGATATAAAGTCAGAATTACGAGTTATACAGTTGGAATTGCGTGATATAGTCAAAATTGTGAGATATAAAGTCAGAATTACGAGTTATAAAGTCAGAATTACGAGTTATAAAGTCAGAATTGAGAGATATAAAGTCAGAATTACGAGTTATAAAGTCAGAATTACGAGATATAAAGTCAGAATTACGAGTTATACAGTCAGAATTACGAGTTATACAGTCAGAATTACGAGCTATAAAGCCAGAATTACGAGTTATACAGTCAGAATTACGAGTTATAAAGTCAGAATTACGAGCTATAAAGCCAGAATTACGAGTTATACAGTCAGAATTACGAGTTATAAAGTCAGAATTACGAGTTATAAAGTCAGAATTACGAGTTATAAAGTCAGAATTGAGAGATATAAAGTCAGAATTACGAGTTATACAGTCAGAATTACGAGTTATAAAGTCAGAATTGAGAGATATAAAGTCAGAATTACGAGTTGAGTCAGAATTGAGAGATATAAAGTCAGAATTACGAGTTATAAAGTCAGAATTGTGAGATATAAAGTCAGAATTACGAGTTATAAAGTCAGAATTACGAGGTATAAAGTCGGAATTGCGTAATATAGTCAAAATTCAGAGATATAAAGTCAGAATTGTAAGATATAAAGTCAGAATTGAGAGATATAAAGTCAGAATTACGAGATATAAAGTCAGAATTACGAGTTATAAAGTCAGAATTGAGAGATATAAAGTCAGAATTACGAGTTATAAAGTCAGAATTACGAGATATAAAGTCAGAATTGTGAGATATAAAGTCAGAATTACGAGTTATAAAGTCAGAATTACGAGTTATAAAGTCAGAATTGAGAGATATAAAGTCAGAATTACGAGATATAAAGTCAGAATTACGAGTTATAAAGTCAGAATTACGAGATATAAAGTCAGAATTACGAGTTATAAAGTCAGAATTACGAGTTATAAAGTCAGAATTGAGAGATATAAAGTCAGAATTACGAGTTATAAAGTCAGAATTGAGAGATATAAAGTCAGAATTACGAGTTATAAAGTCAGAATTACGAGATATAAAGTCAGAATTGTGAGATATAAAGTCAGAATTACGAGTTATAAAGTCAGAATTACGAGTTATAAAGTCAGAATTACGAGTTATAAAGTCAGAATTACGAGTTATAAAGTCGGAATTGCGTAATATAGTCAAAATTGAGAGATATAAAGTCAGAATTGTGAGATATAAAGTCAGAATTGAGAGATATAAAGTCAGAATTACGAGTTATAAAGTCAGAATTGAGAGATATAAAGTCAGAATTACGAGTTATAAAGTCAGAATTACGAGATATAAAGTCAGAATTACGAGTTATAAAGTCAGAATTGAGAGATATAAAGTCAGAATTACGAGTTATAAAGTCAGAATTACGAGATATAAAGTCAGAATTACGAGTTATAAAGTCAGAATTACGAGTTATAAAGTCAGAATTACGAGTTATAAAGTCGGAATTGCGTAATATAGTCAAAATTGAGAGATATAAAGTCAGAATTACGAGATATAAAGTCAGAATTGTGAGATATAAAGTCAGAATTACGAGTTATAAAGTCAGAATTACGAGTTATAAAGTCAGAATTACGAGTTATAAAGTCAGAATTACGAGTTATAAAGTCAGAATTGAGAGATATAAAGTCAGAATTGAGAAATATAAAGTCAGAATTACGAGATATAAAGTCAGAATTACGAGTTATAAAGTCAGAATTACGAGATATAAAGTCAGAATTACGAGTTATAAAGTCAGAATTACGAGTTATAAAGTCAAAATTGAGAGATATAAAGTCAGAATTACGAGTTATAAAGTCAGAATTGAGAGATATAAAGTCAGAATTACGAGTTATAAAGTCAGAATTACGAGATATAAAGTCAGAATTGTGAGATATAAAGTCAGAATTACGAGTTATAAAGTCAGAATTACGAGTTATAAAGTCAGAATTACGAGTTATAAAGTCAGAATTACGAGTTATAAAGTCGGAATTGCGTAATATAGTCAAAATTGAGAGATATAAAGTCAGAATTGTGAGATATAAAGTCAGAATTGAGAGATATAAAGTCAGAATTACGAGATATAAAGTCAGAATAACGAGTTATAAAGTCAGAATTGAGAGATATAAAGTCAGAATTACGAGTTATAAAGTCAGAATTACGAGATATAAAGTCAGAATTACGAGTTATAAAGTTGGAATTGAGTGATATAGTCAAAATTGTGAGATATAAAGTCAGAATTCCGAGTTATAAAGTCAGAATTCCGAGTTATAAAGTCAGAATTACGAGTTATAAAGTCAAAATTGTGAGTTATAAAGTCAAAATTGTGAGATATAAAGTCAGAATTGTGAGATATAAAGTCAGAATTGAGAGATATAAAGTCAGAATTGAGAGATATAAAGTCAGAATTGTGAGATATAAAGTCAGAATTGAGAGATATAAAGTCAGAATTACGAGTTATAAAGTCAAAATTGTGAGATATAAAGTCAGAATTGAGAGATATAAAGTCAGAATTGTGAGATATAAAGTCAGAATTACGAGTTATAAAGTCAGAATTACGAGTTATAAAGCCAGAATTGAGAGATATAAAGTCAGAATTACGAGTTATAAAGTCAGAATTACGAGTTATAAAGTCAGAATTACGAGATATAAAGTCAGAATTACGAGTTATAAAGTTGGAATTGCGTGATATAGTCAAAATTGTGAGATATAAGTCAGAATTACGAGTTATAAAGTCAGAATTACGAGTTATAAAGTCAGAATTACGAGTTATACAGTTGGAATTGCGTGATATAGTCAAAATTGTGAGATATAAAGTCAGAATTACAAGTTGTAAAGTCAGAATTACGAGTTATAAAGTCAAAATTGTGAGATATAAAGTCAGAATTGAGAGATATAAAGTCAGAATTCCGAGTTATAAAGTCAGAATTACGAGTTATAAAGTCAGAATTCCAAGTTATAAAGTCAGAATTCCGAGTTATAAAGTCAGAATTCCGAGTTATAAAGTCAAAATTGTGAGATATAAAGTCAGAATTGTGAGATATAAAGTCAGAATTGTGAGATATAAAGTCAGAATTGTGAGATATAAAGTCAGAATTGAGAGATATAAAGTCAGAATTGAGAGATATAAAGTCAGAATTGTGAGATATAAAGTCAGAATTGAGAGATATAAAGTCAGAATTGTGAGATATAAAGTCAGAATTGAGAGATATAAAGTCAGAATTACGAGTTATAAAGTCAAAATTGTGAGATATAAAGTCAGAATTGAGAGATATAAAGTCAGAATTACGAGTTATAAAGTCAGAATTACGAGTTATAAAGTCAGAATTGTGAGATATAAAGTCAAAATTGTGAGTTATAAAGTCAGAATTACGAGTTATAAAGTCAGAATTACGAGTTATAAAGTCAGAATTACGAGTTATAAAGTCAGAATTGAGAGATATAAAGTCAGAATTACGAGTTATAAAGTCAGAATTACGAGTTATAAAGTCAGAATTACGAGTTATAAAGTCAGAATTACGAGATATAAAGTCAGAATTACAAGATATAAAGTCAGAATTACGAGTTATAAAGTCAGAATTACGAGTTATAAAGTCAGAATTACGAGTTATAAAGTCAGAATTGAGAGATATAAAGTCAGAATTGTGAGATATAAAGTCAGAATTGAGAGATATAAAGTCAGAATTGAGAGATATAAAGTCAGAATTGTGAGATATAAAGTCAGAATTGAGAGATATAAAGTCAGAATTGAGAGATATAAAGTCAGAATTGAGAGATATAAAGTCAGAATTGTGAGATATAAAGTCAGAATTGAGAGATATAAAGTCAGAATTGTGAGATATAAAGTCAGAATTGTGAGATATAAAGTCAGAATTACGAGATATAAAGTCAGAATTGAGAGATATAAAGTCAGAATTGAGAGATATAAAGTCAGAATTGAGAGATATAAAGTCAGAATTGAGAGATATAAAGTCAGAATGGTGAGTTTTTACTGATAAACTTTTGAAGGGTAGTGTGTATGATGCCAAATAGATGCTCTCTGGAAATGTTCTTGGCTCATGGAGAGGCTGCATGAGGAAGTTTACTTGATCAAAATGATGCCATTTGCTGACAGCATCTTTCCAGGGGAAAATGTAGGACTTGCGTGTGAACTTTGATTCATGCGCTGTAATAATACTTCACTGGCATCATACCTATAAATGAATTTTCACCTCCCTGCTAGACGCTTTTGCATCATAATGTTTCCAAGATTCAAAACATGGCTATACCACAAACGTTCCATGACTTTTCCATCCATAAGATGAACGGAGACTTCAACAAAACTTCCATTCATAACTAAGGACTGTGTGACGGATCTGGATGGCTAAGGAAGATTGGGAACGACACAAACAGATCCCAAGATTCCACACTTTCTATGTCACTACTCTGCAGTGAAAATAACTCACACCGCATGTAAGATCTCTTTCCAAAACAGAGACCAAGAGGCCCTTTGTGGTGGCCGTAAGATTACGTATTTAGTCAACATTCTCGAACTCATGGTTTTCATTAAATCAGCCCCCACCTCTCCATGTTTACATGCAGGAGCTGCTCCTTATGCGTTCCTGGCAAAGATTCGGACAGTTCCTTCTCTTTAGTCGCTCTGTCTGCCATGCGAGACTTTACTAAGATGCTCTCAAACTACAGAGGAGCTGTAATTACCAATCATAAAAGCTACAAAAACACATCACACAGGACGCTCCGACAGACCAGAACGGACAAATATTGGATGTTTTGTACGAATGATTACATAATCTTCTAGTGCGTTTGGTTGCATCTTATTTCTACATTAAGATTTTTATGGATTGTTCTATATATGAACAAACAAACAAACAGAAGAATGTCCCGGAGAACACAAGTTTGACTCTTAGGATCTTCAGCAAGTACTATGTTCAGGACAACTATTTTATAGGGTTCTTTTAATTAAATATTCTTGATGTGATTTTTAGGTCTTAAGCTGAGCGTATTGGTTCTCATGCATTAAAGTAGCCTAAACGAGATGATCTTCTAGGTTGTTTATGCACCAGTACATGCATGGAACATCAGTCTCTAAAAAGTCTGGAAGTATTAATATTAGAGTGGAAATACTTACTGTTGTTGAAGAAATTCAGCTTACCTTGTGTGCTCGTACCAACAAATCGTATGAAAACTTTTGCCTCAAGAAGTCCCGTGTTGTTTCTCAGTTGCTCTCCTCCCCTCTTCTCTCATCTCCTCCACACACTCACACACACTCACTCTCTCCACAGCCTCCCACGTATGGGAAAAACGGTCCAGGAAGGAATGCGGGCTCGGTTAGAGGAGGAGTTTCCTTCACAGCTCCAGAAAAACTCTGGGTAAGTTTCTGCAAACTAAAAATGGGCTTGAGTTTGTGTCCACCCAAATCCAGAGAGTGTCTGTTACATAATTACACAACAATCAATGCAGTGATGCTCTGATGTGGTATAGATTCAGCAATAAAAATGTGATTATATATATATATATATATATAATGATTATATTCACACCTTGTTCAATTCATTGATGGTCACGTGCTGTTTACAAAGCAATTAAAAAGCAATCTGGAAAATTATTTCCTGTTGGAGGAAACACAGACCACCCAGAGAGACATCAGTTCATACCCATAAATCCCCTGTGAAGTGTTTCAATCTTTCTGCTCAACCAAAATGAACTATTTTTATCTAGTACATGCGTGGTTTTATTTAGAGTTGGTATAAATAGGCTAAATACTCTAATATGAGGAAAGGAAACTTTAGTAATTTAATCCAGTATCGTTATTCTTAATATCTGGGTCATTCCATTAAAAGGTTTTTTCATTAAAAAAAAATTTTTTTTCATTCATTTTCATTGTGTCCCTCATGAATAATGAATATTTAATATATATATATATATATATATATATGGGTAGTTGACAAATGCTTTTTTTGTAAAACACCACTTTTGAAGAAAAAATGCATATTGTTATGTAGTGTGAAGTCTGAAATATACGGGGTCACTAACTTTCTGTTTTTTGAAAATTTTTACTGAAATGTGTCATATGGTGTGACATAGAAAGAATTAAGAAAATAGGGGTGTTGCACCAAAGGACAACAGAAATTAACACTTTTATAGTGGTTCCAAAAAAGTTAAATATTTGAACAATTCTGAGACAAAATTGTACCATGTGCACGTCATGGCTTCACATGGGGCTTCAGTAACATGACCTTGAATGGGGTCCTTCCACTAATTAAACTGCTTTTCTTTTTCGTTTATAAAAGTTGTAATTTATTGAACCATGCTTGAGACAGTCACACCATAGGACAATTTTAAGATTTGGCTCAAAATTTAAAAAAATCTAAAGACAAAGCAGTTTTTATATGAATAGGTCCATGTAAGACAAAGAAATGTTTAACCATATACTGTATTTTAAATGATGACAATACTAATTATATTCATTTTTATCTTGTGTGACAGTGAAAATCCTATCAATCCTATCAACAACTCATATATTATTTAAATTACCTGTTAAAAGTATAAAAGGCACCCGTTTCGCGAGTGAACCTTATATACTTGTTTGGGAACCGCGTTTCTTATTACGGAGTGTGTGGGGTTCTTTTGCAGGACGTCCCACACAACGACACACACACACACACACACACACACACACGGTCTGCTGTCGCTGATGAACGAACATTCCAAGTAAATGCTGAAAAATTCTGAAGGCGATACATTAACATCCGTTTCTAGGCGACCGTGAACGTTTGGAACTTTTGTTAGAACGCTACAGTTACATGAAAGAAACAGTTCAGTCACTGAGGCAGCGTTTGTGTGCGTGTGTTTCGCGGGTTATTTCACTTTTAAAACAATAATAACTTTTAACAATAACTTAAATGGTTTTGAATAACGGGAGGAGATGTGCACAGCACAGGTAAGATATGTTTTTATAACTTTTCCGTGGAGAATCGCTCATTTTACTGATTTTTTTAAAGGGCAACACATCACGGTCTGGCTTTGTTGTATCAGTCTGTTATAAGACATATCGTATTATCTGGTGCTTTCGCTTTATTCTTTTCGCAGAAAAACAAATGTAACTGAAAGTAGTAAAGTTTTCATGCTAGAAAAGCGCAAAGTCGTTTAAAAGTGGGAGAAAAAAAAACATTTGTGCGCATGCGCGCCGCCTCCGATCCGCAACAACAGCTGTTAAAGGATGTTTAAACAACATGAGCAGGTCACGTGTTTGATGTACACATCTAAACGCATCAAACACTGATCTCGGATCAGTTTCTGGTTAGATCAAAGATATATACATATAGTTAGATACATAGATAGACAGACAGACATAACATGCATCTCCATGTCTGTTTAGGATGGAAAGATGTTGCAGGACATGGAGCAGCGAATGCAGGAGGAAGGCTTGGACCCCTCGGCCTCCCTTAATGAGCGCTTGTCTCTGCTGTGGCAGCTTTACAAGAGCAGTGAAAGTACCGTGAAGTCCCTCAACCAACAGATACAAGATCTTCAGAAGGAACGTGTCGCTGAGATTGAAAAGGTGAGTTGGGCTAAAGAAAAGAAAACCCTGGAAACTCATCATTGGGGTGAGTGGGGTAAGATGAGCCAGTTGGTAAGTTGACCCACCCCCTTTGTCTTGGCAACCGTACACTTTTATTGTCCATATATTTTGGAACCACCCATAATTTCTGCCAAGACTGTGAAAAGGAGAAACACATGGGAGGAGTGGAAGGCACCCATTTACTTTAAAGACTTATTTTAGCAAAACAGGCTGTTACATCAAAGCAAATTTGTCCAGGTCTAAAATTATTTATGATCCATATTGGTGATTTAGCAATGTATAAAACATGCAAATCATTTAGCTAAATATTAGCCTGAATTGGTAAGATAGCTAGTTTTGTCCAAAATGGCAGCTATGGGGCAAAGTGAGCCAAATGATGTGGGGTAAATTGAGCCAGTGCTTTAACTTACCCCACCATAAGGCACTGTAGTTAAGTTAAAAATCTGACGTATAAACTGGTATAATCTCAATGTAATATTACGCAAATGGCTTAGTTTTTCATTTTTTATTATTTTATTTTTTTCGTTAGAGTTTATTTGATAGGAACAATGTACAAGTACACCAAATCCTTCTCTGATAAGAACCAGAAGATGGTTAATCATTTATATCTTTCCACCGGTAATCCCTAATGGTCTAACATGTTCGACATTGCAGAAACACTACCATGCCAAGAACCTTTTGACTAAAATATTTATTAGTTTCGGTGACATTTATTCAGTCTAATTCAGTTTTTATTTAATTTTACTCAACTCAATGGTCAAATGCAAACAATTGAAGATATTGAAATTTCAACTTTATTTGGTTGGTTTTATGTTAAGTTAGCTTTAAGAAATAAAATATGACTATTTGTAAAAAGAAATTTGATTATTAAAGTAGTTTTTAAAAGAGGTAAATTATCTTTAAAATTTCACATGGGTTTGATTCAGATTCAGTTAGATGGTCAGTTTACACCCAGATGGTGCAACTTACCCACTGACTCGGATCAACTTACCCCTAACTTGGGGTAAATTGAGCCACATGAACACTTTTTTTTTTATAAGAAGCCATATTTTTAGAACTCTTTGTATTCCTAGATGTATTCTGATAATTTAACATGATAGGTTAGCTACTTTCATTGTACTTCTGCCTAATTTTCTTTGATCTTGAAGACCACATACGTAAAAAAAAAAAGGCTCATCTTACCCCACTACCCCCCTACTCACTTGTATTTTGTTTCAGATCAATATGAGTGTCTGTGGAACGCAAAATGAAACGTTTAAGTAGATAGAAAACTATGAATATAAAACACTGAAGAGAATGTGTGCGTTCCCAGGTTCAGCAATACATCAATCACATTAAGAGTCTCACTAAGACCCGAGACTCTGTGGCTTTACATCTCGAACAAGAAAACATAACGCTCCGTGCTACTCTGGATGACATCCACCTGCAGCAAGGTGCGTTTCTGTCTGTTCTCTCCTCCATCAGGCTCGCTCTTCTCCACTCATATGACATTTGAATCTATATGTACAGAGGCACAGAGGAGTGAGGTCTCTGAAATGTTACGTCAGGAAGGTCTGGCTGATATTATTCCCATCAGCTTGAGTGAACAGGTGGCCTACCTCCTCGCAGACAGAGCCTCCCTGCTGGAGAAAATACAAAGCCAGGATGTGGATGCGAAGACCGTATGTGATCCTGATGTCCATAAGGAGCAAACGTTGCAGGGTCGTGAAGACAATGTGGTCAAAGTAAGAGAATCAGTTCTCAGGTTGTTTTACCTTCCTACATGTCAAGTCAAATGTATTTATACACATTGTTTTAAAGCAGCTTTACAGAAATTCATGATGTTAGTGTTTATAATAACTCAGTCGAATTTAGAAGAGCTGGACGATAATATACTTTACATTTTGCAACGATACAACCAATCAAGCAGTTGAGATTTGCTATATAGTATACACTCACCTAAAGGATTATTAGGAACACCTGTTAAATTTTTCATTAATGCAATTATCTAATCAACCAATCACATGGCAGTTGCTTCAATGCATTTAGGGGTGTGGTCCTGGTCAAGACAATCTCCTGAACTCCAAACTGAATGTCAGAATGGGAAAGAAAGGTGATTTAAGCAATTTTGAGTGTGGCATGGTTGTTGGTGCCAGACGGGCCGGTCTGAGTATTTCACAATCTGCTCAGTTACTGAGATTTTCACGCACAACCATTTCTAGAGTTTACAAAGAATGGTGTGAAAAGGGAAAAACATCCAGTATGCGGCAGTCCTGTGGGCAAAAATGCCTTGTTGATGCTAGAGGTCAGAGGAGAATGGGCCGACTGATTCAAGCTGATAGAAGAGCAACTTTGACTGAAATAACCACTCGTTACAACCGAGGTATGCAGCAAAGCATTTGTGAAGCCACAACACGCACAACCTTGAGGCGGATGGGCTACAACAGCAGAAGACCCCACCGGGTACCACTCATCTCCACTACAAATAGGAAAAAGAGGCTACAATTTGCACAAGCTCACCAAAATTGGACAGTTGAAGACTGGAAAAATGTTGCCTGGTCTGATGAGTCTCGATTTCTGTTGAGACATTCAGATGGTAGAGTCAGAATTTGGCGTAAACAGAATGAGAACATGGATCCATCATGCTTTGTTACCACTGTGCAGGCTGGTGGTGGTGGTGTAATGGTGTGGGGGATGTTTTCTTGGCACACTTTAGGCCCCTTAGTGCCAATTGGGCATCGTTTAAATGCCACGGCCTACCTGAGCATTGTTTCTGACCATGTCCATCCCTTTATGACCACCATGTACCCATCCTCTGATGGCTACTTCCAGCAGGATAATGCACCATGTCACAAAGCTCGAATCATTTCAAATTGGTTTCTTGAACATGACAATGAGTTCACTGTACTAAAATGGCCCCCACAGTCACCAGATCTCAACCCAATAGAGCATCTTTGGGATGTGGTGGAACGGGAGCTTCGTGCCCTGGATGTGCATCCCACAAATCTCCATCAACTGCAAGATGCTATCCTATCAATATGGGCCAACATTTCTAAAGAATGCTTTCAGCACCTTGTTGAATCAATGCCACGTAGAATTAACGCAGTTCTGAAGGCGAAAGGGGGTCAAACACAGTATTAGTATGGTGTTCCAAATAATCCTTTAGGTGAGTGTATATTGCTTTATGTGAGTATACTGTATATATTTTAATATAGTTTTCCAACAATATAACATCATGTTCCTGACCTAATTCTTGTTTTCTGTTTTTTATGAAAGTGCAAAATGTCTGATTAGAGACTTAATAAATAAACCTCCTCGTCTTTCTACAAGGTGTCACCACTACACGGTCAGAGCCCTTGGAAGCGGCTCCTAGGACTCAGAAAGGCAGCTCAGAGTAAACAGAAATTAATGCCTGTATGTTTATAACAATTAACCTGATGCATGTAATTGAAATGCACAACAAAAAGCAAGAGGAGAGATTTCAGAGGCGTTAGTATCGCTTCTTGTTAGTCTTATTTCAGATGGATTCCAACAAACCTTACAGTATACTGTATGTTTAATTTACACAAAGACCACTTTTACTAACCTGTGATTTACTTTACACTTTCTTTCTACTTTACACTTGCTAACTTTACAATTTTACTTTACACTTTTACTTAATATTTTTACTAAACTTTGGTTTCTTTACACTTTTACCATCTTTACAGTTTACTTTTCACTTTCTTTTACTTTATATTTTTTACTAAACTTTGATTTATTTTACTATCTTTACAATTTTACTTTATAAAGGTTTCCTGACCTTTACAGTATACTGCGTTTAATTTACACGAGGGCCACTTTTACTAACTTTTGATTTCTTTTACTTTCACTTTTACTACCTTTACAATTTACTTGACACTTTTACTTTACAGTTTTTCCAACCTTTACAGTATACAATGTTTTTAATTTATACAAGGACCACTTTTACTAACCTTTGATTCATTTTCTTGTGAATGCTTTTTCCCAAGCATGCAAGTTGAGGATTTCTTGAAGCAGCATCTTAGTTCCTGTCGTGCTCAGTGCCTACAAAGCATGCATTGGTTAATGAAATACAAAAAATGCCCACTGTCAAATGGTCTTATATGAGTGTTTGTGTTTGTAGCAGGCGGTTGACCTGCAGTGCAGTGGGGACGTCAAGCTGAAGGGGCGGACGTTGCAAGAACTGGAGCGAGATGTAGAAGAGGCCTCTGCCCGGCTCGCCATGGCCCACAAGGAGATCCGCAGACTCACGGATGAGCTTGAGTCTGCTCACTTGACACAGAAGGCTTATGGTAAATCACTTCACTGGTCTCACACTAGAGATAAGAAGGTGAGAGACATACTGACATCAGAATCATGCTTTTGTTTAGAACCAGAGCTGCAAGAAGCACAAATGGAAGTTGAGCACCTCCGACACGAAGTGGAGAAAGTGAAACGCTGTGGTATAATTTATTCCCCATTTCTCTTTCTTGTGCATCTTAGTAGGATCAACCTCTTCTTTTAGTCAGATAATTTTTTTTGTCTTTTTAGAAGTTGCTGAACTGAGAAAAATAAAAGAGATAAATGAGAAACAGGAAGAAGAGTTGTGTCGCCTTAGGGTGACTGTGAAGAGACTACAGGAAGAGCGTGTGAATTTGCATGAAATGGTGAGATAATCATCTATTTAAAGATACATAAATAAATGATTCTTCCAGAAACACATACATAAACACATGCATAAATACATATACATTACCGTTCAAAAATGTGGGGTCAATAATATATATTTTTTTTAAATAAATTGAAACTAACTTTTAGAGAGGATGCATTAAATTGATCAAAAGTGACAGTAAATTTTTTTTTATTTTTTAAATAAACACTGTTGTTTTTAGCTTTCTATTCATCAAAAAATCCAGAAAAATTTTATCATAGTTTCCACAAAAATATATATAATTATTTATTTTTTTTACTGTTTTTTTGATCAAATAAATGCAATGAGACTTTTTTCAAAAACATAATTGTACAGACTTCAAACCTTTGAATGGTAGTTTATACACACACACACACACACACATACATATATACATATATATATATATATATATAAAATACACTCACCTAAAGGATTATTAGGAACACCATACTAATACTGTGTTTGACCCCCTTTCGTCTTCAGAACTGCCTTAATTCTACGTGGCATTGATTCAACAAGGTGCTGAAAGCATTCTTTAGAAATGTTGGCCCATATTGATAGGATAGCATCTTGCAGTTGATGGAGATTTGTGGGATGCACATCCAGGGCACGAAGCTCCCGTTCCACCACATCCCAAAGATGCTCTATTGGGTTGAGATCTGGTGACTGTGGGGGCCATTTTAGTACAGTGAACTCATTGTCATGTTCAAGAAACCAATTTGAAATGATTCGAGCTTTGTGACATGGTGCATTATCCTGCTGGAAGTAGCCATCAGAGGATGGGTACATGGTGGTCATAAAGGGATGGACATGGTCAGAAACAATGCTCAGGAAGGCCGTGGCATTTAAACGATGCCCAATTGGCACTAAGGGGCCTAAAGTGTGCCAAGAAAACATCCCCCACACCATTACACCACCACCAGCCTGCACAGTGGTAACAAGGCATGATGGATCCATGTTCTCATTCTGTTTACGCCAAATTCTGACTCTACCATCTGAATGTCTCAACAGAAATCGAGACTCATCAGACCAGGCAACATTTTTCCAGTCTTCAACTGTCCAATTTTGGTGAGCTCGTGCAAATTGTAGCCTCTTTTTCCTATTTGTAGTGGAGATGAGTGGTACCCGGTGGGGTCTTCTGCTGTTGTAGCCCATCCGCCTCAAGGTTGTGCGTGTTGTGGCTTCACAAATGCTTTGCTGCATACCTCGGTTGTAACGAGTGGTTATTTCAGTCAAAGTTGCTCTTCTATCAGCTTGAATCAGTCGGCCCATTCTCCTCTGACCTCTAGCATCAAGAAGGCATTTTCGCCCACAGGACTGCCGCATACTGGATGTTTTTCCCTTTTCACACCATTCTTAGTAAACTCTAGAAATGGTTGTGCGTGAAAATCCCAGTAACTGAGCAGATTGTGAAATACTCAGACCGGCCCGTCTAGCACCAACAACCATGCCACGCTCAAAATTGCTTAAATCACCTTTCTTTCCCATTCTGACATTCAGTTTGGAGTTCAGGAGATTGTCTTGACCAGGACCACACCCCTAAATGCATTGAAGCAACTGCCATGTGATTGGTTGATTAGATAATTGCATTAATGAGAAATTGAACAGGTGTTCCTAATAATCCTTTAGGTGAGTGTATATATATATATATATATAAGTTATAAAATGTTTGCATATATATGTGTGTGTGTGTGACACACAGACACATTTATTACTTCATCCTGAGTGAGTTGCGCCATAAAAATGATCAAAACACCATTCATCTTATTTTACTTAACAGGCAGAAGCACCAGACATCACTTTTGGTCCATTAAAAGGAAAGAAGCCGCAGGAAGAGGATATTCATAAACGGTTCGGCCTCAGTTTGACTGTATATAATCCATAAACATACTCATGCTAATGGACGGACCTTATTTATATAATTTTTATGTGAATAAAGACGATGAAGACAGTCGATGTGCACCTGGTCATCAAGCATTCCACTGAGAAAACATTGACACACCTCTGGAAAGCTCAGGTTGTGAAATGAGGGGTCTCGTGTTTTTACAGGTGTCTTGACGAGATGCAGGAGAGGTTGATCATGCTGCAAGATCTGACGCAGGTCACACTGAAGCTGCGGATGGAGTTTGAGATGGAGGCAGACCTGCGGAGGAGGGCAGTGGACGAATGTGAAGAGCAGAAGAGGAAGAGGACGGAGGCAGAGCAGTTAGTGCGAGACTTCCAGAACCTCTGCGAGAAGCAGGCGGACGATTACAGGACCACCGTCGGCAGCCTTCAGGTGGAGGTGAGGACTGAGAAGGAAAATAAATACACAAGTTTAATACAGCAAATGCATTCATGCTTGTGTCTTGTGCATTCACAGATCAGAGATTTAGTATCTAAGGTACGAGAGCTAGAGGTGCAGGATGTGGGAAGACGGTGTGACAAACACCTGAAGCAGGTAACCAGAGCGATTTGACTTTGATTTGGTCATTAATTATGCTAAGGGACTAAATCACTGACTTTTTTAGTTGTCATCTCTGGACGCTGAAGTTCACCGGCTGAAGTTTGTCCTCCAGGAGGAGCAGCAGAAGACCAGGCAGCTGACAAAGAGCACGCAGATGGAAATCGATCAGGCCAGAGCTTTGGTCCAGGTAAAGGAACCTCTATAGAGTACAACAGTGCCCATCCACTTTGTCAGCAGCGTTGGTTCTGGAAGTATTTTTTCCATTCATTTCTCCCATAGGGAATTACAACATGTTGTATTTGAAAATATTTGAAAATTGGACACAAAAGGTACAAGACTGTGTACTTAACGTCTTTAGTGATGGATAGAACTACAATCCCATGATGCATTGCAAGCAGCAATTTTAAACTACTCATTTAAAGATTTTTAAAAGTTTATTGCAAAATATGCATATATATTAATATATTTAGAAAGCTTAGGCAGATCGATTTGATTATGTCATTTGCAGTGCTTCATGGGAGTAGGCAGTGCTAAAAAGCTATTTTGGCATTTTTTGCTTCTTTCGACTCTCTGATTGGTGAAATGTTCTGTACAGAATCATGGGTAATGTAGTTTTTACCACAAATTCCAGAGTTAAACAACAGATTAGTTGAAATAATGTGGGCTAATGCTTCAACACAAGCAAATAGTGTTTATTAACAACCTTGTAGCTTTAAAGGTGTATAAGTTACCATTAAAATCAATTTCCTTATGGAGTTTTTTCTTACAGAACCCGACTGTTGCACTCTATTCTCTGGCCCAGGGATTCCTTAAATGGGGGTTCGTAAGGGAATGACAGGGAATTTTTGAGTTAATGAATTAAATGAAAAGCTAATAATTAAATTGAATGCGAATTAAAATAAATAAATTGGGCTGCACAATTACTCAAAACAAAATAGAAATTGCGATATAGTTTAGTGTGATTATCAAATCAAAGGCTGTTATTTAATTAAATAAGTGTGCATTGTGTGCTTGGTTCACTTTATTTACACATTTACATAATTTCCAACACTTCCGAGGAATCTTACAGCATTTCACCAATATTCCACCAAAATAAAAGTTTGCAAATTTGAAGTTTAAAAGCTTCAGGGTTTGAACATATAAAAGCGAAGTTACATCCTGATTCCTGGTAACTTGTAATATAAAATAAAGTTTTTGTTTATAATTATCAAATATACATTTTTCTATTTTATAGCACAGAACTGTAATTTACAATAGTAATATATTTATGTCTTCATTTTTATAATTATAGTTAAAACTAATAATTATTATTAATAGTAATAATAAAGACCCTGAAAGAGGGCTTAGTTGGTTTCAGCATCAGCAATAAGAGACGTTTTCATGAGATAAACTGTCATATCGGTTAAAATCGCCATAAATGACAAAATAATTGCAATATTTTATTTTTTTGGACAAGTTGTGCATCCCTATTTATAAATATTAAATATTTTAAAGTAAAAACAATATTTTATGTTTACCTTTATGTCATCTGACCATTAACCGACATCAGTGAACCGTGAATATGCAAATGTGTTGCTAAATTATTAAAATATCAGCTTAAACTCTCAGGAGGTACTTCAAGTAAATATTTACTTTTAGGTACACTGATAAAAAAAAGTTTGGTCTGTTGTGACCTCATAAATGACACTGAACACACACTTCAGGTCTTCACACTTTAACATCAGTTACAGGAAGTCCAGCTTCAGCAGGATGCAGAGGAGCAGAAGAGTATGTCTAAGGAGCTCCAGGGAATCCAGAACATCCTCAGCACCACCAAACAAGAGCTGCTGTCCCAGAGGAGAAACAACACACAACTCCAAAACAGCATTAGTGACACGGAGCAGGAAAACCTCAGGGTACCTGATCAGATCTGACATTTGTGTTGCTGAGGAATCGTAAAGGGTTAGTTTCTGTCATTAGTTACTCACCCTCATGTCGTTACAAACATGTAAGACTTTCGTCTATCTTCGGAACACAGATTAAGATCTTTTTGATCTGAGAGCGTTCTGTCCCTCCTTTGACAGCTACGCAACTGACACTTTCAAGCCCCAGAAACCTAGTGAAGACATCATTAAAGTAATCCATGTGACTCCAGTGGTTTAACCTCAATTTTATGACGCAACGTAAGTGATTTGGTTGTGCAAAAAAACTGAATTTACCACTTTATTAATAAAATATAAATCTGAGGGTGAGTAAATGACAGAATTTTCATTTTTTGGGTGAACTATCCCTTTAAGTGTGCTTTAGTCACCAGATTACAATGGTTTAAGCTATATATACCAATTTTAACTAATGTACTAACTCTAAATCATTTTGTTTGCTGTACGAGCAGCTCCAACAAGACATCAACGACTTGAGGAACAGACTAACCAGCCGCCAACAGGAGACGGACTCTCTGAGGACCGAACTTCAGCTAGCTCTAGTTAGCGTGGACGCTGAGAGGAGGTACAGAGAGCCAGGGTTATTATGGTTATAGTCGACATGAAACGGAAGTTGCGATAGTCATTTCTTCCCTATTGTGACGTATAGCCGAGTGAAACAGCTTCTGGAACAAGAACAAAGGTAGGGCGGGACTTGATTTTGATTTTGTCCATGGGGAATTGATTGTATGGTTGTGGTTTGCTATTGGTGGATCTCATGTGAGTGACAGGTTGCTCCGCCCTCGTGCCAGTAAACACATCATCAGAGAAGAGATGCTGCAACAGGGAGGGGAACTTATTTTGTTTAAACATTGCTGTTTAAAGATTATGAGGGCACATACACTCACCTAAAGGATTATTAGGAACACCATACTAATACTGTGTTTGACCCCCTTTCGCCTTCAGAACTGCCTTAATTCTACGTGGCATTGATTCAACAAGGTGCTGAAAGCATTCTTTAGAAATGTTGGCCCATATTGATAGGATAGCATCTTGCAGTTGATGGAGATTTGTGGGATGCACATCCAGGGCACGAAGCTCCCGTTCCACCACATCCCAAAGATGCTCTATTGGGTTAAGATCTGATGACTGTGGGGGCCATTTTAGTACAGTGAACTCATTGTCATGTTTAAGAAACCAATTTGAAATGATTCGAGCTTTGTGACATGGTGCATTATCCTGCTGGAAGTAGCCATCAGAGGATGGGTACATGGTGGTCATAAAGGGATGGACATGGTCAGAAACAATGCTCAGGTAGGCCGTGGCATTTAAACGATGCCCAATTGGCACTAAGGGGCCTAAAGTGTGCCAAGAAAACATCCCCCACACCATTACACCACCACCACCAGCCTGCACAGTGGTAACAAGGCATGATGGATCCATGTTCTCATTCTGTTTACGCCAAATTCTGACTCTACCATCTGAATGTCTCAACAGAAATCGAGACTCATCAGGCCAGGCAACATTTTTCCAGTCTTCAACTGTCCAATTTTGGTGAGCTTGTGCAAATTGTAGCCTCTTTTTCCTATTTGTAGTGGAGATGAGTGGTACCCGGTGGGGTCTTCTGCTGTTGTAGCCCATCCGCCTCAAGGTTGTGCGTGTTGTGGCTTCACAAATGCTTTGCTGCATTCCTCGGTTGTAACGAGTGGTTATTTCAGTCAAAGTTGCTCTTCTATCAGCTTGAATCAGTCGGCCCATTCTCCTCTGACCTCTAGCATCAACAAGGCATTTTCGCCCACAGGACTGCCGCATACTGGATGTTTTTCCCTTTTCACACCATTCTTAGTAAACTCTAGAAATGGTTGTGCGTGAAAATCCCAGTAACTGAGCAGATTGTGAAATACTCAGACCGGCCCGTCTGGCACCAACAACCATGCCACGCTCAAAATTGCTTAAATCACCTTTCTTTCCCATTCTGACATTCAGTTTGGAGTTCAGGAGATTGTCTTGACCAGGACCACACCCCTAAATGCATTGAAGCAACTGCCATGAGATTGGTTGATTAGATAATTGCATTAATGAGAAATTGAACAGGTGTTCCTAATAATCCTTTAGGTGAGTGTATAAATAATGATGTTCTCGGATAAATCATTTACAATAAATACTGCAACATTCCATAAAAAAAACAAAACAAGAATTTTCCATTTTGATTTCATGGTGACTTAGTAAAATGAAAACCATAAAAAAACATTTTTGTTACTTGAAATAAAATAAATGTTAACTGAAAAAACTGCTTTAACTTAATGTTCTAAAACTAGAAAATAAATAAAAACGCTAATAAAAATGAGCAAAAACAGCAAAATTACTACAATTTTAACAAAAATTAAAATGAATTTAATGTATTAATCAAAACTATATTTCTAGCTAGCATCTCAATGATACTAAAACAACACTGCAGAAAGCTCCAAACATTAAAGATTAATATAAATTGCTTTTTTGTTGAGTGATTTAAAAGTAAAGCATTTGGAAGATATTCTTTATTATTTGCTTTATATTTCCAGTAAATACAACGACAAGCGAATCCACTACAAAAACAAGCTGAGCCGGGCCAGAGGGCTTTACCTGAGAGAGACGGGGTGGCGTGACGAAAAAATAAAAGAGCGGGAGAAAGAGATTTTCATTCTGAGGAAACAGGAGGAGATGGTAACATGGCAGACTGATAAAATATTCAAATATTGTGTGTGAATTTTAAATGATGGTATCTGCTCCTCATCAGACGTCACACATGATGACGATGGTCACGTCTGAAAATGAGAGTCTGCTTCAGGAGAAGAGAGATCTTCTGTTACAGCTGCACGACTTCGAAGAGGCACAGAAAAATGCTTCGGATACGGTTTCCTCCATGCAAATGAGGTACTTTTAATGTGTACACCACTGCTCGAAAGTTTGGGGTCAAGAAATTAAAGTGACAGTTTCAAATAAACCCACAAAAAATTAAGCATTTAGAATGATTTCTGAAGGATCATGTGACACTGAAGACTGGAGAAATGATGCTGAAAATACAGCTTTGATCACAGCAATAAATTACATTTTAAAATATATTCAGATACAAAACAGTTCTTTTAAATCTTAATAATATTTTTAAATATTACAGTTTTACTGTATTTTTGACTAAATGCAGCCTTGGTGAGAAAAAGAGACTTCTTTCAAAAAAATCTCGGTAGTGTAGTTTTGTTTTTTACGATCCATCCATCAAAACTACATATCTTGTTTAACTTCCTCAGGATAAATTTGCTTGAAGAGGAAATCAGTCAGCTACACCAGACAACAGCACACATGTCCGAGCACATCGAATGCCTGACGATACTGGCCGAGACGAATTGTGATGTGAGTACAAGTACATTCATTTAAATCTAATTAAAGGTTTAAGAAGTAACAATCGATGTGTGTTCATATTGTACTGCAGGAAGTCACAGCTGAGAGTCGTGTCATAGAGGGCGAGGACCAAACCACTCTTCCTACATAAACTTCGCTTTTCTTTACAGTGTAAATTATTTTTTTAAACATAAATATTTTTTAAATAAATATGTCAACTTTTATTTCTTCATTATCTCACCTTCCCTTTTCCTCATGTGAGAACATATTTGACAATGACAGGGGAGCGAGCCAATAAGAAGGCTAAAAATGCTCCAATATCTGCTCTTTTAGGGCCCGTTCACACTAAGAATGATAACTGTATTGGTGTATATTGTTCTGTTTATGCTAAGCGCACGCTGTCGTGTTATTTCATCTGCTGCTTTAACCCTTTGGGGTTGTTCGGTCATTTTAGACGGAAAAAAAAAAGGAGTAAAATCGCTACTTCATTGGAATGGTACAAAACTGGGTGACTTTTGTGGCAATCGTTATGTGACCACACACACACACACACACACAAATAATTTGAAAAATGATTCAAAAAAGCGAAATGGTCGTAAAATATAGTCACACTTGTGTTGTTTCGTAGTCAGAAATGACCGGCATAGGAAATGAATGGGAAATACGAAAAAAAGAGAGCAATTTTAGGGGGGTACAATCTTCAAATCTCTAAAATATCATGAGTGCAAAATAGACACACTCCACCCCCCACCCCACACATATAAACTGGCGTGACTGTAACACAAAGCAAGTTTTTGCAAATGCATGAAATAAAACCAATAATTCAGCCACAATGTAGTCCAAAAAATGGACAGCAAGGAAGGGGTTACACTCTAAAACAGGGGTCTCCAAACTCGGCCCTGGAGGGCTGTTGTCCTGCAGAGTTTAGCTCCAACCCCAAATAAACACACCTGAACCAGCTAATCAGTAGCTGTAACCCCTTCCTTGCTGTCCATTTTTTGGACTACATTGTGGCTGAATTATTGGTTTTATTTCATGCATTTGCAAAAACTTGCTTTGTGTTACAGTCACGCCAGTTTATATGTGTGGGGTGGGGGGTGGAGTGTGTCTATTTTGCACTCATCAAGAGTACAAAACAGACACACCCACTCACACACACACACACACACTATTATACACACACAAATTAACTGGGAAAATTGAGCCAAAAGACTCAAATAAGAGGTTGAAATCAGATCAGACCCAGATTAATTAAGCTCTGGTAAAGAATGAATTTTCCATTTGTTAAATTTTAATTGAATTTTTGAATGTTATATGTAATAGGGCTGTGTATTGACACAAATTTCACGATTCTATTCTATTCTATTCAATATCGATTATTTTGGATATATATCAGGTACAATACATGGCAAATTTTCTCAAGGAAAACAAATCTCTGAACTAATGCTGTAAACTATGAGAGTCAGTCGGTGTTACATAGCCTACTATAATATTGAAGGTAAAAATGTACTGAATTGTATACAAACACTTAAATTACACTCAATTATGTTTTTTTTAATATAATAATAAAGTTATAATATTAACTTTACAATCACATAATCATATTTCTACTATGAAATATTTTTTGAAATATAAACATTTAAATGGTGGCCGTCACAAAAAACTTGCCAGATTATTTCAAACATGCATTAAATATGGAAGAACATTAAAAATTATAATGAATATGTAATGTGGTGCATATATTTATCAAAATGCTCCTCTCTATAGTTAATTATTCTAGCTTACTAACGAGTTTATGGACACTGGATATGGGTTTTCAAGGTAAATGTGAAGTTACGCGACATTGTTTACAAGCTGCTTTATTGACGTCTTTCCGCGGTTGAAACACTGATTCCATGTGACATGATACGGTAAGTTGCACTTTATCTTTTAAGACACTTTCAGATGCTCATTCATGTTTTGAATGCGCTGTAACTGGTGTTAAGGTGGAAGAGAAGATCAGTTCACGTGTGCATCTCACGCCACAGCACCAAAACTGTATTTTTTTTTTTTCCGTAATAAAATGGACGCAATTTGAAATCTGAGACTTGTTTCATATCAAAAGTAACAAAGCACAAAGATCATTGTGATTTATTGGATGGGAGGCGCGCTACAATGTTCTGTTCATTCATCTGAAAACGGGATGACTAATTGATTCTTGGGATTTAAGAATCGATATCGGCTGGTGAAAATGAAAATCAATTAAAATCGAGAAAATCAGTATTTTTTTACCCAGCCCTAATATGTAACAAAATGTATTTTTCTGTGTTCAGGTTTGACTGTAGTAAAATTAATGCAAAAACTGACACTTAAAATCAACATTTCAAACAAAAAATATCTAAACTTTGAAAAAAAGGTTAAATATATATGGCTAAATATATATCCAAATCCACAACCTAATAAAAGGTGTCTAAAAACAACTAGAGAATTTACAAGCTCATTTACAGATGTTTTTCTGTTTTTACTCCCACCAGATGGCACTAATTGCCTTCAGAAGTTGGATTTTTAAGGCCTTGTCTCTATTTTGACATGAAATACAGCTTTAATAATAAAAAAAAAGATCATAATTATTGTATAAATATTAAGTAATAGCAAAACATTCTCTCAAAATACAAAAGAAAAAATATTATTGAACAAAAATATATTGCATTGATTTTTAATGAAAATAAAAAAGTTAAATTTCAGGTGTTCGGTCACTTTTAGACTGCGAACAACAAGTGTGACTCAAATGAACAATACCATGCTCGAGGATGGTTTCTGATTGGCTGTCAATGTTTTTCCGCGTTCATCATCTAAAAAAAAAGTCTTTATCGTATAGTAGTTATCGTCTTTGGTGTGAACGGGTCTCTTAAACTTTGTTTTTTTAGTTCTCTTTCACTGACACCAACTCAAATGTGTAACTCTGGATATCAACATACTAGAAATCACTAAGGATGATTAATTATATTATTAGTCACTTTTAAACAAAAGAGGGAAAAATCAGTTCTTGGCTTACCTGAGAGTCTATCAGCAGTATTTCACAAACACGAAGTGTGGAATGCTCTAATCGGACAGAAGCTCCTCCTCTTTGCCTATTTGTCATAATGCAGACGAATTTATCCAAAGTGACATTTTCAACATTGACATCCTGTCAAACTATTTGCAAGTCTCACCAACGTCAATGCATTTACTTAATAATCAGAGGTAAACGTATTTGTGATAACCTAGCATGCATAAACACACACCGACACAGAATTTTCTCATATATTTATTTGCTTACTTTTACAAAGTCCGTTCCCTCGCCGTGTCTTGACTTTGCATGTAGCAGCCAAGGCAAATCTTATAGAGTACCACAATTCAAGACAATTAAAAAGGTATATTTTATAATAACTAGACATCTAGTCATTTTATATAAACGGGTTAACACTTAAGTAACTGTATAGTTTATTTACAGCATGTTCATGCTAGGAAATAAAATTACATAAAAGTACTGAATACACAAGTAAACACCAATATGGTATAAAATATATAAAATGTGATGGTAAACAACTAGTGATAAAATGGTTAAGGCTTAAAATGTGTAAAATTAACATGTTAGTTGTTAATATTTAAAGATGATAATAAGTATAAACATGTATAATAAGCCAAGGAGGTATTCTAGACATCGATACAGCTACACAAATCTCATGGGCAACTCCACATTGTAATCCAGCTCTTTTTCCACCCAATATTGAAATTTAGAATGGCACTGAATTTCAAGAACATGTCCACATTATATTTCAGCCCGAAATAAAGAGAAAGTAGGACCATTGGGATTTTTTTCATTTTTATGACAATTAAGAGCATCGAAACCAGAAGAAAAAATAAGTGAAAATAAAATCTCTTTACTGTAATACAGTAATAAAATCGGTCTGGACATATTTTTTTATTTCAAAACTAATATTAATATTTGATATTGAAATAAAAGCATAAAATAAGTTTAGTACAATGGTAACACTTTACAATAAGGTTTCATTTGTTAACATTAGTTAACTACACAAACTAACAATGAACAATACTTCTACAGCATTTAATAATCTGAGCTAATGTTAGCAAAAGTTGTATCTAAGGGTTTTTAACTAAGGGTTTTGACTCTTGCGCTGTTGACGTAGTAAAAACAGTGCAGCGCTTCCAGGTTCTACATCAGAACGCCGGCTCATTATTGGCCAGCCCCTGCATCAGCATCACACGCATGCGTCATTGTGCTCGCGTGAACAGCGTCAGCCAATGGTTAGCCGGTGTTCTGATGTAGAACCCGGAACTAGATATGGGTAAGCTTCTCAAAGCTTCGAATCAATTGTACCAATTGCTTCAAAAAAAGTTTTTCGAACATAGACTGTACATAACAACGGACGTAGCGTCAGTGATGTCATCCGTAGGTTTCTGAAGAGCATTTTTGAAGCCCAAAGTGGGCCGGCCGTCGCCATCTTGGCCACAGATAACCGAAAATAAATGGGCAAAGAGGCGGGACATGGGTGGAGCTGAGATGCATGGTTGCTGAAACCACGCCCACCAAGCTCATCCATAACAGCAATCCACTTGTCACTCAAGTGGCCACACCCTTAATTATGCAAAACTTTAAGGCTTAATATAATTTAAACGGATGAGTTTTAAAAAAAATTCACCCCCTAACAGTTGCCATGAAGGGCAAAATTAGCTGTATAGACCAAAACCACTTTTTGTACCAGGCTGTAAACATATTTTTTTGGGGGCATTTTAACATGGGGGGTCTATGGGATTTACTGTCGATTGGCCAGTTGATGAATTGCAGTTTAAGACACTTCCGTGTTGAATTTAAGAGAGAGACCGGAAGGTTGCCGCTTGGTCCCGAAGCGTTCGAAACGCCACACACTGACCCCTGCTGGTCAGAACAGTGTAAATGCAACAAAAACTCCAAACATGCATAAAAACACATTTTACAAACCCATTACAAATGTTTTATTAAAAGTAAAATTTATCAAATGCAATTAATCATCTAATAAGATTAAATATCAAGTGTCTGTATAATGTACAATTTTGGGGGCTTGTTTCGTTTGTTCCATAGATGGCTCAGCTAAACAGGTCCATAAGAGATTATTAACTACTATTGTTCATCATGTATAAACCAAGCGGCAACCTCCCCCAGTTTCTCTTGAAGCCAATACGGAAGTGACTTAAACTGCAATTCATCGACTGGTCGCTAGAGACAGCCTCCAAAAGAGAGCAGAATCTCTTTGAGCCCCATGTTAAAATGCCCAACTTTACAGCAGAAAATAATATGTTTACAGCCTGGTACAAATTGTGGTTTTCGCCTATACAGCTAATTTTGCCCTTCATGACAACTGTGAGGGGGAAAATTTGTTTAAATTATATTAAGCCTTAAAGTTCTGCATAATTAAGGGCGTGGTCACTTGAGTGACAGGTGGATTGCCCATGCTGTCACTACTAACCGTTTGTCTGCTGTCTGTTAGCTCCACCCACTCCACCTGTTAGCTCATCTTTGCCCATTTTCAGTTATCCGGGACTGATGCGCGGGGACGCCATTGAAATTTCAAAACATTTCGAAACAGTTATGACGTAATGAAGCCTTGTTTACTAAAATCGTGTGACTTTGGCAGTTTGATACACGCTCCGAACCACTCATTCGAATCAAAAGATTCGTAAAGGTTTCGAAGCTTCATGAAGCAGTGTTTCGAAATCGACCATCACTACCCAGAATTGCTGCACTGTTTTGTCTGACACAGACAAGAAGAAATTCTTAAATAAAGTTGTTGTTTTTGTTTTGTTTTTGCGCACAAAAAGTATTCTTGTCGCTTCCTAACATAAAGGTTGAACCACTGGAGTCACATGGACTATTTTAACGATGTCTTTACTACCTTTCTGGGACTTTAAAAGTTGCAATGACGTTGCTGCCTATGGGTGGTTCAGAAACCTCTCAGATTTCATCAAAAATATCTTATTCGTTTTCCGAAGATGAGCGAAGGTCTTACGAGTTTCGAACAACATGAGGGTGAGGAAATTAATGACAGAATTTACATTTTTGGGTGAACTAACTCTTTAATGCACTGTGAACTAACATGAACAAACAATGAACAACTGTATTATTATTAACTAACAATAAGTGTGTGCGTTTAAGTGAGAGAGCGGGAAAAAGAGAGTATGTGCTTTCTGTACATCAAACAATAATTTGTCATTTTTATCCTATTGTTTACTATATTTATTTGTTTGTTCAGTGTCGTGGTAGGTTTTGGCTCTTTTGCTGTTGTCAGCTGTAAGGACCTTTGAAATAACTGAAATCATTTGGCGAAGTGATATGGAACTGTAATGCGGTCAAGACCTGCCTGGAACTACTTTAGAATGTTCGTCAACCAATCGGATTCAAGCATTCAACAGTCCCATAGTATAACAAAGATTATTGGATGTTGTAAGAAATGCATTGCTCACTGTTAGTTGAAGTTAGTTAATACACTAATGTTAACCAATGAGAGCTTATTGTAAAGTAACCATGGTAACCATTACAACAAATAATATCAAATTCTACTATACTTACAGATGTAAATAATAAGGGGGAGGATGAAAATAACGGCTTTAACCTTTATTTTCTTTATGCAAAATATAAGATTGTGGACATTTCTTGACAGTTATCACCCATTTAGAATGTCAAATGCATGCTGACATCCGTAACACAACGTTTGAGTCGTCGCAGGTTTACACTTTTTTAAAGTGTAAATCCTAAACGCTGCACATTCTGAATCTTCTGCCATTTTCTTATTCCATTTTTGGCACCAGACCACGAAACAAATTTGTAAAGCACCAATTAGTCTCGCAAAACATCTAAATGTGCTGATTAGTCCTCTGCAGATTTATAACAGTCCTCTTGAGAAGTTGACTTTAATGCTAAAGCTATTTGTAGTACAATTTCCCTACAAGCAAGGAAATGAAAACATTTTACGATTGACATCAAAACACAAGACCACTGGTCTCTAAACCAACTTTGAGTTGCCCAAAAGAAGGGGATTTTTCCCAGACAGCATAGAAAAATATGAGAGGAGGTACTGGACTTGGTCCAAGCGTAATACATACGACGTATGTCTTCTGATTTCATAATGCATATTACCTACAGTCACAAACGTTTAGCTGCCAAGAGCAATGCCTTTATTGTCATAACAGACCAGAAACGTTTAAAGCCAAACCTGTGTGGCCTGAAAGTGCTGTGAAACCATCTTTGGATTTCCCGACTATCCCCTCTCAACTTAACAATGAGTTCAAGAGGAGGAACGCGTGTAACAGAACCTTCCGAAATCGCTCTATTCACACAGTCTAATACCTTCTGGAATGTTCTCAAAAATAAAACAAACTAACAAACACACACAAAAAAAAATAATAATGTCAAACCACCGAGAACAGGCGGTTTCGCTTGCTTATGCCAAGATTGGGAAAGACTGACCGCAGGACTGGGTGCTCAGATGAGGGAAATGCGAACGGGAACGTTGGGGGAATCGGTCCTTTGCGGCGAGTGTTGACTCACCAGATGTTCTACCACCGTGTGCTTAGACATGTGCTTCATAAGGTAGGTCTCCTGGGATGACAAGATTAAAGATATTCATGAAAAACAATGATTGCATATATTGCTAAAAGACTACAAACTGCACGAACATGTTCACTAAATCCTAAAACAGTTGATTTAATTGGAAATGTCACATCTCATTGGTTCTCAAACTGTGGTAAATGGAAATGTAGATATTTAAAGTCCCCCTGTAGTCAATAATTTTATCCCTTCAAACTCATCTTTGATCCCCAAAAGGACATATTGAAACTGTGAAACTGTATGTGAATATGCATGAATATGCAAATTAGCCCCGCCTCCACTCAGAGATCTACTCGCTCAACTTTACTGTAGTAAACACTGCACAATGGTATCGCTCTTTACAAAACTTTGGACACATAACGGTAATTTATTTAATTAGGCTTTTGCTTGACTAGCTTATCAAACAGCTAATAATGTGTTGCTAATGTTACACAAACCATGTTCCCGTTCGCCATCTGTCTTCTAAAAATCAGTATCCTTAGAAACGCTTTGAACAACTCAGAACGTCATTGGAGAAAGGCATATAGTTCATCATAACTTCATAATATACATCATATACATAATTCACCCGAAATATTGCTAAATGTACCTGATTTTTCAAATGAAAGGAAAAATATAACCTGGCTTCTCTTGAGACTCCCCTGCTTCAGAGAATAGTTAATGATATGCTAAAGCCAGTCCACACGTTGACGTGATTGGTTACAAGGTAGTTTGTGACGTCAAAAACGCCAGCGATTTCAAACCGTGTTTTTGGTCTTTGGTTCACTGCCGTTTTAAGGAGAAAATACTCAATGGTGTTGACTTGACTTAAAGCATATTAAAAACACCACATAGACATATAAACAACATTAAAAACACAGGGGGACTTTAAAATACCAATTGTCAAATAAAATTTAGAAAGTCGCTTTTTATATGACATTTCTAATTCTGGATCTATTTAAAAAATGGTTAAAATACTTTGGCATGTAAGAAATGCCAGCTTATCTCCATCTCTGGTACTACTCGGGAAATTTAAAATAAACTTTACATAAATAACTAACGATATTTAAAACAAACATATTTTAGAAATATACAATATAATCTTTTCACCATTTCTTTTTTCCCACCATTTTTAAATAACCTTTATGCATAGTTTTTTTTTTTTTAGATTACTTTAGATTAGGGTCCAATTATCACCATTAACTGTGACTTTTGCTTCAATAAACTCCTAATTACTGCTTATTAATAGTTGGTAAGGTAGTTGTTAAGTTTAGGTATTGGGTCGGATTAAGGGATGTAGAATATGACCATGCAGAATAAGGCATTAATATGTGCTTTATAAGTACTAATAAACAGACAATATCCTAGTAATGTGCATGCTAATTAGCAACTACACCGCATTCCAAATTATTATGCAAATTGGATGCAAGCGTCATAAACATTACATTTTTTGTTTTTCAATTAAACTCATGGATGGTATTGTGTCTCAGGGCTCTTTGGATCACTGAAATGAATCTCAGACACCTGTGATAATTAGTTTGCCAGATGAGCACAATTAAAGGAAAAGGACTTGAAAATTATACTGACTGTCATTTGCATTGACTAATTATGAAAATCAGAGAAAGATATAATTTGCATAATAATTTGGAACGCGGTGTAGTTAATAGTGAGAATTGGACCCTAAACTAAAGTGTGACCATTTTTTTAATGATCCTGTAGTGTTGCGGTTTTTTAATCTCTCAAATAATGTAAGGTCATAAATGCTGTATGAATATTAATTATAAAAGAATTAGCAAAACACAAATTTTGGGGGATTTTTTATAGCATATAGCATGTCACACTGCAGGACACATCAACTTCATAAAAGTATTATTTCATGTGAACTGTCACACCTCGTTCTTGGTCAGTAAGTTTGAGAACTACCACCATATTCCACTGCACTCAATGCAGGACGATAGATAGTCAATATGAAGATGAAAGCACTGGTACTTACAGAAGTGTAGGCTCGACCGCACATGCTGCAGCAGTACGCCTTGGCGTTTTTGATTGCGTGAGCCGACAAGTGGATTTGGAGGGAGGCGGAGTCAGAGTAAGCGCGGTAACAGTTGGAGCACTTGTAAGGCTTGTCTTTATTATGTGATCTCTGGTGAGACTGCAGAAACACAAAGCTCTCATTATACACCAACACACACTCACCTCAGACAGAAGACAGCACCACTGATTGACTGCTTTATCATGACTCTAATATAAAAGTACAGTTCACAGACGAGGTGACCTGATGAAGCCTGGACCTGATTATGTCAGAAATATTCAAATGACACATGGGTGGATTGAGATCAGGGTTATTATAGTTGACTAGAACTAAAACCAAGAGTTAAAGGGTTAGTTCACCAAAAAAATTTAAATTCTGAATGAACCTCATTGGTTCTTGCTGAAGCTCAAACGTGATGGGTAACACGAGAATGAACCTCATTGGTTCTTGCTGAAGCTCAAACGTGCTGAATAACACGAGAAGAACCTCATTGGTTCTTGCTAAAGCTCAAACGTGATGGGTAACATGAGAATGAACCTCATTGGTTCTTGCCGAAGCTCAAACGTGATGCATAACATGAGAATTAACCTCATTGGTTCTTGCTGAAGCTCAAGTGTGATGCGTAACACGAGAATGAACCTCATTGGTTCATGCTGAAGCTCAAAAGTGATGCGTAACACGAGAATGAACCTCATTGGTTCTTGCTGAAGCTCAAGCGTGATGCATAACACGAGAATGAACCTCATTGGTTCTTGCAGAAGCTCAAGCGTGATGCGTAACATGAGAATTAACCTCATTGGTTCTTGCTGAAGCTTAAACGTGATGCGTAACACGAGAATGAACCTCATTGGTTCTTGCAGAAGCTCAAGCGTGATGCGTAACATGAGAATTAACCTCATTGGTTCTTGCGGAAGCTCAAACGTGATGCGTAACACGAGAATGAATCTCATTGGTTCTTGCGGAAGCTCAAACGTGATGCGCAACACGAGAATGAACCTCATTGGTTCTTGCAGAAGCTCAAGTGTGATGCGTAACATGAGAATTAACCTCATTGGTTCTTGCTGAAGCTCAAGCGTGATGCGTAACATGAGAATTAACCTCATTGGTTCTTGCTGAAGCTCAAACGTGCTGCGTAACACGAGAATGAACCTCATTGGTTCTTGCAGAAGCTCAAGTGTGATGCGTAACACGAGAATGAACCTCATTGGTTCTTGCAGAAGCTCAAGCGTGATGCGTAACATGAGAATTAACCTCATTGGTTCTTGCTGAAGCTTAAACGTGATGCGTAACACGAGAATGAACCTCATTGGTTCTTGCGGAAGCTCAAACGTGATGCGTAACACGAGAATGAATCTCATTGGTTCTTGCGGAAGCTCAAACGTGATGCGTAACACGAGAATGAACCTCATTGGTTCTTGCAGAAGCTCAAGTGTGATGCGTAACATGAGAATTAACCTCATTGGTTCTTGCTGAAGCTCAAGCGTGATGCGTAACACGAGAATGAACCTCATTGGTTCTTGCAGAAGCTCAAACGTGATGCATAACATGAGAATTAACCTCATTGGTTCTTGCTGAAGCTCAAGCTTGATGCGTAACACGAGAATGAACCTCATTGGTTCTTGCCGAAGCTCAAACGTGATGCATAACATGAGAATTAACCTCATTGGTTCTTGCTGAAGCTCAAACGTGATGCATAACATGAGAATGAACCTCATTGGTTCTTGCTGAAGCTCAAACGTGATGCGTAACACGAGAATGAACCTCATTGGTTCTTGTTTGTTTGGTTGGTTGGTTGTTTACCACAACATATGTGTGAGTTGATGAATTTTTATATGTGAATAAAAGCCTAAATTAAATCTGTTCATCATATAAAGTGCTTGTGTCTCTTCAGAAAATGTGGACTAAACCACTCAATTCATATGGATTAGTTTTACGATCTCTTTATGAACTTTTTGAAGTGTCAAAGTGTCAGTTGTGTAGCTGTCAACGGAGGGACAGAAAGCTCTCAGATTTCATCAAAAAGATCTTCATTTGTGTTCCGAAAATGAACGAAGGTCTTATGGATTTGGAACGACATGAGGGTGAGTAATAATGACAGAATTTTCATTTCTGGGTGAACTAACCCTTTAATGAAGTATGTGAACGATTACAAAAGAAGAGTTATTTACCTGCAGATTGGAGAGCTGTGTGAAGGCCTTTTCACAGCTGGGATGGAGACATTTATACGGCCGATCACCTGTGTGGATTCTGTAGAATGCGAAAAACGCAAGCACAAGGTGATAGAAAATGTCAAAACAATCTTTCATTGTGGTAATACCATGCCATCGGCAGTTGTATTTGTACACAGTGCGTTTATCGACAAGCTCTTACAATTAAATATAACTGAGGCTGAAGAAGTACCTGGTGTGCTGCTGTAAGTGGGAGAGCTGGCGGAAGGATTTCTCGCAGTAGGAGCAGTGATACGGCTTCACTCCCAGGTGAATGCGCAGGTGCTGCGACAGGTAGGACGCGTTGGCGAAGGACTTGGTGCAGTGTGGGCACTTATGTGGCTTTGCTTCCGTGTGGGACTTGGAGTGTATCTGCATGTCCGACTTGGAGAAGAACGTCAGTGGACACACTTTACATCTGCAAAATGAAAAAAATCTTAGGGGTTGGGACTTGCATTACATCTTAGGGAGTATGGTTTATGTGGTAAGTACTGTTTGTAAATGGTATAAAACCGATTTATGGAAGCAAACCTCTATAGATGACACATAATGCAGTTTGGAGCCAAATATAACAGTGAAACGACATGTAGGGGAAGGGAATTCAATTTGGATTTGGACCAAGAGATCAAACCAAGATGAGACACAAGAAAACCAGTGATGTTTGATGTTGCAATATTTACATCTAGGGCTGCACGATTAAAATGAAAATCACGTCACGGCTGATTATCAAATCAGATAAATATTAAATATATGCTTGCGTGTTCACAGTAAATGCTTATCTTCCCACGCTTGTAATGAGAAGCACTTACAAAATGACTGTTCTCAACAAAAGAGAAGCTTTAATGTTGTTCTGCCAAAATAAAAGCTTGACGGATTAACCTTTGAAAATAAAGAAAGTAAGACAGCCATAAAAAATCTGAATGGTAATTTTACAGTTGTATTGTGCAATAAAATTATTATTATTTTTATTAAATAGTTAAACAGTAATATTTCTTATTTTGTTTAAAATTTTTGTCAAATTAATATATAACCACAAATTGTGCAAAAAGACAACTATTTTAAATTGCTATTTTAGCAGAAAAAAATGCATGTGGCAAATGTTTTTGTCTTTTATTTTATCTTATTCAAAGTATACAATTGATCAGTTCATGCATATAGATCGAACCCATGACTGCACCTCTACTGTCTTGACACACCATATTTGTATGCAAATGAAATGCATGCAATAAATGTCCTGAAATATGAGAGCAGTACTAGAGGAGAATATCTTAACTTTGGACATAAGTCATTTTAACTTAAATTCTACTAAACTGACCTAAAAATCAAGTTGAATCTCGCATAACTTGAAAAGAAGTTCAAATTGCTTAAAATACTTTGATGAGTTAATTTGTTTGTTTGTTTGTTATTTAATACAATGTCAGCTTCTGTGGCCTTTTTTAAGCATAAATCATTATGAAATGCACCGGTTTCATTCTTGGAACTTCTACCTGTATGTTTTGCCCTCTTTGGCAGTGATGCTGACAGATGATTGGTCGGCTCCAGAGGCTAGGATTGGGTAGGGAACGACTAAGAGCGGTCCAGAGGGGTTTTCAGCTTTGATCTTTTTGCGACCTCGTCCTATGCTCTTGGGAGGTGGACCCAGCAGTCCTGCCAGTCCTCCGCTGTTTTTGAAAGCCTCCATCCCCGGCCCGCCGGCCAGTCCTGAGATGAGGTTTGGGGAAGGAGCACCCTGACGTGTCTGACTGCTGGTGGTTGGAGTGGTCGGAGTGGTCGGCGTCGCGCTCTCTGACGTGTTGTGGTTGGCAGTTCGAGAAGATGTCAGTGACAGTCCTAAAAATATACCATTAAAGAAGCCATATTATGCACTATTTGGGCTCATGCTTGAATGTTCATTATTTTCCCCATATTTTCCATTGTTGCAGCTCCTTTTTCCCAGTCTGTCAGTAACGCTCTGTTTAGTTCCTGTCTCTATGAAGCCCCTCCTTCTGAAAAGCACAATGTGCTCTGATTGGTCGGTTGGACCAGTGTGTTGTGATTGGTCAACCACTCTGAGCATGTATGGGAAATGTCCCTCCCCTTACCATAATCGCGAGTTTCAACACACTACTCAACTCAACACTAACTAAACCAGGCCCCGCCCCTTTATTTTGCATATTTGCATATTTATTTCCTTGGCAGGAATTATTCAAATGTGGAATATTGTGACATGTTCATTCCTGAAAGAAAACTCAAGAGGCGTTTCAGGGAGTTCAGAAACAGTGACACTGATATAGAGAATAACTGCCTTTGGAGGGACTTTGCAGATCTCAAATGGTAACTTTACACACTAAAGGAAGTTGAACATGTAAGAAAGCACATAGTGGCATAAACTGCATTAAAGAATAACAATAATTTACATGCACATACCTGACAGATGATTCGCTCTGGATGGCTGGTCTATGATTTGCCGCAAATGCCAGTCTTCCCACAATCCCCTTGCCTTAATGGCAGTCTTATCGTCCAGATTCAAGTTCACGTCACCCAGAATACGACCTGCCCAAGTTATGTGGACAATTAGCAGCATGAATGTGTCTCAGTAAGCAGATTAGTTCCATGCAGTGGAGGATTTACCTGCGACGGTGCTGGAGGCGGGTCGGGCGTGTAGGGCGATGTCGGGCTGGGAGGTGCTGTGCACGTGAAGCCCTGGCATCTGCTGCAGCTTGGGCGTCGATATATTGTGCTGCCCACCTTCTGTGGATGTGGGCGGAACCAGCAAGGGCTGCTGGGAAGGGACAGAAGTGGGCGGCAGGTGTGGAGGTCTGATTTTCTCCGCCATTAGCTGCTCTTTGATCTTGTTGATCAGCACGAGGTTATCCAACTGGGAAAAGGTGACATCAACCAGATGGTTCTGAGCAGAACTGGTGTTTAACCCTATAAAGTCTCTGTATTATGTTTGATACGCAAGTTTTTAAGGCCTTTAAATTATCAACATGATTAAAACTGTCGTCTGATTTATAAAACACCTTTTGGTATCATTCTAAAACTTTTCTGTGAAATCTTTACTGATTTTTATAAAGTAAATGCATTGTTAGTAATATTTCAAGATGAACACTTAGACTGAAGCAACATAAGTTTACTTGATAATCAGCACATCATTGTTTAGAAAATTCATGTGAAATTGTGAATATCAAATTCATTAGGCTTTTGAGGAATTTGTGCATCTCTTAATAATTATTGTATTGCCTTGCATTACATGTTTGTTTTTTAATGTATTTTATGTACCCTATAGTGTTTGTTTCTGGAGTACATTATTTTGGGGGTTTCTGATATATGTTGTAATTAACTTGACTCAGTCATATACATTTATATATTTGTTATTGTAAGTTAGCTCTTTCTTTAATTTCATAGTTTCTTTTTTCCTTTGTTGTTTTAAATAAACCCTTTTGGATTTTCTGCCTCTCCCTGCACAGTATTTGGATTGTATTTTCTTGTTATACATTATAAATTTGTGCAAATAAACTAAACCAAACCACAATAAAAAAAAATCATATTATTGGGAGATATAGAGTATTTATATGCATTTTATATAAGTAATCTGTTATATCTTTCTTTTTAGATATATAAATATATATCAGCAATTGCATTTTTTCTTTTGTCATTTTTGAATAAAATTGAGGTGTTTTCCTCCTATAAGCTACATGTTCTCCTGTATTATACTATATGAGCCATAAAACAAATATGATACTCGCCTTAAGTTTCAATAAACCATCCCATTAAAAAAAATAAAAACAATTAGATTTTTTTTCTGACTATTATTTGACATGTCAGTCTTTACAGTGTCTTTACAGACTAGAGAAAGATCTGTTTGAAAGTGTTTTAAACTCTAATCTTTTGAGTAATTGCATCCTTTTCTGTTACTTAAGGCAACTAGTCTTAAGTAAATGATTATGTTACTATTTAAACAAAAGACAAGGATTAATTATGTCTGTCCATTGATGCACGTTCACTTTCCTTACCTGACCAGGAATAGAAGGTGGAGGAGGCCAGAAGTATGGATTATTAAATCTAGGTTCTGCCATTCTGAAACACACACAGCCATGCTTGATTAATGATGCTTTATTTTCAGGTCATTCACTGTTAAGTGACTATTACTTGGCTAATCCAAAAATGACAACCAAACAAATTAATTTTCACTTAAAAAGGTGTAATTCTGATTTAACAGCTCAAACACTAGGATCTGGCTTCATGTACAGAGTTACAGTAAAGCTTCATCACAGTGGCATTGAATCACTGCCATTGTTCGGAAGATTTTGTTGTTGGCTTAAGACTTACACTAATACTTATTAATTGCGGACTGTGCCTTTAAATGCATTGGCACATTACGCTGTATTACTCGTGAGACAGTGGTATGAATATGATACAACACAGAACAAGTATTTCGAGCAAACTCACACCGTTTGATCACACAGTTCACACACCTACAGCAGATTATGATTAGATGACGCCCGTTGGGAAAATCAAACAAATAACTTCTAATGCAAGACACTTTGAGTATTGCTTGTTGCATTGTTATGGCAAAATACAAATGCATTAAAACATTTTTAGTAAATATGCTTTGCTGTGATGGTGCAAACTTCTTCAGATTATGTTGGTCTTATCACAACAATGTAAAACAAATCCAGCTATTTCAACTTAAAAACTAGGGACGCACGATATATATCGGCCGATATATGATCATTTTTACCGGCCTGATAAGAAAATTTGGCCCGATAAGATTTTTTTTTCCTTCCAAAAATTATATAAAATGTTGGATTTAGATTTATTGGCTTTCAAATATAAAGAATTATCAGTTATCGGTACTGGCCAAAATGTTCATATCGGTGAATCAATATTAAAAACGTAAGTTCTGCCTTAAATGTTTAAGTAATCAAAAAGGCTGTACAAGTCATTTTAAATTAAATTATATTAAACTGACCTAAAAATCAAGTTGAATCTTGCTACTTATAAAATTTGAAATTGCTTAAAGTATTTTGATGAGTTAATGTTAGTTTGTTTGTTTGTTATTTAACGTCATGCCAGCTTCTGTGGCTATTTTCATGGTAAGAAAAAATTATGGTAAAACTATTAGGGATGCACAATATATCAGCCACCATATCGGTATCGGACGATATATGTTCATTTTTAATGTTACCGTTATCGGCCCGATAAGAAAATTTGGCCGATATATTAAAGGTGCTGTATGTAAGTTTTTGACTGTAAAATACTGTAATATATTTGCATGATTTCATACTTGTCTCTCTGAAAAACAATGCTACAGCCAGTTATTTTACTCTGAAATGTGTGTTCCGTGTCGGAATGTTTTTGTTTTGCCACGCTGCCAGTTTACCCAATAGTATTTCGAACACCACAGGTTGACAGTTGGCGTAAAACACTGCGTATTGCAGCCATGGAAGCCAGCAAACAAACTGGGTCAGAGATCGCAGAATCTACCCGACCTAAAAAGCCTCAGCATCCATCTAAAAATCTCTATGCACGGAAGCACATTAAAACACGGAAAAATCAACTTACAGTGTGTAAATCTCCTCGCCTTCCATTGTCAATTGCGCTCGTTCCTGTTGCGTGTCCTCAAACTGGCAAAGCGTTGAGTCTGAGGAGGAGGGGGCGGGGTAAACAATATTTTGAATTTGGACTGCAAAACCCATTTCAACCACTAGCTGTCATTCTTACATACAGCACCTTTAAAGCAACTATTGGTTATCAGCTTTCAAATATACAGAATTATCGGCCAAAATTTTATTATCGGTGCATCCCTAAAAACTATATCAGGGTTTTCCAATTTATTTTTGCTAAAAACTCTAAAACTATATTTGTTTTTTGTTAATGTAAAAACATGTTGCCTTAACATATTGATCATATCATTTTTTTTGTTTTACAGTGAAAGCTTATAAACAGAAAGCACAGAAACCAATCTGAAAACTACATCGACTGCAAAATCACAAAGAGAAAAAGAAAAGACAATACTTAAGTGTTTGAATGTTAAAACCTATAAATGTCAGCAGCATATGTAAAAGTGTCAGATTCCATTGGAAAAGTGAAAACTCTACCCCACAGTTTTAGCAGGAAGTGAAACAGACACTCTTTCAGCATCATTAAGGAAATATTCAGCAGGGTCTGGGCTCATATATTTAGACATATCGCCTTTATTATTTTTGGCTCCGGTAAATGAATTTCTCCGAAAGGCCCCTTAGTCAAACACTCTCAAGACCCATAAGCACTGCCAAAACATTCATAGCACAGTGTCATAGACATAATGTATGAAAATGATACGCCTAAAGCAATCACACCGTATGGAAACATTTCTAAAGGTCCAGAGTTCCCAACGGGCAAAACCAAGCAGGTAAAGATTAGAAGGTGCAAGGATGAGTGCCATTGTTCCTGTTTGTTCAATACAACAACTTCAAGGAATCATTTCCTATATATATATATATATATATATCCTATATAAGTACTGTGGTAAAAACCAGGGTACAGTTCTGGACTGTTTAGTTGTATGAATACTAGTATGAAGACCTCATTGTTTTGTAAAACCATACAGATACAAAATAGCTTAAATGTCTACTAAATGTAAACACTGCAGGGTATCTCAAATTATTATGAAGATCTCAACTAATGTGGCACTGAAATTCATGTAAACTGGTAGTATTTGGTAAGTATTTCCAAGAATATCATGGTACTGCCATGGTAAATATTCCCCAAAAAACAAACAAAACATGGAAGTACCATGCAAGTGCACTTAGATTGACATTAAGGTGCATTACAAATATAAAGTCTAAAGATTCATTTTAGAATCAAATCTCGCAAACTACAAAGACTTCTACCTATCCCTGGGTTTCTTCCCATTTAAATGACGTTGAGGTGAAGAAGTCACAGGCTGCCTATAATATTTAAAACTATTTAATACGCACCTTTATCAAATATACATTTTGGCGAGGAATGACACGTCTCTGAGTCTTTGATATAAACTGAGTTAAAACTTACTCAACTTTTTCTTTTATTCCATCGGCATCCTTGAAACCATCCCCAATTAAAGCACGTCGTCTTTGATCAAACATCAAATAAAAAAAGAGTCGGGAAATCGGGCGAACGGACGCGTATCGTGTCTTCAGAAAGTGCAGGTCCCCGGTGTCTGCCTCTCCCACATTCTCAGACAGTTTTATTAAAAATTTCAGACAAAAGGAAAACAAAAATGGCAGCCTGTCTTATTTTTATAAGGACAGGGCGCCATATTCTGCAGATCCCAAATTTTTAGCGACAAAAATAAAGCGCGTGAATTCAGATCAAAGGAGCGACGCGTAAAACGCCGCATTATTTGCATTAAGTGCGCGGATGATTGTTTACTTAGATCTGCAGGTTTGAATAGCCCGGCTGGTGGAGAAAAAAAACGAGGGGAGAAAAAAAAAAACGAGAGACTTCCTACAACAATCATGCGATGCGAACAAACCACGCAAATGGAAACAGACGCGCATCCCTCCCGCGAAAATGTAACATTTCTATCATGACGCAATTATGCACAAGAGTGCAGATGGAATGTTGTTTCAACGCGCGTCTGTTTTTGATTTTTTTTTCTTTTATTTGAACTTTTTTGCTCACTCGAACGACTGTGATAACTAGCACCGTTTCACTGCATCGTGCAAATGTCCAAAAAAATGATATGCATTCGTGAAGGTGTAAAGAGAGCGATAGACATACCTTACACACCTCGACGGCGGATTTATTAGATTTAATGAAAGGTTGAGATGTTCTTTCGGCTTTGCCTTCAGAGGGAGTTCAGACCTTCCGGGTCGCCTGCCGTTCACTTCTGGGTGCTGCAGGCACAGAGCTAGAATAGCGAAAGAAACCATACATGATCAAACATAAAATCACTCAAAATCATGACTCGTTCCATTTAGTATTACTGTAATTCCTCTGAGAGGTCAGGAAAGGGATTGGCAGGCTAAGGAGTGAAAAAGAAGACAGTGAGATATGGACTGACAGATCACAGCCAGTCACGATCAACATATAACATGCATTTCTATTAATACTCTATGAAAAACGACATGAACTGTTTTGTAGCAACACTGATGAATTGCATTACATGTCTATGTCTCACAGAATGTAAACACATTGGATTTAAGTTGGAATAAAAATAGAGTAGAAAATATTAGAATAGAGATCCAATGTGCAAACATAACACCACATTAAAGTTGGAACAGAATAGAATAGAGATATGATGTGCAAACACAAACAACACCATATTTAGGTCAGAATAGAATAGAATTGAATAGAGATACGATGTGCAAACAAAAACGACACCATATTTAGGTTGGAATAGAATAGAATAGAGATATGATGTGCAAACAAAAACGACACCATATTTAGGTTGGAACAGAATAGAATAGAATAGTGATGCGATGTGCAAACATAAACAACACCATATTTATGTTGGAATAGAATAGAGATACGATGTGCAAACAACACCATATTTAGGTTAGGTTAGAATAGAATAGAGATATGACGTGCAAACATAAACAACACCATATTTAAGTTGGAATAGATTAGAATAGAATAGAGATACAATGTGCAAACAAAAATGACACCATATTTAGGTTGGAATGGAAGAGAATAGAGATATGATGTGCAAACACAAACAACACCATATTTAGGTCAGAATAGAATAGAATTGAATAGAGATACGATGTGCAAACAAAAACGACACCATATTTAGGTTGGAACAGAATAGAATAGAATAGTGATGCGATGTGCAAACATAAACAACACCATATTTATGTTGGAATAGAATAGAGATACGATGTGCAAACAACACCATATTTAGGTTAGGTTAGAATAGAATAGAGATATGACGTGCAAACATAAACAACACCATATTTAAGTTGGAATAGATTAGAATAGAATAGAGATACAATGTGCAAACAAAAATGACACCATATTTAGGTTGGAATGGAAGAGAATAGAGATATGATGTGCAAACACAAACAACACCATATTTAGGTCAGAATAGAATAGAATTGAATAGAGATACGATGTGCAAACAAAAACGACACCATATTTAGGTTGGAATAGAATAGAATAGAGATATGATGTGCAAACAAAAACGACACCATATTTAGGTTGGAACAGAATAGAATAGAATAGTGATGCGATGTGCAAACATAAACAACACCATATTTATGTTGGAATAGAATAGAGATACGATGTGCAAACAACACCATATTTAGGTTAGGTTAGAATAGAATAGAGATATGACGTGCAAACATAAACAACACCATATTTAAGTTGGAATAGATTAGAATAGAATAGAGATACAATGTGCAAACAAAAATGACACCATATTTAGGTTGGAATGGAAGAGAATAGAGATATGATGTGCAAACACAAACAACACCATATTTAGGTCAGAATAGAATAGAATTGAATAGAGATACGATGTGCAAACAAAAACGACACCATATTTAGGTTGGAATAGAATAGAATAGAGATATGATGTGCAAACAAAAACGACACCATATTTAGGTTGGAACAGAATAGAATAGAATAGTGATGCGATGTGCAAACATAAACAACACCATATTTATGTTGGAATAGAATAGAGATACGATGTGCAAACAACACCATATTTAGGTTAGGTTAGAATAGAATAGAGATATGACGTGCAAACATAAACAACACCATATTTAAGTTGGAATAGATTAGAATAGAATAGAGATACAATGTGCAAACAAAAATGACACCATATTTAGGTTGGAACAGAATAGAATAGAATAGTGATGCGATGTGCAAACATAAACAACACCATATTTATGTTGGAATAGAATAGAGATACGATGTGCAAACAACACCATATTTAGGTTGGAATAGAATAGAATAGAGATATGACGTGCAAACATAAACAACACCATATTTAAGTTGGAATAGAAGAGAATAGAGATATGATGTGCAAATATAAACAACACCACATTTAGGTTAGTTTAGAATAGAACAGAATAGAATAGAGATACGATGTGCAAACAAACAACACCATATTTAAGTTGGAATAGAAGAGAATAGAGATATGATGTGCAAACAACACCATATTTAGGTTAGTTTAGAATAGAACAGAATAGAATAGAGATACGATGTGCAAACAACACCATATTTAGGTTAGGTTAGGTTAGAATAGAATAGAGATATGGCGTGCAAACATAAACAACACCATATTTAAGTTGGAATAGAAGAGAATAGAGATATGATGTGCAAACAACACCATATTTAGGTTAGTTTAGAATAGAACAAAATAGAATAGAGATATGATGTGCAAATATAAACAACACCATATTTAAGTTGGAATAAAATAGAATAGAGATATGATGTGCAAATATAAACAACACCATATTTAGGTTAGTTTAGAATAGAACAGAATAGAATAGAGATATGATGTGCAAACAAACAACACCATATTTAAGTTGGAATAGAAGAGAATAGAGATATGATGTGCAAACAACACCATATTTAGGTTAGTTTAGAATAGAACAGAATAGAATAGAGATGCGATGTGCAAACAACACCATATTTAGGTTAGGTTAGGTTAGGTTAGAATAGAATAGAGATATGGCGTGCAAACATAAACAACACCATATTTAAGTTGGAATAGAAGAGAATAGAGATATGATGTGCAAACAACACCATATTTAGGTTAGTTTAGAATGGAACAGAATAGAATAGAGATACGATGTGCAAACAAACAACACCATATTTATGTTGGAATAGAATAGAATAGAATAGAATAGAATAGTGATGCGATGTGCAAACATAAACAACACCATATTTATGTTGGAATAGAATAGAGATACGATGTGCAAACAACACCATATTTAGGTTAGGTTAGAATAGAATAGAGATATGACGTGCAAACAAACAACACCATATTTAAGTTGGAATAGATTAGAATAGAATAGAGATACAATGTGCAAACAAAAATGACACCATATTTAGGTTTGAACAGAATAGAATAGAATAGAATAGTGATGCGATGTGCAAACAAAAAAAACGACACCATATTTAGGTTGGAATAGAATAGAATAGAGATATGATGTGCAAACAAAAACGACACCATATTTAGGTTGGAACAGAATAGAATAGAATAGTGATGCGATGTGCAAACATAAACAACACCATATTTATGTTGGAATAGAATAGAGATACGATGTGCAAACAACACCATATTTAGGTTAGGTTAGAATAGAATAGAGATATGACGTGCAAACATAAACAACACCATATTTAAGTTGGAATAGATTAGAATAGAATAGAGATACAATGTGCAAACAAAAATGACACCATATTTAGGTTGGAACAGAATAGAATAGAATAGTGATGCGATGTGCAAACATAAACAACACCATATTTATGTTGGAATAGAATAGAGATACGATGTGCAAACAACACCATATTTAGGTTGGAATAGAATAGAATAGAGATATGACGTGCAAACATAAACAACACCATATTTAAGTTGGAATAGAAGAGAATAGAGATATGATGTGCAAATATAAACAACACCACATTTAGGTTAGTTTAGAATAGAACAGAATAGAATAGAGATACGATGTGCAAACAAACAACACCATATTTAAGTTGGAATAGAAGAGAATAGAGATATGATGTGCAAACAACACCATATTTAGGTTAGTTTAGAATAGAACAGAATAGAATAGAGATACGATGTGCAAACAACACCATATTTAGGTTAGGTTAGGTTAGAATAGAATAGAGATATGGCGTGCAAACATAAACAACACCATATTTAAGTTGGAATAGAAGAGAATAGAGATATGATGTGCAAACAACACCATATTTAGGTTAGTTTAGAATAGAACAAAATAGAATAGAGATATGATGTGCAAATATAAACAACACCATATTTAGGTTAGTTTAGAATAGAACAGAATAGAATAGAGATATGATGTGCAAACAAACAACACCATATTTAAGTTGGAATAGAAGAGAATAGAGATATGATGTGCAAACAACACCATATTTAGGTTAGTTTAGAATAGAACAGAATAGAATAGAGATGCGATGTGCAAACAACACCATATTTAGGTTAGGTTAGGTTAGGTTAGAATAGAATAGAGATATGGCGTGCAAACATAAACAACACCATATTTAAGTTGGAATAGAAGAGAATAGAGATATGATGTGCAAACAACACCATATTTAGGTTAGTTTAGAATAGAACAAAATAGAATAGAGATATGATGTGCAAATATAAACAACACCATATTTAAGTTGGAATAGAAGAGAATAGAGATATGATGTGCAAATATAAACAACACCATATTTAGGTTAGTTTAGAATAGAACAGAATAGAATAGAGATACGATGTGCAAACAAACAACACCATATTTATGTTGGAATAGAATAGAATAGAATAGAATAGAATAGTGATGCGATGTGCAAACATAAACAACACCATATTTATGTTGGAATAGAATAGAGATACGATGTGCAAACAACACCATATTTAGGTTAGGTTAGAATAGAATAGAGATATGACGTGCAAACAAACAACACCATATTTAAGTTGGAATAGATTAGAATAGAATAGAGATACAATGTGCAAACAAAAATGACACCATATTTAGGTTTGAACAGAATAGAATAGAATAGAATAGTGATGCGATGTGCAAACAAAAAAAACGACACCATATTTAGGTTGGAATAGAATAGAATAGAGATATGATGTGCAAACAAAAACGACACCATATTTAGGTTGGAACAGAATAGAATAGAATAGTGATGCGATGTGCAAACATAAACAACACCATATTTATGTTGGAATAGAATAGAGATACGATGTGCAAACAACACCATATTTAGGTTAGGTTAGAATAGAATAGAGATATGACGTGCAAACATAAACAACACCATATTTAAGTTGGAATAGATTAGAATAGAATAGAGATACAATGTGCAAACAAAAATGACACCATATTTAGGTTGGAACAGAATAGAATAGAATAGTGATGCGATGTGCAAACATAAACAACACCATATTTATGTTGGAATAGAATAGAGATACGATGTGCAAACAACACCATATTTAGGTTGGAATAGAATAGAATAGAGATATGACGTGCAAACATAAACAACACCATATTTAAGTTGGAATAGAAGAGAATAGAGATATGATGTGCAAATATAAACAACACCACATTTAGGTTAGTTTAGAATAGAACAGAATAGAATAGAGATACGATGTGCAAACAAACAACACCATATTTAAGTTGGAATAGAAGAGAATAGAGATATGATGTGCAAACAACACCATATTTAGGTTAGTTTAGAATAGAACAGAATAGAATAGAGATACGATGTGCAAACAACACCATATTTAGGTTAGGTTAGGTTAGAATAGAATAGAGATATGGCGTGCAAACATAAACAACACCATATTTAAGTTGGAATAGAAGAGAATAGAGATATGATGTGCAAACAACACCATATTTAGGTTAGTTTAGAATAGAACAAAATAGAATAGAGATATGATGTGCAAATATAAACAACACCATATTTAGGTTAGTTTAGAATAGAACAGAATAGAATAGAGATATGATGTGCAAACAAACAACACCATATTTAAGTTGGAATAGAATAGAATAGAGATATGATGTGCAAATATAAACAACACCATATTTAGGTTAGTTTAGAATAGAACAGAATAGAATAGAGATACGATGTGCAAACAAACAACACCATATTTATGTTGGAATAGAATAGAATAGAATAGAATAGAATAGAATAGTGATGCGATGTGCAAACATAAACAACACCATATTTATGTTGGAATAGAATAGAGATACGATGTGCAAACAACACCATATTTAGGTTAGGTTAGAATAGAATAGAGATATGACGTGCAAACAAACAACACCATATTTAAGTTGGAATAGATTAGAATAGAATAGAGATACAATGTGCAAACAAAAATGACACCATATTTAGGTTTGAACAGAATAGAATAGAATAGAATAGAATAGTGATGTGATGTGCAAACATAAACAACACCATATTTATGTTGGAATAGAATAGAGATACGATGTGCAAACAACACCATATTTAGGTTAGGTTAGAATAGAATAGAGATATGACGTGCAAACATAAACAACACCATATTTAAGTTGGAATAGATTAGAATAGAATAGAGATACAATGTGCAAACAAAAATGACACCATATTTAGGTTTGAACAGAATAGAACAGAATAGAATAGAGATACGATGTGCAAACAAAAACAACACCATATTTAGGTTGGAATAGAATAGAATGAATAGAATAGAATGAATAGAATAGAATAGTTATGCGATGTGCAAAAAATAAAAACACAATATACATTAACACCAACAGCCGAAAGTCTGAACACATTTACTAGTAATCATTTAGGCTACAATTTTCAACATTCTAAATATAGTCATCAGAACTATGAAATACCACAAATGGAATTATGAGAATTATGCAGTGACCTAAATATATTAAACAAACAACAACAAAAATGCATGCATATAAGCTTCTTTGTCAAGATTCCTGCTCTGCACACATTATCTTAAAGGGATAGTTCACCCAAAAATGAAAATTATCCCATAATTTACTCACCCTCAAGCCATGTATATGACTTTCTTCTTTCAGCCAAACACAATCGGAGTAATATTAAAAAAAGATCTTCGCTCTTTCAAGCTTTATAATGGGAATGGTACCTATCCATCATAAAAGTAATCTAAGTGAAGCCATGCGTTTGTGTATCCATATTCATACATTTCTAAACTATAATCACTGGCTTCCGGTAACGGCAGTACTTGTGTCTAGTTACAGCGGAAGAGTGACCTCTGATCCGACGCATGACGTATTGATGAACGTGGAAGTGCAGAGGATAAAGTAAAACACCGGTCATGAATTAGGAGTCTAAAATGAGAATTTTTAAAGAGAAATGTTGAGTTACGTAATCAGATTACTTTTTTCAAGTAACTAGTAAAGTAATGCATTACTTTTAAATGTACAACAAAATATCTGAGTTACTTTTTCAAATAAGTAACACAAGTTACTTTGTTTTCCCAATCGGGAAAAATGGTAAGTGCAGAGGCATGTGTGTAAACATGATGGTTATTGTAGTTCTAGACTAAATGTGAGCATGCATTTATTCATCTCACTTGCACAAAAAAACATTCAGTATTCTTCAAAATGAATAAAATCTGCGAAATGCAAAATCAGACTACGCAAACCTCCAATAACTAAATATGTTAAATAAAACAAATTGAATTTGAATGCATTTAATCTCACTTTATTGACCAATGTACTTGCTGCGGACCTTTGATGATTCAGTTAAACCAGAAGCAAAAATGACTAGATTTTTTGTTTTTATTAGTGAAGTGTTAAAATTTCTTTTCCTGCATCCTATTCTTCTGCGATCCAGAATGGCAGCTGTAAAGTTCGTCTGAACGGCGCCCTCTACTGTACACGCATGAATTTGCATTTCCTTCAACATTTGCCCAAAAATAACAAACAAGCCCAACCCAGGTGAGAAAAAGTAATGCAAAAGTAACGCAGCGCATTACTTTTCTTAAAAAGTAACACAATTAGTTACTTTTTAAGTAACGCAATATTGTAATGCACTACTTTTCAAAGTAACTTTCCCCAACACTGATTATAGTTTATAACGTTATAAATATGGATAGTTTTCTTATAAAAATGCATAGCTTCGTTTCCGAAGGCCTTTAATAACCCCATGGAGTCGTATGGATTACTTTTATAATGGATGGATGTGCTTTTTTAGGCTTCAAAATCTCAGTTACCATTCACCCCCATTATAAAGCTGGGAAGAGCCAGGATATTTTTTAATATAACTCTAATGTGATGACTGAAAGAATAAAGTCATATACATCTAGGATGGCTTGAGGGTGAGTAAATTATGGTATAATTTTCATTTTTGGGGATGTTGACATCGTCTCTTATCTTTATCTGTTCCAACTCATCCATTTAAAAAATATATATATAGTTTACACCGTTTATAATGTGTGAACTCAATCAGGTTTTAATATAATTATATTTTCATAATGACGATTTTTTTTTCACCAAACCTAGTCTGTGGGGTAAAACGCCAGTTACCAACTATTCCCTCTATCATAATTACTGTATTTTTTTTTTTTAAATAATTACTGTAGTTACCTGTTCTGAACATCACATTCTTTCTGTAATTAACTAGGTGGTTGAATAAAAATATTTGGACTTTACCTCACATTAGCATCAGCTAGCTAGTTAGCCAGCCAGTTAGCATCAGCTAACAATATTTTTCAAAAAGGTTGATTTTTTTTAAATGGTTCATTAATAAATATTCATATCTATCTACTGTTATTTTGGCTTGTCTTTTTCATTTTAAGCTAAAACATGCTTGTACTCTGATTTTGCTGTAAACGTATAAAGCAAATTGCTTTGTCAAAGTGGGGGCATTTTACCCCACCTGGGGTACAAATTAGATTTTTGTTAAAAATCTAATAACATGAAAACTTTTCCCACCCACTCCACCCTATACATTCGTTTCTGATCATTTCCTTTCTTTAGTATCTTAGTTGATTGTCATTCTCTTAACTGAACAAAAGATGGCAGCATGCGCACAGTCTGCTTCAGTCCAGGATTCAAGGGTTTATTTAAACGAGTGCGTGGATCCACAAACATCCTTCAATGTTCCTGCAGGAGCTCTTTAGAGTTAGTCCCGCTGTCAGTCAAATACAGCTCAATGGACCGTGAAGTGTGCTGTCAGAGACACGAAATACGCATGCACACATCTGCACACTTGTGTTTGAAGAGGAAGCAGATGGACTGGTTTCTGTGAGATCTAGCCAAACATTGACACTCCCTCTGCACAGACACGTGCGTTTGAGTCCAGGTGAGACCAGAAAAAGAGCTCGAATGTTTAGACACGTCCCACTGGGGGGAGGGTAGAGATAAATGCACACACACACTTTGAAAAACACAAAGAATGACTGACTGCTGAAGTGTTCAGGTAGGGATCAGTGTCTCCAAACTGCCTTGACTAATGTCCAACCAGCTTATTTCCTAGAGCTTCACTGCGAGTCTGTGGACCTGCAGCTTTCAGCCGTGCATCACTTGAAGCACCTCAGATTTCAGAGACTTTGCTGCATAATTTCATCTCTGGTTTCTGGTGAGTGAGGCAATCAGCCTGGACTGGCCCTGTAATTATGGCATTGCTGCATACAATTAACCAAATGCTGTTGATTTTACTTAATTATTTAGATATGCATGTTTTTATACTGTTATTTTCACACATTCACTCATACACACATATATATATACATATGCATATGTGTATATATATGTATATGTGTATCTGACAGACAGACAGACACACACACACACACAACAGTATGTTTTTTTAGCCATTTGGTAATGGTGTAAACCATACAAAAACACATGAATCTATATATATGGCGGTGGGGGAAATAAGATAAGATGCTGTTTTGAATACTCCACAATAAGACCAGTCCAGTACCATGTATCAGGATTTCATATTGACTGGGCCTGGAACAGTCCTGCACAATGTGACTTTAAATCTACTTGTGCATTCATCATCAGCCTTCTTCCAGAGAATGTGCATTATGACTCTTTAATGAAACATCAACTGACACTGTATTTTTAATGTCTGTCATTAAGTGTGAAGATGGAGGGCGTTCTGGATGCTGCGCTCCGCCTGTGTGTGTGCAAACTGATGAGTGGCATGCTGTTGTGTCCGTCTGTAGTCACGCACACTATCACTGCGGTCAGTCTTTGCTGCTGTTGCCTGCTGTTCTTCACAGACCTCGCCGTCACCCGTAAGCAGAACCACAAATTTTGTCCTCATTTTTCTTTAATTCATCAGTTTAATATGGAAGTTTGTGTCCGCCACAGAATAAAACATTTTAAAAGATAATTGCAACTTTTTATATCACAGTTGTGAGTTTGCATCTCGCAAATCCGACTTTATAACTCGCAATTCTGACTTCTTTTCTCAGAATTGTGAGAAACTGGCAACTGTGAGGGAAAAAAGTCAGAATTCTGACTTTATATCTCGCAATTTCCGACTTGCTTTTCTTAGAATTGTGATAAACTTGCAAGTGTGAGAAAAAAAGTCAGAATTGCGACTTTATATCACGCAATTCTGACTTTATATTGCAAATTCTGAGAGAAAAAAAAGTCAGGATTGCAAGAAAAAAAGTTGCAATTACCTTGTTAATTTTTTTGATTCTGTGGCGGAAACAAGCTTCCATAGTTTTAACGCCTCTTTTCTGTTCCTCCAGTGTTTCTTCTCTACGTCTGGCTCATGGAGTCCTGGTTGACTCCTTTTTATGTTTCTTCGGATGTCATCGCCCTTCGATTCCTGCTCTTTCTTTGCCAGGCTTATGGAGTCGTGTTGCTGCTGACGCCGCCTCTGATTGCTGTGGAGATGTTGGTAAATCTGCTGCGTCCTCAAGACGGGCGAACCAAAGGACGCTTGGAGCAAAATGCGAGTGAATCTGATTGTCTCTCTAGGACAATCGGCTGTTTTGGATGTCTTCTAGTGTGGATTGTGAGCGGAATCTACAGCAGCCATGAGTGGACGCTGGAGCGGTTTTCTGTGGAAGCCTGCTTGAATAGAGGTGGATGTCTTGTTACATGCATTTCCAACATGGATGAGCTATCCTGGGTTCTTCCTGCAATGGTGGTCCTGTTGAGTTTGACAGGGAGTTTGGGTCGGCTCAGGTCCCGAAGTCAAACTGACTCATATGAAAACACACAGATGGGCGAGAAAAAGGACTATGCTCTCCTCGGGCAATTGCATACGTCACAAAGTCTGACTGACTCAGAAAAAACACCCAGCAGCTGTGGTGTTCACAGGACTGGGTGTGTTTACAGTGTGCAACGATGGTCCTGTCCTGGGAATGATGTCCTGTGCTCTCACCAAACCGGTTTGGCAGACAATTATATCCAGAAACAAAAGCAATCAACATTTGCACAGTCTAAAACCGATCTTCTGCTAGAGGTCACATCATCAGAGAAATTTATTTTTAACAGGTCTCAAGATGAACGCTGTTGGCTTCCTGAAAGGGAAAGTCCCTGCTTGTGGCGAGAAACGTTCACTGGGTTGGTATGCATGGTTCTAGTTTGCGCTTTTCCCACAGTCGTCAGCGGTAATATTCTCCTAATCTTTAACTTGGAGAACTTGGTGGTGAACAGCTTAAAACTTATCTCATTCGGTCAACAGACTCCCGGCTCTGTAAGTGATGGTGTAAAAAATGTGATTGCAAATGCATGAACTCTCCAAAAGATGAGATTTGTGAAGCTGAAAACTGCAAAAGGAGATGTCCAACCTGTCACTGTCCTCGCAAATGCATTTGATGGATCGTCTATGCACAGAAAATTAAATTAAGGTTGCAGAAACAGATGTGTTAGGAATTCATGAGTTTATGAGGTACATAAGTGGCAAAGTAAATAAACGGTTCATTTTGAGAGCACCAGCTGGTTTCATATTTTATTTTTAAACCCAAAACCAGTTTACGGTTCCCTAAAAAAGAAATAGGGCCCGAGGGGTGCTGTGCTTCACAGAACAATAGTGACATATGAGCAGTGGCCTTTAGAGTTAACATAAAAAAAATCTAAATGTGCAATAAAGTATTTATGCATACAGACGTGCTTTGAGGCACTGGTAATTTGTCATGAGCACATTCATCAAACTCTGAAGTTCCCCGCAAACTTGGCGTAGAGTTTGAATCGGGCGCTTTCATGACCGAACAAGTAAAAATAAGAACAGTTTGAGGGAAAAGCAAACCTCTTGGATGGGCTTGCAGCTCGTGAAGTATACATTTCAACACCAGAGGTCTCCCTGCACTGTCTTGAGGAAATCTGCATTTGAAACCGTATGCTGAAACCGAAGAAGCTTTTGTTAAATCGGCCCATCTTCCTTTTTTGCCCTTCTGTAGCTCTAGTTCAGCTCTTTGGAAAAGCACCAGAGGGCAAACGCTACATCTGACGGCACATGAACGCGTCCTGCCGAAGCGCTCAGACTTGCACAGACACATGCAGGTGAATCTCTGTAAACACAGGAGAGCAAACAACTCTGATCAGACCTTTAACATCAGTGCTGGGTGACAATAAATGCATTAGAAACAGTGTTATTTTAGTATTATTTATACACTGTTATAGTATTTATTAATATTTTAGTACAAGTAATTAATATTTTTAGATTTCATTTTAATTTTAGTTTGTTTTAGTAACTTTGTGCTTTAGCTTTAATTTTAATTTCTAGTTTTTTTTTATTTTAGTACTTCAACTTAAACATGTTGCCAAGGACACATTTTGAACAAAAATGAATAATTTTCAATTTGTTCAAATATTTACACCAAAAATGTATTTTATTTCAGCTTCAGTTAACAAAAAATATTTTTATTAGTTTTAGTTATTAATAAAAACACTGGTTAGCAGTAGGGTTATTATAGTTAACTGAAACTAATAACTATAAAAACAATGTTTTTACTTAAAAAACATTGACTGAAATAAATAATAATACTAAAATAATATAAATATAATAACAAAAAATATTACAAATATTACAAAATAAAATATAAAAAATATATAATTATCTTAAACTATACTTTATAAGTTTTAATTTAAACTAACTGAAAAATGTTATATATATATATATATATATATGTATATACACACACACACACACACACACACACTCACCTAAAGGATTATTAGGAACACCTGTTCAATTTCTCATTAATGCAATTATCTAATCAACTAATCACATGGCAGTTGCTTCAATGCATTTAGGGGTGTGGTCCTGGTCAAGACAATCTCCTGAACTCCAAACTGAATGTCAGAATGGGAAAGAAAGGTGATTTAAGCAATTTTGAGCGTGGCATGGTTGTTGGTGCCAGACGGGCCGGTCTGAGTATTTCACAATCTGCTCAGTTACTGGGATTTTCACGCACAACCATTTCTAGAGTTTACAAAGAATGGTGTGAAAAGGGAAAAACATCCAGTATGCGGCAGTCCTGTGGGCGAAAATGCCTTGTTGATGCTAGAGGTCAGAGGAGAATGGGCCGACTGATTCAAGCTGATAGAAGAGCAACTTTGACTGAAATAACCACTCGTTACAACCGAGGTATGCAGCAAAGCATTTGTGAAGACACAACACGCACAACCTTGAGGCGGATAGGCTACAACAGCAGAAGACCCCACCGGGTACCACTCATCTCCACTACAAATAGGAAAAAGAGGCTACAATTTGCACAAGCTCACCAAAATTGGACAGTTGAAGACTGGAAAAATGTTGCCTGGTCTGATGAGTCTCGATTTCTGTTGAGACATTCAGATGGTAGAGAATTTGGCGTAAACAGAATGAGAACATGGATCCATCATGCCTTGTTACCACTGTGCAGGCTGGTGGTGGTGGTGTAATGGTGTGGGGGATGTTTTCTTGGCACACTTTAGGCCCCTTAGTGCCAATTGGGCATCGTTTAAATGCCACGGCCTACCTGAGCATTGTTTCTGACCATGTCCATCCCTTTATGACCACCATGTACCCATCCTCTGATGGCTACTTCCAGCAGGATAATGCACCATGTCACAAAGCTCGAATCATTTCAAATTGGTTTCTTGAACATGACAATGAGTTCACTGTACTAAAATGGCCCCCACAGTCACCAGATCTCAACCCAATAGAGCATCTTTGGGATGTGGTGGAACGGGAGCTTCGTGCCCTGGATGTGCATCCCACAAATCTCCATCAACTGCAAGATGCTATCCTATCAATATGGGCCAACATTTCTAAAGAATGCTTTCAGCACCTTGTTGAATCAATGCCACGTAGAATTAAGGCAGTTCTGAAGGCGAAAGGGGGTCAAACACAGTATTAGTATGGTGTTCCTAATAATCCTTTAGGTGAGTGTATATATGTATATATGTGTATATATATATGTGTATATATATATATATATATATATATATGTGTATATATATATATATATATATATATATATATATATATATATATATATATATATATATATATATATATATATATATATATATATATATGTGTATATATATGTGTATATGTATATATATATAATAAAACACTTATTACAGTATTATTATATATTTTTTTTTTATTATTTCACCTAGTTTCCAAGGCAGCATTTCTTATTTTAATGTTTATTTCAAGTAACAAAAATGTCTAAAACTATATATAAAAAAAGTTTTCTTTTGCTTGAAATTAACTAATATAATTAATATCATATAATATAATATAACTTAATTTTTTTTTATTTCAGCTAGTTGCCAAGATGGCATTTCTTATATTTATTTGGTTTAACGATGTGCTAATATGACAAACTAAACCTGAAAATTAAAATTAATAAACTATATAACAAGCATACTAAAACAACAACAACAACAAAAAAGTACTAAAATTTTAAAATAAAAATGGAAAATATAAACTAATTCAAAATATTAATAAAAGGTATAATAGTATCTCAATTATACTAAATAACACTGGTTCACAATAACAGTTTGGGGATAGGATGAACAATTCATTATGAGTTTGCATCGGTCATGTGATCAAAAAATCGACTGAATGGCAAAGACAGCGAGCAAGACCAAATCAGATAATCAGATACATAACTATATTAAGTTGCCCATTTATACAAAACTTTTGAGTATTAAAGTTGTTTTCGAATGCTTTAACCCATCATATCCAGGTATGATTTAAACCAGCATATGATTCCCAAGATGCTAGCTAGGTAGGTTGCTCACTAGGTTGAGACACAGCCACAAAGTGTAATGACTTCCCTGAAGCGGAAGCATTGCAGTGACATCCTCTCACGTATCAAGTGTGTGAGAAAGTGAACATTTCATTAAAACGATGGCGAGGTGTCTTGAAGACAGTGTGACAGCATTCTTTCAGACTTTTGTCTCATTTTAAAGCTTGTATCCCATCTGAAACCTCACACTGCCCACACCTAGTTATATTGGTATGACGGCATCTATTCTTGTCAAGATGCATTAAACAGAAAGTCTATAGGTTTGACATGACACTTGTCCTGAGGGATACTTATACAATTACACTCTTTGCTTGGAATCCAGCAGCGACGCATGCAACTGTGTAATAGCAGCTATCCTATAATAACACAAAAATCTTGTGCAATGTAAGATCCATAAACAATGTCCCAAGTCTCCAGAGTTTCACTGTGTCTTGTTAGACACAGGTTGATGCAATGATTTCATTAAAAATGCAAGGAAAATCAATTCTTCTCGCACACAAGCCATTTTTCTGCTGTGCCAAATCGCAATACATCGTTTTCAGACGGCAAGAGCGATTTATTGGGATGCATCTTCAGCAGCTGTTTGGAAATGAAAAGAATGTGTAGAAACAGGAAGTTGGGAAGTTTTGAGAATTTCACAGTATTATATTGGTTTGCACAGAATATGCAACCGTCATAATGCAAATCATTTCAAATACTGGTATATTGGACCAGGATCCAACTTTCTTGCCAATGGTAAAAGATATTCAATGATTTAAACAAATGTACAGGAATTTTGCATGATTTTGGAAGTAGTTGTTGTTTTGTTTATTCATTAAATCACTCACATTATCATGCATCTATTTTATTTCAGCTTTACTTCAGTTAACAAAACCCTTACTTAAATAGTTATAGTTCTCAACAACACTGGTTAGCAAGAAACATTAGTTTATGGTTAACTGAAACTAAAACCATAAAAACATTGTTACTTGAAATAAAATAATCATTAACTGAAATAACCCTGCAACAGTCATAATGCAAATCATTTCAAATACTGGCCATATTGGATCAACTTACTTGCCAATGGTAAATGACATTCGACACACTAGCCAGTGTCTCTGTGAAACATCATTGAAATCAACCATTTTGCTCCACATCCGTGCTGTTTATTTAAATATTTCAACATTTATTTCATGATTTAATTTGTAGTAATTTGGCCCTCCATAGCTGTTACTGTTAACTAAAACTATATATATATATATATATATATATATATATATATATATATATATATATATATATATATATATATATATATATATATATATATATATATATATATATATATACACACACACACTCACCTAAAGGATTATTAGGAACACCATACTAATACTGTGTTTGACCCCCTTTCGCCTTCAGAACTGCCTTAATTCTACGTGGCATTGATTCAACAAGGTGCTGAAAGCATTCTTTAGAAATGTTGGCCCATATTGATAGGATAGCATCTTGCAGTTGATGGAGATTTGTGGGATGCACATCCAGGGCACGAAGCTCCCGTTCCACCACATCCCAAAGATGCTCTATTGGGTTGAGATCTGGTGACTGTGGGGGCCATTTTAGTACAGTGAACTCATTGTCATGTTCAAGAAACCAATTTGAAATGATTCGAGCTTTGTGACATGGTGCATTATCCTGCTGGAAGTAGCCATCAGAGGATGGGTACATGGTGGTCATAAAGGGATGGACATGGTCAGAAACAATGCTCAGGTAGGCCGTGGCATTTAAACGATGCCCAATTGGCACTAAGGGGCCTAAAGTGTGCCAAGAAAACATCCCCCACACCATTACACCACCACCACCAGCCTGCACAGTGGTAACAAGGCATGATGGATCCATGTTCTCATTCTGCCAAATTCTGACTCTACCATCTGAATGTCTCAACAGAAATCGAGACTCATCAGACCAGGCAACATTTTTCCAGTCTTCAACTGTCCAATTTTGGTGAGCTCGTGCAAATTGTAGCCTCTTTTTCCTATTTGTAGTGGAGATGAGTGGTACCCGGTGGAGTCTTCTGCTGTTGTAGCCCATCCGCCTCAAGGTTGTGCGTGTTGTGGCTTCACAAATGCTTTGCTGCATACCTCGGTTGTAACGAGTGGTTATTTCAGTCAAAGTTGCTCTTCTATCAGCTTGAATCAGTCGGCCCATTCTCCTCTGACCTCTAGCATCAACAAGGCATTTTCACCCACAGGACTGCCGCATACTGGATGCTTTTCCCTTTTCACATCATTCTTTGTAAACTCTAGAAATGGTTGTGCGTGAAAATCCCAGTAACTGAGCAGATTGTGAAATACTCAGACCGGCCCGTCTGGCACCAACAACCATGCCACGCTCAAAATTGCTTAAATCACCTTTCTTTCCCATTCTGACATTCAGTTTGGAGTTCAGGAGATTGTCTTGACCAGGACCACACCCCTAAATGCATTGAAGCAACTGCCATGTGATTGGTTGATTAGATAATTGCATTAATGAGAAATTGAACAGGTGTTCCTAATAATCCTTTAGGTGAGTGTATATATATATATATATATATATATATATATATATATATATATATATATATATATATATATATATATATATATATATATATATATATATATATATATATATATAGAAAATGAATTGATATAATAAAGCTAAATAGAAACATTAAAAAAACTAATAAAAAAGACACTTAACAAAATAAAAAATATAAAAAAAAGCTAATTCAAAATATTAATTAATATAGCAGTACATAAATAATAGTAAAATAACACTGCTCCAGGGGCCTGTACCATGATGGTAGTTTAACAAACTCAGGGTTACAGGATTAGTTTTGAGTTGACAAAACCAAACCAATCTATTCAGGCTTTGTTGGTCCCATGATGCTGATCATCAGCTTTCTCTGTCAACTCAGGCTTTGATCCTGAGTTTAGGAGTTTAGCTGTGACATCAGTAGTGAACAGCCAATCACATGCTGTGGATCAGTGAAACTGAGATTCATTTCTCTCTTCTGCAGAATATTACATGAATGAAAAATATTAAGAATTTAAACAAATTTACACAGCAAGAAGAAAAGAGCTGTCTATGAAAGAGGACAACTTTAAGATAAATCTTACGTCAGTGCAAGTAAAAGTTATGAAGTTAGTTTAGTTGATATATAGAGAGAATTGAACATTTAAGGTCACGTAGTAATTTTTATAGATTTATTTATTGATTTTAAAGCTTATTTGTATGACCTTTATATAGGCTATTTATATTAAATTTTAACTAAATGCCTGTTAATGATTGATTACCTAAAATGATACATGTGCAACTGATTAAGGGTATAATAATTACATAAATTATATCTAAATCATTCAGAATTATTATTAGAAATAAGCAGTTAAAAGCCAGATGCTTTAGTCTTTAAAAACCATTTGCTATGCAGTGACCTTTAATTTGGTGTAGAAACAGGGGGAGTGACTTTATTGCATCAGAGGTGTGTCACTTTGCTCACAGCTGATTGGTCCAATTTCAGTTTAAGATCTCTTATCCAGAACATAACCTGCCCTAGAGCAGGTTAGCCGTGGAGCTTAAGTTACTATGGAGATGAACACTGCTAAAAGCCAAACCACTTTAATGGTACCTAAAACCCAGAATTGGCAGAAACTAAGCTTAAACATATCTGGCTAGCCAGCTAAACCGGCTTCATGGTATAGGCCATATTTATGTTTGGTGGTTTTACAGCCAAAATGTGTCTCCACAGTTCTGGAGAATAGAATAGAATTGAATTTTGTTTTGAATTGAATAGGACAGACGAACAAACCAAACCAAACAACACAAAACAAAAATAAAATAATAAAATAAAAAGTAAAGTAAAGTAAAATAAAATAAAATAATAAAAAATAATTGTTTCCTAGTAATTAAACCCCTGAAGGCTAAATAATTCTTGAATAGTCATTGATAAGACACTCTGGATCTCTGGCTAGCACATTTGTCTTGTCTCATTTGGCACCTATCGAGTGTTAGTTTTGGACCCTGTGTTGGACTATTAATGAAGTCATTCGAACATAATTAAGAGTCAGAAATGCTTTTGGTTTTACCATTTTTTTTTAATTGAACATTAAAACATTTTTCCATGAGCCTCCAGCTTCAAGAGATCAGCAGAGTGCATTTAGACAATGATGGGTGTAAAGCAGCTTTCATCCAAACACACAAATCATCATCATCATCATCAACACCAACAACAACAATCCTCAGCAATATATAACTATATATCTAAGAACCCATCACCTAATAATAATAATAATCATCAGACTGCCTCATATGACACAAGCAACAACCTTGCGTAAACACTGACCCCATCGAGGTCTCGTTCATAAATGTCCAACGCCTTCATCCTTTAACACCAAAAATGACAACACACAGGCAACATCATCACCAAACAGGAGTGAAGTTCAAGTACAGAATAAAACACGGAATGGATTCCATGTCAAAGGAATTTTTCAACCTGGTGTATTATTGCTCCATTGACAAGAATTCATGGAGAAACAAGCTATAATTACTGAGTATTAAACCTCAGGGATCAGGATATAAAACCGAGCCTCGGAGAACATCAATGCACCAAATTGTAACAGTGGCCACATCTGAACAATCAAGGAAAATTTACGAACGCATTCTGAGAGGATGTAGTGTTTCCATTTAAAACTATATATGCACTGTAAAAATGCTGTATATATATATATATATATATATATATATATATATATATATATATATATATATATATATATATATATATATATATATATATATATATATATATATATATATATATATATTCTTTAAAAAAGCCATTGACTCATTAGGAAAAATACATTTAGACTCAACACTTTTCTAAAGATCAATGGAAAACAGAAATGTCTTTCACCAGCTCGCATGATTACCACCGGATCTGATGTGATAAAGCTGACAGATGACCCAGCGTCCCCTTTAGCACACTTCGGCCATCCTAATGAGACGTCCCCGGACCCCAAACACTGGAATGTTCTAGAAAGTAAGCACAGGATGAATAAATAAAAGCAATAGGCAAGCTAAAGGAAAAAGGAAGGAGCAGGGGACACACTTCTCACTGATATAGCAAAGCATAAGCTGTCCTGCGATATGTACAAATGCGCAAAGTCCCTTTTTTTTGATAGCAGCAGATGCGTTAGTGTCATTTGAGCTCCTCTGCCCTAAATCTTGACTCAAAGGGAAGAAGAACACATACACAATTATTCACGCTTACAGAACACGGCTGGGGTCAAACACCATCACCGTCGTAAATAAGCATGACCTGAGGAACACGATATTCCAAATCACCGTTCATGCAGTTATTGAAAAAAAATAAAGACAGACGTTCGTACAGCACTACCTCAGTGACGAGTAGCAGTCTGACGCTGGACACACTCCACAAACACGCCAAAGCCAATTGCACAAAAAGAAACAGGCAACACATTTCTTATTTCTGTCTGCACAACAGATAAGCTCTTTTTTCCAGACTAGAGCCATGAAAGGAGCGTTTGGACCCTGCAGGGGCTGAGCGAACATAAGTCAGGGTATTGTGTACAAGCAGCTGGGAAATCTTGGGCAAGCAGGCCGGCCACGGCAAGATTACAAATGACCAGCAACAGTAAAATGTACAAAAAGCACCCATAGGCACCTCTCAGAAAAGTGCAAGGCTCTCCATTTATTTACGAACTCCAGGCGTTCACAGAGCCTTACGTCAGAATCCATCAGTCAGATCGCTTCATTCAGTACAATGTCGGCTACCCACCGAGTGCCCTAAGGTAAGCTGAAAGAAAGAAACTTTTTTTATACACACTGGGTTTTTTTCAGTTTCTTCTTTCCATCCCCAAAACTTCTCTGCTGACTCAGTATCTATAAACGCACCGTGTTAATTCGCAAGGGCTGCACATTTTTTCCATTAGCGTGACTTTGACCGGGGCTGAAGTATGGAAAAAGTTTGGCTAGAAACTTCTCTCGGTAGGTGTAGAGCCAGGACATGTCGTCGGCGTTGTAGAAAACCAGCAAACCTTTGGGGTAGTCCAAGTAGACGCCCACTTTCTCGAGCTTGCTCTTTACGTTAAGGCGCGTCCAGGGCTCGGTGCAAGCGCTGTATTGGTTACCGTCATGCATGACGATGCAGTAGAAGCCTCGGCTGGGTTGGATCTGAATGCTGCCCTTGCGGTTCACCGTCTCATTGGCCACGCCGATCATCCACTGGGTTTTCTCGGACACCATCACTTCCCAATAGTGGACGCCCCCGGAGAAGCCCTCTGCGCCCAGCACGGACACCTCGACGTCGAAGCGGCGTGGCGAATCCTGAAGGGGCTGTGGGTGCAGGTTCCCGTATGCAACGATGGTGCAGTCGTCCGATAATATGAGCCGCTGGTGAGCAGTGATGGGGTCCATGGTTAAAGCAGCAGGCACTGTGAACACAAGGATAGAGGAAATGAAAATCGCTGCATCCAATAGGCTTGTTAAGACCTATTATATTACAGCAGGGAATATAAAAATAAATATGCAACAAAATAAATAAATAAAAAACAAACATAAAAAAAGATAAATACATAAAAATAGGAACTAGTAAATAAATAAAAAAAATCTCTATTTGAATAAATGAATGAATAAATAAATGAATGATTATAAAATATAAAAGACAAATACATAAAAAATAGAAATAAGTAAATGAAAACTAAGAAAAACTAAAAATGAATACAAATAAAAACAAATGAATAAAAATAAATATAATTGAAAATAAAAATAAACGTAAAAAAACCCAAAAATTAATAAATATATAAATAAATACATTTAAATCAATATGAAAATAAATAGAAATAGGAATAAGTAAAGAAAAATACATACATTTAAATATAAATAAATAAAAAAAATATAAGATAATAAATAGGAATAAAAAAATAAGAAAAACTAAAAATTAATAAAAATAAATATAAATTAGTAAAAATAAAAAATAAAAATTATACATACATACATACATACATACAGACTTTATATTAGATGTCAATATTATAATTTCATATGCCTTTAATACAAACGGAAAGGATGCACTCCACAATCATGTCTAGTTTGAGTGTGAATTAAGTTTCATCAGTCATCATCAAGACATCAATTGTTCCTTACCATATCAAATCACTCTTCTGTTCTTGGTCTTTTATGTATTGTATCGTTTTCCTAAAGAAGCTTTCCTAGGAGTGTAGAAAGATGTGCAAGACTGCTTAGCCTTTGGGCATCCATGTGGGCATTCGTTCTTTGTGGGCGGTTACTCAAGCATCCTGTTCAACCTCTTCACCATTTTTTCTCTCTCTTCCATACTTATCAAAAAGGTTCAAAAAGGCTAAATGAGCAGCTGGAAATGGGTGGTATGGGAGGTCATTCATGTCAATAAAAAAGCGCTGACACAATCACTACCTGAGCTGGTGGAATAATACTCCTCTGAAACACAAACACACTCCCTCTAATTCATTATGGTCAGGTCATTTCAAGCGCACGCTCCTTTGTGTGCAAACACTTTCAGATGCATCCAGCAATCAGAATAAGCGTATAGGGCAGTTTTGCAGTACTGGCCATAGTTTTAGCACTTCTGCCAGACATTGAGTACTTTGTTGAAGAAGGATAAATAAACCCCCATCCATCAACCGCTGCCTGGCAAGTAATGCCTGCAGCAGACAGTCTGCAGTGCCCATTATGGTGCCAGCTTGCTGTGGGTTCAATGGCAGGCAAGTGTGCCAATGGAATGGACTGAGAGAAGAGCAAACCTTGGAAAAAGAACAAGCTTCCTGCATACAGACAAAAACAATGGACACATGCCACTTAGTGAAAAGAGTCCAAACTATCTTGGACCTGAAAAAGAAACCCGAGCCAAGCAGTTGCAACACATTATGATATGCAGGACGCCAAGTTATAATTCTGGAAAGTCGAGCTATGATGAACTATACATCAAGATTATAAAACATAATGAGGAAATATGGGGAGGAAACAAAGCTGAGAGAATCTTGGGTAAAGAATGCTTATCTGAAGCAATCACTTATCAGGCATGTTGTGCATTCTTTTGCATTGCACACACACTCATTTTAGGGTTCATATGAAATTAGGCTGGAAACTTCTGCTGGATTGTTTTCCTGCGGTCCATAGATAGCCATGCCTGACAGAGAGGAAGAGTGAAATTTGCTAAATATTTTCATCTTGGCTATTTAAAAGCTTCGCCACAAACGGCAGAGCCAGAAGCCAGTCCAGAGGATAGAATGTCGACTTTCCACTCTTTGACATTGGCAGTTTGCGCTTCAGGTAACCTATAAATAATTTAACCTCTGTCGCCTTGCTTTCGATCCGTCTCTGCCTCTCTCTCTCTCTCTCTCTCTCTCTCTCTCTCTCTGAGTCACGCAAACAAAACAAGCACCAGTAACAGGCTTTGGATTCAGAAATTGGCACAAAATATTGCTGTTCAAGTTTAGAGGAAAACAAATAAGAATTAGAGCCTGACCGATTTATTGGTCTGCCGATTTTACCGATGCCGATATATCTGCGACAGGCTAATATCGGCAGATAAAATCGGCAGACCGATAAATCGGTCGGGCTCTAATCCTAATACATATCATCGTAAACATATGTCTTAAGTGAACATGAAATTTGCCAGTCACTGCCAGCGTTTTTAGTCATTTTCATAAGTTTCATGGCTCACAGATTATCTTGTTGTATGAATATCTGAACATGTAATACATCAAACGAAAGAACAGACCCTCTGTTTTATTCTAGCTTCATGCATTCTTTTTTAATCAACACTTGAATGTGAGTAAGTTTCATGAAAAAAGCAACATTTTGAGAAAAAAGCTGAGAAAATCACGACTAAATTAGATGGGATTCAGAACGATGATCAAAACACAGATGGAGTCCATCAACACCCCAAAGCTTGCTGTTTAATGTTGATGATCGCGTTATTTTACATATGCATCTGCTTATAAGAAATCGCTCGTTCCTGCCTCTCCTTCATCTGTGTTTTGATCAGATTCTGTATTCGTTCAGGAGATGTGTAATAGCGCCCCCTACAGTATAACAGTGAAAACAGGGGAAAATCTCGTCAATGGCAGGGAAGCGTTTTCTCATAAAAGACGAAATAACAGAAGAAAAAAAAATCACTCACGGCTCTTGACTGAATAACTTTAATAAGGGTTAATCTATATTTATACACTTAAGATTATGAAGTGATATTTGACATTTGATTATTTCTGTACCTGAAAATCTAGTTTAGACCTACATAAAAAAAAACGTGAAAAGAACTGTTTTTCATTTGTATGTTTGTTCTGTTGTATTTATGTATAATGTATGTATATTATGTATATACTGCATTCTATATACAGTACCAGTCAAAAGTTTGGACACACCACTGGGAAAGTGTGTCCAAACTTTTGACTGGTACTGTACTATAATATACACAAAGAATATCAGCCGATATATCGATATCTGACTTTTTTTACTCCTTAATATCGGTATCGGTATGGGCCCCCAAAAACCCATATCGATAGGGCTCTAATAAGGATATTGGAAATAAATTTTAAAAAACACCATGCCAGTACAGAATATAAGGTGGCGAGTGCAGCAGTGTGGAAGGAAGGATTTTAACTGGATTTGTTTCATGAGACAGGCTGAGCATTGGCCCTTGCCTATTTCTGTCGGTGTAAAAGACATTGGACAGTTGATTGAGAGAGCGAGATATTCCCTGCTGTGTTATTTTAAATAATGCGCTGCCTCAGGTGGGTACTGAAGGGGAATACAGATGGAGGAGGCCTTCAGTGCTTCTCGTCGCAGCTATTAAAATGGGCCACTCGTACAGAGCTCAATCAAATGCACATTATCACATTCACAGGGCTGTAAACATGCAGGTTGTGTTTATGTTGATTAGATCATCTCTAATTGGATGCACTAACAAATACACAATGATAAGTATTAGATCATTGGACATGATTACTATATTAATGTACTATAGATGCACAAATAACAACAGGCTATTCAATGAGACTGATAATTGGATGCAATTTCTTTCTAAATAAAATGAGAGGAGTGCTTGAAACTCACAGCCATAATGCTAGGCTGTTGCTATTCGGTTGCTAATGTGTTTTTAGGTAGTTCCTAGGTGGTTACTTTAGTCCCTGGTCAAATGTTTTTAATGATTTTCTGGTCTCTAGATTCGGGACTTTGCAATGCAAGTCCATGGGATTTTTTTGACCTGTCTATGTACCATCAAGCTAAAAAAAATAAAACCACCCAAAATTTTTTTTTGTAAAAGTTAACAGATAAAGCTGAAATAATAAATATTACATTACATTTTATTTTTCCTTGGCAAATAGTTCAAATTAAATTCACTAAAATTACTAACTGGAAACTAAGCGAATAATAAAAAAAAAAAATAAATAATTAAAAAAAAAAAAAATTGGGTTTGTTTAAATTAGTCAGGCCAAGTGCATACAAGACAGAAGCTAATTGCCCTGTGTAAATTAAAAAGTTTCTTGTATGAAATCAAGCGACCATAATCTTGACCCACATAGTCTACAATTAGTGATGTAAAATGAGCTCCAACATGACAGCAAATAATATTGAAATTAGTGTCTGCACTCAATAGAAAGGGCATTGCTTCCGTCCTGTAGCGTGCGCTTGGCTGAACCTCGAATACGTGTAACAGTAATGGTGACGCATGCCTTAGGCAAATGCTGCTAAATTTTTCACTGTTCTGCATGTTTATGCCTGGAATATAAGCACATGATAATGTTAGCATTCAGCTTGAGATGCTGGGAAGAATTTGCTCAACACAAACATACTAGATCAAGGCATGCGTCACTAGGCCCTTTTTAGAGGGGCTTCAGCAACTTCTGCCCAGCCCCCCTAAAAAATATGTGATTAACCTTTAAAACATATGAAACTGGCGGGAGGCTTCAGCTTCGTCCCGTCTTTTAGTCTGCGTGTTCTTCAATCCGCAGCGGCGCCGAGCAGAGCACACGTCAGAAGCAGAGCTGTGTGCGTTCATCTGAGCCTCATTGGTCTGTTACCGTTTGTCAATGTCAGAATATTTGCGAAAACCAATCAAATCAGAGCTTTATGTTCACACAGAAGCTGCTGAGGCTGAGCGTGAATTTTAGCAGCGCAACTCGACGTCAAGTGAGAGATATGCAAGTAACTAAACTAAACTAGACAGCTGCTTCTTTAAGTCAGAAATTTTAAACAAATGACAAAAATATTCAGGCAAATTAATGAACTTTTGTCTAATTTCGCCATTTTGAATTGAAATATTAGCAAAGCCGTTTTCATCAGATTAGGCATAAAATAATAATTAATGTGTATATATTGTAAATTAATATAATTCCATTTGTAGCCTTCAGTAAAAAAACTAAACTTTTTTCAGCCTGTATTGGCATAAGATTAGTAATGAATGTGTGCATATTGTGAACTAATTTAATAAACATAGTTACCTAGCTTTCCTAGTAGCCTTCAGTAAATTAACGTGTCTAAGAAAATGATTCATAAAACATATAGATATCAGTTAACCATATATTTACTCTCTTCACTGAGCTTTGACTGATATAGTTTTGCCATTTTAGTCAGTGTTAGAAGGGAAAGAGACAGGGCAAGTTAAAAATAAAGAGAAAAATAGAGATGTGGAGATGAGAAGAAAGACAAATCCTAGTTATCCTAGTAATATGCATGCTAATAAGCTACTAGTTAATAGTGAGAATTGAACCCTAAACTAAAGTGTTACCATTTTTTTCATACCCTCACTGGGGGCTGAGCCCCCCCAAAATAAAAATCATAGAATCGCCTCTGGATCAAGGTTTACCAAACAGGATTCCCAAGGGAATCTCATAAACCCCTCGCAGTTCCTTCACAAACCCTGTTTGGTAAACCTTGATCTAGTATTTTCGTGCAGATTATTGAATGCTCAATTGTTTAAATTCCAGGTATAAGCATTCAGAACAGTGAAAAATGTAATTTCCTGTATTTGCAGTCAATAATGACACATAGTATGTACAATACCACTATTTAAAACTTTAGTTATGGAGTATTACCTGGTGATATATCCAGAAAAAGAGACTTCCAGATTGTATATTGTAGGGGCCCCATGTATTTGGATGTCGGAAAGTCTTCGTAGGTGAGGTTCGTTTCATGGATCTTTCCCTTTATTCTGTGGAGACACAGGACAACAACTGCATTACTCAAATTCAACACTGGCAACCCACCAAAACCCAAGCAACCGATTCTTCCTCAATGGCTAGATCCTGTTTCCAAACACTCATTTTCGAATCGTACCGTGTTTTCTACTTATCTGTGCCGTCCCTGCAAAGTCAAACAGCTCAAATTTGCCGTTGGGAATGAGGTCAATCTGGGCAACACTGCAGATCACTTTCATTAGTTCAACCCCAACATTAATCATGCTATTCCTTTCCCATATGGCTAACTCATAACCATGAACAACAACTGCTACACACCCATTTAGAAATGCGGTTCTCTCAGAATGGCTTGAGCTTACGTACATATTCGATTATCTCTCAACCCCCTAACTAACCTTTACCTAGTCTGTTCTGCAGACTAGTCTCTCTTCTGTGACATACAGCAAAGGGCAATGGTCACATACATAAGTCAAATAACCTGACTTGCCTTGGTAGCTTCCACCAGCAATACCTTCCACGAATCACTTGCTCCCTGACCAGCAGTTACAAGAAAAAAGACAAAACGTTTTAGACCAGAGAATCTCAAACTACCATATAAAACACCCTCAACATACGCTCATCCACTCATCTCCGAGTCACACCGCATCCTTAGTACCTGTCTGACGTCAGGGCTATTCCTTCCAAGAATTCGTGACGGCTGGTCTCGCTGAGTCTCTCCTGAAGGATCTGGATCCCTTCCTTGACGTCACGGAGCTGCTGGCTGTAGCGCTGGATCTTGTGCTCGATATCAGAGAGCGTGCGTGCCGTATCCGCCTCCAGTTCCTCCAGCATGCTCTTCTGTCGCTCGCGCAGGAAGCGGTGCAGTCGCTCAAATGCATCGCTGATTGTGGCGCGAAGGCTCTTCGCTGATGACTATAAAGTAGAGAAGACTTTTGTTAGGCAAGACTTTGTTCAGTTAAATGGTACACACAGTCTCAAATAACAACCTTCACTACCACTGTGCATACACTAATTGAGATGTCAATCAAGCATGTTTGTTTTAAACAAGTCTTTACTCTTGGGCAAATGGGTGCATAAGAAAATCTGGTAACACTTTATTTTACACTGTCCTTGTTACATATGTTACATGTATTTACCATAGTATTAACAGTAAATTATGCATAATTACATGCAACTAACCAAATCCTAATCCTACTCTAACCCTATAGTAAGTACATGATGTTAATTAATAATATTACTCAGTATTAATATTACTCACTGTAACAATGACACCTTAAAATAAAGTGTAACCGAAAATCCTTACACTGGCTGAAAGTTTCTTTCATGAATTTACCTGAAGATATATACACTACTGTTCAAAAAAAATTTTTTTAAAGAAATTATTAATTTTATTTAGCAAGGATGCATGAAAATCAAAAGTGAAATGTATAATGTTCCAAAAACATTCTTTCATCAAAGAATCCTCATTTGAATCCAAACATTGATGCATTGACATTCATCAATATATATTTATAAGACTGATATTTTTGATCAAATAAACGCAGCTGTGTTGAATACTGAGTAATAAAGCATCCATTTCTATACTTCAAAAAAATCTTACTGACTACAAACTTTTAAATGGCAGAATACAACTGTGTGTCATCAAAAAAGCTGACAAGCTGACAGTTAATTTGCCTACAGTAGAGTACATTCTGAGTTAACAGTTTTTATCAAATAATTTTAAATAATTTTCACCATTGTTGATGGAAAGCTTGTTCAAGATGTTCTTGTTCACCTCGAGAAGGCTTGTTCGCAGTGCCGTCGCATCTCGAACAAGCCTTCCATCAACAATGGCGAAAGTTGCGTTACTATTGATGGCTTTGCGAACCTACATCAGCATCAAAACACAGCGAATCTAACGCATTTGTGCAGCTCGCCGTAATTTGTATAGACGGAGATTACAATCGAGCAGCTATTAGCTCGATTAGCTGCCATTTCAAAAATGGCAGTCTGTATGACATTAAAGTACAGCGAGAGCATACGACTCCTTATGCTTTTGAATTGCTCTTGATACTTTGATGTCATATGCTGATCGGTCTGCCCAGCGCCAATGCATCTCGAACAAGCCTGATGTGTTTGTGTTTCCCGCTGCCTCGCTAGCGTTGCTGAGTAAGATGAGACTTATACAGTGACGTAAGACCTGGCTCTGTGGTGGCTCTCTAGCCCCTGGAAAGGCAAACCGATTCTTAGAAGGCTCGTCAGTCGAACCAACTCCGAACCGGCACTAGCACTAGCTCTGAACTCGCTCCCGGTTCTTGCTGGTGGAAAAGGGGTATCAGTGTTTCGACCGCAGGGACCAGGGTCTTAATGAATTTCTGGGTAAAGATTTCCCCCTCAGAAAGTCCCTGCTATTTCAACCACCATTTTTAGTCTGTTGCGGTGTGTGCAGTAAGAGTTTGCTATTCGAATCAACAATGGAGTTTAAAAAATACGACCGATGGACCGACAACGAGGTTCAGGCTTTATTAAGCTTATATTCGGAGGACGAAACCCAGCAGGAAGTCATGCGCAGTCCTACGTCACTGGACTAATCTTCATGGTACTTTAGACCGCGATGGAAACGCAGACAGCAACAGGTCTGGGGGAAAACGTTCCTGGGACAAATCGTTCCAGGTAATTTCGGTGGAAATGGGGCTTATGACAACTTACACTGGGAGAAGATGGTTAAAACAAAAAACACTGTCCTAACCAGGCATGAAATGACAATTTTCAAGCATCCATTAATTTGTGTGTCTAAAAATAAAATACAGCTTGAAGTGGCAAAACCACAGACAAACAACATATTTGATGTTTAAACTCGAGTGGGAACTGAAACAGAGCTGCCCGTGACGAGGAAAAAGAAAATGTAGTGACCTGTAAAAAATGTCTAAGTTAAGATAAAAACACAGAAGAGATGCAAGAGACTTATCTGCACAGCAAAAAGCATGTCGTTTCAATAACCATACTGTCCCAATATTCATATTAAATCATTTATTTTTTATATGTATTATTTGATTATTATACATGCTTTTGTTTTTTATATTATCATTATCATTATTTCGGCAGAGAAATACATAGACTTAATGGACTAAGAAGCAAGTGGAAACTGCCTCATAAGAATGCATCACACGGACTAATAGTCACTGGAAATGGCATTAGGTTGCTCCTCCCTCAATCTCCAGGGTTATTGTAGGACAGCCTACATGATTACACATTCAGACGAGCAGATGAGCAACGAGATAAAAGCAGAGGGGTCGATGCAGAACGTAAAAGAGAATTGTAAAATTAGTTAATAAACCTTGTCATTGACCGTGAAGAAGGAAAAAAGTCAAAGAGAGATAAAACGAGATATTTGAGGAAGCCGGTCATCTCCATTAAAGCGTAAAGAACATCAGGTACCGTCGACGGATCAAAGATCTAAAACCTCAAGGTTGAATCGATGCAGGACAGAAGCCGTTCCCCTGATGCCCGTCCATACAAACAAGGCAAGCTCAGAAACGTACTTTATTTCCATTTCTTTCTTCGCCTTTAATAAGAGCGGGAAAAAACAGACTTCACCGATTACAAGATTACTCCTACTAACAAATAAAATAAAGGACTTGTTCCACTTCTGTTTTTCCAAAGGGAAATGTGATTTCCTTGCCAACGGGAAGATGAAATCCTATTAAGATCACGTCTTGCTCTGGTGTCATTTGCATCGGCTGAGTCAGCCCACCTGGTGTCGCCTGATGGATGATGGGACTTAGTGATGCTGAAATGGTGTTGGTCTCTTGAAACCATTCTCCCCATGGGCTGTGCTGTCTCGGATGGGCTCTATTTAAAGCCAGTAAACACGTCCCATGAGCCTAGCATGACTCGGCCTCCGAGCAGCCTGCTCACTACGACATCTGCTAATCAGACACATCTTTCCTTGGGGTCTTCCATTCAGATTCAACATCGGCACTTCAGACGAGAGGGTCTGTCAGCAAGCCTGCCACTGAGATAAATCTAGAGCATGCTAGAGAGGAGTTGGCAACAAGTTAAAAACGAACTAGAGGTATCACTGACATGAGTTACATGCTAAAGTTAAATTTTTAGGGTAAGAGGTTTGAACGTTTTTTTTTTAAGAAATTAATACTTTTATTCAGCAAGGATTCATTAAAGGGGTCGTGAACTGCATTGTTTTGTTGTTTTATAATGTTTCCTGGGGTGCACTTATAATGTTAGTATGATTTTTACATCAAAAAATTGCCACAATTTAGAAATAAGACATTTTTCCTACCCTGATTTTAGCCTCTGATTTGAACGCTCTGTTTGAAGGGGCGTGTCTGCTGTGAGACTTCAGTGTAAACGCCCACTGCTGTGATTGGCTGCTGTGAGACTTCAGTGTAAACGCCCACTGCTGTGATTGGCTGCTGTGAGACTTCAGTGTAAACGTCCACTGCTGTGATATCTTTGCATATAAAATAGCTATTATGAAATAGTATTATATGTGGAACTCTCTCGAAAACTTTCAGCACGTTTTTACTAATCATGAAAAGTGTTGATTATAGCATTATATTTAGATCTATAGCATTATATTTAGATCGTGGCATGAAAGGTTGCAGTGATGAGCATTGTAGCCGATCACAGACATGTTGAGCGCATGAATGCAGCGATCTCGTCATTGCAACTCGATTTCGGCACACTAACGAATGCTTTCATCAAACACGATGTAAATAAGAGATTTGTTGATTATAACCAAAGACAAAAGGGACTTTGTTATAACAGGAGTTTTGGCGTGAGTCCAGAACTCAGTCACTGATAAACTTGCATTCTTTGATTGACAGATCGCTTTCTATATATAATTTAATCAGTTTGAATAACAGATTATGGTCATCCTACTAAGAGAAACAATGTGAAGTTGAGCATTTAGTCACTGGTTTGATTTACTGACATATAGACAAAGAACATCTGGCTGTACATGAATCATATCAGAAATCACTGGTCCCAGATCAGGCATTAGAATTAACACGGTTACTTACAAGTTGTCGCATTACTGTCGAGTCCATATCGTAAGAGTCTGTTTGCAAAGCCTGCGACGAAACTGCTACTGATTTACCAAAGAATCCACAGTGAAATGTACCAAACAAATAAATATTGCTCAACTGAGACATTCACATTGTTGAAAATAAATAAGCACATTCCTAGCATTAGGATCCTTTGGAAATGTTATTTTTAGTCCAGTGATCCTGTATCGCTCTTCTCTCCTCGTCATCTCACTAACACGCCAGTGGGCGGGGCCAAAGTTGCAATGAAGAAGCAGGTGTTGGTTTTCTTCTGCAGAGGCAGTCATTCACCGATCTAGGCACATTCCACAACGACTCATTATCTGGGCTTGGTTACAATAAAAGCTGTTTTTGGACTAACAAGGAAGTTTTCAGTTCTGAAACTTACAGGATATTCTTATAGTATGATGACCTCTTATATGTCAAAAGCTCAAGGAAAATGTGATTTCTCAGTTCATGACCCCTTTAAATTGATAAAAAGTGACAGTAAAGACATTTATAATGTTATAATGTTATAATAATAAAAAAAAAAAATGTGGTTCCCAAAAATATTTAGCAGCACAACTGTTTTCAACTTTGATCTTTCAGCTTTCAGCTTTCAGAAAATTCAGCTTTCATCACAGGTAATACATTTTGAAATATATTCACATAGAAAATGGTTATTTTAAATTGTTATATTTCACAAAATTAGTGTTTTTACTGTATTTTTGATCAAATAATAGACTTGGTGAGCATAAGAGACTTCTTTCAAAAACATTAAGAAAAAAATCCTCAACCCCAAATGTTTGAACAGTAGTGCATGAGCAAGAATTATAATAATAGTGATGCTTGCCTTAGTACCACTGATATGATAAAGATACTTGTAAAACAAGATCAAAGGTCTAAAACAGCATTGAACTAGCCAGGTGTTTAGGAGTTAAAAGTAAGCCCAGTTTATTATCATTTAGAAGCCATGAGCCCAATTTATTACTGTATTCAGTTTACTCCATAAATCTACTTCTCAAAAGGTTGTGCTGTGGCAGCTCTCTTGAGACAGCGAATGTAAAATAACCTGCCGCCCTCTTATCTCTACAGGAGAGTCTGGGCTGCAGGAGGCATTTTGCATTGATGGTCCTGAATGTCAATGTCAAGCGTCTGGCTCTTCGCAAGCATCTTAAAACACTGCATCAATAAATCCAGACAGGATACCACTGGCTGGTCAATGTAATATTTACATTTTCCTGGGAAAGAACTGAAAGATAAATATGCAATCTGTAAGATCAATGAGACGAAAACATGGTCTGCTTCCAGAAAATGCAATCACAGGTATTGACTTAAATCGACCTAAGAGACTACAAGGAATTTGTACTTTGAAAATTCAGCATGTAACAAGGTCTTCAATCCATTTTACCTTCATAATATAAATCCAGTGAAACAGGATATTCAACAGAAAAAATACTTGATTTTTGTGCATTCGGAATAGAGTTGACTACGAAGAATAGGGGCCCTATCATACACCCGACGCAAAGTTTTTCTTGCTAGTTTCAGCCCGACACAGTTATCATTTTCACGTCCAGCGCCACGGTGTTTAAATAGTAAATGTGCACCTGTGCCATGCGCTTCAGACCATGCGTTTACATGCGTTTAAAATAGGGCCCTAGGTCTATACAACCAGTCAGAGGAGGGGTTGAAATAAAAAAATATAAAAAATAATAATAATAATAATTAAAGACATCAGTACTTTCAAACATGGAGCAAGTTTTTACATTTTTGATGAAAGATTACAAAAAAAAAAATGGAATAGTATACTGACGAACAATAGAATATAACAATCAGATGAATAAATAAAACATTACTAAAATAAAAATAAAAATTATACTGCCAACTAATGTGACCACACACACACACCAGTGCTGCAGACAGTGTTGTATATAATGTAGGCTGAAGAAAAATAAGGCCAACACCAGAGATCCACACAGTGTCACGAAGCTCTTCCTCTGCAATAGTCCCCAAGCCCAAACAGAGGATAATTTAAAAAAAGGGGGGCGAAGAAAGCAAGGAGACGGACAAAGTTGCATTATTGACTGTGGAGTCTCTCTCCGCTGATTAAAACAAGGTGTCAAGATTAAAGACCTGCTCAATAAACCAATTTGCTTGTTGGGAATTCAATGTCAACAGCAGGCCCGGTTCCAGAATCAAATCACTGAGGGTGCTTCTGAAATTACTAAGGGTGCTCTAGTAAAGTGCAGATGTAGGCTAAGTATCTATTTTTATGAAAAAACATTTAAACTGTTAGATAAATTGTGTGACATTATAAATACAAAATATTGTTTCCAAACTTAATAAATTGGCTATACTTAATGTTGTATGTATACGGCAAGAAAGGAGAGAAACATTTAGAAATGAAATGGAATATTCGGTAGACTCCATATTTGCTTTGTCTTTTTATTCTCTGAAATTTTCTGGGGACCCCTTAGGACATTCTGGAGGTCCCCGGACCCCAGTTTGAAAACCCCTGGGCTAAGCAACGACTCCACCATAGTGGTGTACAGTGAGAAAATTACGATTATTTACAAGTCATCACTTTACCAAATTGGAATTTCAAAAATATTTCACTACAAATGTTTGTCTATTAATCTATTAGTCTGCCTTTACATTGCTTTAATGCGTTAATAGTATTTTAACACGTCATCTTCCTGAGAACCAGAAAAAAAAGGTTTTGTGAATTTAGATTTTTTTAGGTCATTACATTGTTTGACAAATGGATATTTATAAAAAAATGTAAAAAATAAAAAATCCTATGTTATATGCTATATCCTCTGCTCTATAGAGGACACCAGAACCCATTTATCGAGAAAATTAAAAGACATGAATAGGCAAAAACAATGGGATTTTTTTTTCATTCACCAATCAATTTTTATGCTTCAAGCTTTTTTATCCAAACTTTGTATAAAGATGATTCTCAACTGTTATGAAAGATATAAAAGAATAATTTGATATACCATTTTACTTTATGCAATATGCATGTTAACATGGCCATAAATGCCATTCCCATTCTATGCAATGCATTTATACACTGTATCTAATATGCATATTAATGTGTTTTTGGGACAATATGTAAATGTAAGTTTAAGGGAGTAATAAATGGGAATATTTGAATAAGAATGTCTCATATTTCATAAGAATATCCAGACTTAAAACTGTGTATGTTGTCAGAGAAATTCGTTAAAATATAAACATTCTGGGTCTCAGGAGGATATTTCTGTCTCGTGCAGAGTGAATCCAGCATTTATATTTAGATGTCACTTCCGAAACTTTGCAGCATGCAATTGGCCGTCAGTCCTCTTAGCAGCATGAAAATCAAGTTTTATTCAATGGAATTTATAGATGAAAGTGAGCCAAGACCGCTACAAATCACTAAAATGCTGTTGCTTTGTCAGTTCAACACAATCTCACAAACTTCCATTATAATAAATGGAGCTGTCAACAATGCACAATAAATGTCTTACTTGCATCGTGTCTACACTTTGTTTGTTAATGAGAGGTTTCGCGAGCCTGCATCAACTCAGCACTGAATAAAAACTCTGGTGTTTTGAGCCGTGAGATTCTGACTAATTTGAAAAACCTCTGATTGGACATCGCATTCGAGAGATATCTGTGATTGGCTACATTACTCACCGCTGCAAAAACACGCTGTAAATAGATGCATTTGACACTCTCCAGAGCGGAACACAAATTTGCAAATCTGAGGGTGGTTTGCTTGCGTTTGAGGGTGCTTAGCACTCTAGCACCCTCATAGAACCGGGCCTGGTCAACAGAATAAAGAGAGAAAGAGAAAGAGAAGGAGAGAGAGAAAAAGATAGCGAGAGAGCGAGAGAGAGAGAGAGAGAGAGCCATGAATCCGTAATGGGCACTGTGGGCAGTATGAGCTGTTTGTCAGTGACATTTCTATTTTTATGCGGCCTTGTTTTCAGATGTGGTTTTAAAACAGTCCCATCAGAGGTGAAACGTCAATATGATGATTTGAATCAAGCTGCCAAATGTGTGGATGTGAGGCAAATGTGTGGATGCCTACCTGATAAATCACTTGGTCCATCAATCTAGAATTGACCCTCCGGCATAAACATTTATAACTAATGCATATCATAATATGAGTCTGATTACAAGGGAGTGGAGGAGCATTCAAAATGACAGCAGCAAACAGCACTCACTTTAATTATATGGCTTGTGTTGCCTCTTTAAAGGAAGTCCAAGGGAAAACGGTGTTCTATGGAGCTCCAGGCTAAATCACATTCTTGTTTTCAGAATAATATACACTGATAAATGGCAGAATGTGCAGAAGTTTACCTTGGTTTCGGTGAGCTGCCTCTGCAGTAGCTGCAAAGCCTCTGTATGACCCTTCTCACTGTCCTGTAGAGTCACCAGCTGCTCCTTCATCTCCCTCTGAAAGAAAACCACAGTGCAACACATCACGTCATTTATTGCCCATTAATCTGGTAACCTCTAACCCAAAGTAATTAGTCTGAACCACTTTCAAAGCCTTCCTAAGAGAGATACCACAACTCTGATAGCAATGAATGTGATACTACTGACACGACACACAATCCTTCACTGCATGATCACACTTTTCTTATGCACTCGGGTCCTTATCTTCAGTATACAGGACAGGTCAGAATGGAAATTAGCTCAATTAACACCTTAACAATGACAATGATTTGCTTCAACTTTGACTATGTCTTCAACTTCTATGTAGCTCCTCAAATGCTGATATCTGATAAAAACTTTTATGACTGAAATGGTCTATATTACTATAATTCAATCCTTTCATGCTTGGTTTTGATCTAGACTGAAAGTTTCAAATTGTAAGAAAGGTACAGAGAATGGTGGCTTTATGGTTACAGGCAAAAAAAGCAGAAATTAATAAATAAACAGTGAGTCTCCAGAGAGGTTGTGTCAGGGAAAGTGGGTCTCTGCTGCAGTGGACGTGGCAGAATTGGGACGACGGGGCCATGTTTGCTCGCCTGGAGGCAGAATAAGAACAGCCAAAAAGCACCAGCCCCTTTACAATACACCAGAGCTCATCTGTATAATATATATATATATATATAGGGTTGCACAATCTGGGGAGAAAATATCATATTTAAATAAAAAAAAAAGAAAATCCAGGTTTGCTGAGCTTGTTTGTAGGATTGCACAATTTGGCCAAAATGTTGTGATTATATAATCAATATGGCTATAAAATAATAATAATTAGGGATGCACTGAAATGTCAGCTACCGAAAATTTTCGGCAAAAAAACCCTGCCATTTTCTGTTTCGAGGCGAAATGATTTTGGAGGGCCGAAATTAGTGACCGAAACAGACATTTAATTAGAGCTTTTCCAATGACACATTTTGACTGTGTTCAGTGTCTGTTTTGTGCACAATAGTTAAACGTCAGCATGTGGAAACGAGGGGCCCTTTTTTGCTAGTTTCAGCCCGACGCAGTTATCATTTTCACGTCCAGCGCCATGTTGTTTAAATAGCAAATGCACTGGCACCATCTGTTTGCCCATGGGCGTCTGGTCTGAAAACCAGGTGTGTTCAGGCTCATTGTTGGCGTGTTGCTATTTTGAGGAACGGAAAATGACTGCGCCATTGACCAACAAAAACCTGGTCTAAAGTCAATAGTGCAGTATTTTTTGTGTTATTTAAAGGCCGTGTTAGTAATATGCACCTATAGGCGGTGCACAACACGCGTACGCTCTGATTATTACACACACAGGGACGCGCAGCAGCACACAAACATTTTTAAATATTATAAATAAAAGGATTCTTCTCTGGAGAAGCGTTTAGTCTTTCCGCTCACAAATTCCGCCATGTAAATAGCAAAACTCTGTCAGTTTTCTTACGAAATTCAAACATTAATAGTAGTGCTTTAGTTCAAGTGGCAGCGCAGATCAATTGCACATCTTTATTACTAGTTACAGCACGAAAAATAAATATGTCCAGAACGTATGTTGAAATTTACATTACAGCTTCCTAAAGTGAATCCTGTCTCATGTAAATCACTCAATCACTGTTACAATCAGGGAAAGATGTCCATAAAACGTCTTTAGGATATACAATCGTCACTTAGCGTTACATTTACCTCAAGAAAGCCATTCAATGCCCATAAGCTCATTAGTTAGCTAGAAAAAAATAACTAACAACTGTTAAAACAATTCTGTTATTAAAAAGTTGATATAAAACTGCCTGCAATTTAAATGTTTGTACAACTCTTGACTGTTGATTATTAAATAAGTGTTTAATTAATTGATCATTATGAATGTATTACTTATTTCAGTTTAGGCACATAATTTTCATTTTGGTGCATCCCTAATAATTTGGTAACTTGGCAAAATAACAGCACACCTCTCAAGAACAAGCAGCATGTTGTCAGGTTTCATTCATGGCTGTAGCACAAATGGTGAGAGATGAGTTACACAATGAAGTTTAATACTTAAACCTCTAATGCTGAAGTGTGAGCAATACTTGATGCTAGCCTCAGGAAACACCACTAACTCGTGCTCTTATTGTTCCAGATGAACACCAATGAGAACAGGTCACATATTTTATAAACAAGATTATCCTGAAAAACACATTCTTCTGACATTCCAGCATCATGTCGTTTTGATAGAGGTGATTAATTGAAAATGAATGAAACGACTATGACTGAAATGCGGTTGGAACCCATTTTTAGCGACCCAGTTCACTAACACTTAAAAAGTGAACCACAATATTTCCAGCAGTATTATCTGACAGCTATGAGACTCAAATACATGGGAACATAGTTCTCAATTGTATCCAGGACGAGGAGCTGAGAAAACAATTACTTTCCTAATAAAGCTCATTACTTCAGGGAAATACGGTCTGTGCTCTACAAGTATGTAAATGCCCTTCCCAGCATCCAAACCGCCTGGTTTCAGTATGCATACCTGATAGATGCCGTCTTTAATGCGTCAATTTAAAGCAACATAACCAGCCGGTGCACTTCGGGGATAAAACGCAAATGGTTATTGGATCATTATAGACCATACATTTACCTCCGCCTTTCAAAAGTGTATTCAGAGAACTAGCAACTTCTTAAAACAAAAATGTGCCTGTAATGTTTCGGCACAGAGTCTGGAAATGAATAATTTTTGTAGCAAATCAAGTTAGCATGCTCGAAATGTCTGAACAAAGGACTGAGTGTGCTGCTTTTTGCTGCATGGAGAGCACAGAGCACTGGAGGTCAGAGGCGGCCCACGTTTATATCAATCTGAGCTGGCGAGAGGAAGTCTGACATGACATTTCCCCAGGATCCCACACAGCAGAGGGGAAGAAGGTCATTGAAGGCAGATTGCAAGACTAAAACTTATTTCACTCTGGCTTTACTCATCTTCGAGTTTGCATTTAAGCAACATATACAGAGAGAGACCGATCCAACAACTCTGAATTAATTACATATGATTCAAAGCCAAATATATTTGAAAATCAGAACAAGACTATGTAAATCCCCAAATCATTCACTAGGGGCGTGAATCGTCACCGGTCTCACGAATCAATTCGATTATGACTATCATGTCAACGATTCAATTCGATATCACGATGCATCACGATTCATTGCATCCTCAATTTTTACTATTACTGCATATGGCTACGTTTTTGTCAATGAATTCAAGCAGTCAGATATATGAACTCCTTTTTATGTTATCTGCTAAAAGAAAGTACACTTCCTGAATATAGCAAACATCAAACACAATTTAAGTCTGAACACAGCAGACGACAGGACCATTTAGAACTAATAAAAACTAGTAAATAGGTTACTAAAAGTGCATAAAACTTTCAAGTAGTGTACTTAAGTTACAATAACACGCTCACAAACACACAAGCACACGCTTGCTCGCTCGCAAGCACACAAACACTTCCTTGCACGCACACAGACACAGGTTGGGTACCGAACTCTGTACTTTTAAAGGCACCGACCAAATAACGTCGGTACTACAGAGTATCGATTCACATTAAATCAATCAGTGCCAAATTTCGGTACCTGAGAACGCGTATCTGGTGATATAGACTAGTGTCTGTGAATATTAAACAGCAAGAAGACTATTTAAACACAAATTATGCGTGTCTCTGTGTGAATGAATGGCGCATACGCGCGGTTTTTATTTATTTAGATACGTCTCAATGTAATAATAATACTAACCCTAATGTAATAATAAATTATCAAAACTTAATTTTTAAAGTAATAAATCACAATTGTTTGACAAAAAAGCTTGTTTAATTAAATTAAAAGATAAATCAATGTTTCATGTCTTCATTTGATTAGCAGAAAATACACAACACAGAACTTGTGGGAAATCTTTTCATCGAAATTAAATTAAAAAGAAAACATTTTTTAAATGGTTGTTTTTATGAATTCAGTTAATTAAGTAGCTAGTAGCTAGCCTGGTCCTACCAGACTCTCACATTTAATTTGTACAGAGAGTCTGGCCTCTCTCCTTTGACAAGCGTTAACTTCCTCGAAGGCGGGTACTCTGCTGAAGTTTAAAACTATTGGATCTGCCATAACGTATGTCGTGACGTATGTCATGCGTATGTCCAACAACTATCGGCTTAGCATCGCTAGCATTCGCCAACTCCTTCACCACTAACGGAGCGAGCTGGAAAATCAAACTTTTCCCGAACCCCGTGGGGAGGAGGGCCACAACATCATGGCAACCAAGAAAACTCAGCAAAGACTGTTCTTGCTCCGGCTTTAAAGGGCACCTATTATGCAAAATTCACTTTTACACGGTGTTTGAACATAAATGTGTGTTGGCAGTGTGTGTACACAACCACCCTATAATGGTAAAAATCCACCCACTCCTTTTTTTTAAATCCCCATAAATCATAAGCAATGTCAGAACAAGCCGTTTGCAGATTCCTGGCAAAGTGATGTCACATTTACAGGCCCCGCCCACGAGTGTTGATGGACACTGCTGTATTAGCATAGACCCCGCCCTCAGAGAGCTGTACACAGTCCGCCATGTTTATCTCCTGGCCAGAGAATTTAACAGCAGCATTCAAGTAAGAAATGTGTTCTTAATAAAGCTACTAAAGTTCATTCAGTCGAGAGCAGTGAGTGATTTTCTGTTTATCTTTTGTTGCTTGATTCATAATAACAGCATATATAGCAGTAGGTACTGTATGTTACACTGCTGTCACTTTAATACACAGATCTAATATACACATGGGATTTCTGTACTTGCTGCATACATGCACAGACATAACCAACTGTTTTCATGCAAACTTTGTGCTTCTGACATAACCTTGTGTGCATTTGACAGTTTAATTGCAATGACACATGAAAGAGAACTAGTTTAATACTCACAGACTCGCTGACATCCAGCTATCTGTGCGCATGCGTCGGGTGTGTGTGCTCAAGTTGAGAGCATAGACTGTAAGGTTGAGAGTGATATGGCTTTAAAACGCATGCAGATGATAATATTTCATGATGATGAAGAACTGAAATGTCACATGAGCGTGTCTGCGATAGAGATGATAATCAAAGCCAAACAGATGTATGATGTTTCAGTTTCATTCGCGTGTTCACGAGCTGTGAAGGCTCTGCCCTCTGCGGTGGGGAGCAGCAGCTCATTTGCATTTAAAGGAGACATTTTTTTAAAATGGTATATTATATGATCTGTTAGGAATTTTGATCAGAAACTTCACAGACACACTCTGGGGAAACCCGAGAGTTAAATTACAACATGTAAAAAGTGGCATAATAGGTGGCCGTTAACTTTTGGCCAGAGAAAATCAGAGAATATACCGCAAACCCAGACAACATACTGCAGAAAAATGAAAATTGAGCGCAAGTACGTAGGAGGGCAGAGCCAGGCTAGCTAGTAGCCTACTATTTACTGGTAAATATTACAGTATACAAACATCACAGACAATGGCAGACAGCGACCAAGGCAGCTCTAGCATAATGTCAATAACACTTCTATAAATGACTTACAGTTTTTTTACAGTTATTGATGAAATCATCCCTAAAGTACCGGAAAAAGTTACCCAACCCTAATAAACACACACACATACACTATTAATGTTAAAATAGTAGGTGCATTTGTGAAACACATAGATAATGTTCAGATAATGTTATCTATCCAGTCTATGCTACCCTGCAAAAACTCACCACAAACCTAATAGCAAAGCTTCTGATTTCTAATGTAACCGCAACAGCAACCTCTCTGACTGGTGGTTTTTGCTTCAGTATTTTGTAGTTCTGCACTGGAAATTTGGCAAGCAAACAAACAAAGACTTTTGTGGCAGGATATAATAGTATATCTTCTAAAGTTTAGCTGTTGTTGCTAAGAAACTTTCTCAATGGAGATTTTGAATTGCGTTTTTGCTTCAAGAACCCTACTGTTGAGCTCCATTGTACATTCTATAAACTTCCTCGAAGGTTCATTAAACCACCACCTGCCTATGAGCTAAAGATACATTCTAACTGCTGACACTGATGAGAGTGAAGGAGATAATCAAGGGTGCATAAATAATGAAAAGCACCAGGCGTGCTGAAGATACTTCACGCATCCCTTCAAACCCGGAGAACAAATGCATTCTAAGAGGATCAGTTTGATGTCATTATTGACTGAAAACCAGGAAACTTGCACAGAATTGTCAGATGGTGAACATTTTTCCATTCCTGCAAACTCACTCACCTCGCTCGCTCATTCGCTCGCAAACAAGCTCGCTCATTCGCTCGCAAACAAGCTCGCTCATTCGCTCGCAAACAAGCTCGCTCATTCGCTCGCAAACAAGCTCGCTCATTCGCTCGCAAACAAGCTCGCTCATTCGCTCGCAAACAAGCTCGCTCATTCGCTCGCAAACAAGCTCGCTCATTCGCTCGCAAACAAGCTCGCTCATTCGCTCGCAAACAAGCTCGCTCATTCGCTCGCAAACAAGCTCGCTCGCACGCAAACAAGCTCGCTCGCAAACTCACTCGCAAACTCAGTAGTGCACACTCTCACTCGCAAACTCTGTAGTGCACACTCTCACACTCACTCACCTTGCACACTCACTCACTCACTCACCTTGCACACTCACTCACTCACTCACTCACTCGAAGGGTACACACAATCAAGGACACTTTGACATAACCTTGTATGCGCTGGTGTCATAATTCTGCAAGGCAGCCGGATCCAAAGTAATAAACAGCCTGGGTGCACAAGGCCGGTTCTGCCGTCCCTCTTTATGACTCGTGTGTAAATCACGTCTGAAGAGGACAGCAAATGTGTCATCTGCACTCCTTCTTTAACAGGGTCCAATCAAACCAACTCGACCACATATAACAAACATGAATCATAAGGATAGTGGCCACATGTGAGTCATTTGGCCATCGCCATGAATCACTTGCAAGGACAAAACATGTCTTGTTTGCTAGACATCACTACAAGTTGTTTCTGATGTAAACTGAAGATATCTGAATAAAAAAATAAAAAACACCCATCAACATGAAATCTTATACTACTTAAAAGGATGTTCTTATAACAGATGGGTGCTGGAGCATCCTTGGCTTGCACTGTAACGTAACCACCAAACGGAATACATGCGGTGTGATTTCTACACGATTTGGCAGCATTAGTGTCTTTGTCACACAAAACAGTCACTCTTGTTAATCAGTAAATTATTAAGTGTTTCTTAAAAGGCACAATATGTAAGATTTTTGGATTTAAAAAAAACACTAGAACAAAGTTATATATTTTGTTGACTTGTGTACTTACATTATCCCAAATAATTTCAAGAATGTTTAAATCCAGAGAAATAAGCAATTTTAACCAGGACACGGACCGTGCGTCACCAATCAATGACATCAAACCCACGTTGTTACCCTCGATTTCTGGTTTTATTTTGTAGAAACCATGAAAACACCAAAGATGTTTTAATATATTATGTGTAATGTGTTATGCCTGTGAAGTTACAAACATTTAAATTCATTCAAAAGTTCTCTGAAATGACTGAAGAAAACTGTGTGCCGAACTAGTTACGTCATAAAAGTTGTTACGGAAATCCACGAAGGGTGTCGTCGGAAAGAGCCGAATTGAGCGAACGAGCCAACTCAACTCATGGGAAATTAGTATCAGGTGCGCTTGTAATTAGTGCACATTGAGCACCGAACACGGGCTGAAGAATTGTAACAGAGTGACTGTCCTAAAAGATTAAAGCTGTAGTGATTGTCCAGTTACACAATGTTCCTCCTGAGGAAAGAATTGCACAACTGAGAAGAGTTATGTGTGAATGAGGACGACAGAAATCAGATGCACATCAGTAATTAGTCAACCCGAGACGCTGCTGGTAGGATGACTGTTTGAACAAGCATAATGCTGGTTTATATTCATATAAATGCCATCTTGTGTGTTATTTGAACTATTTGTGTATTTGTGCATTAGAGTCCATATGGTTTATATGCGTACTTAAAAGGTTGTTAAAAATGTGTACATTGTGTTAATGCATAGGATGTCAAATGTTTGATTTATAATCTGGTATTTTGTTCTGTTTTCTTTAAAGGTTATCAACCTAATTTGTGCTTGAGCTTAAACAACTTTTTCTACTAAAAGAACAGTTTCAAGTCGCTTATCTACCTTCAAAATAAGCTCAACTGTGTTTCAAATCACTGATCTGACATCAAACTAAGCTCAACTGTTGGAAAGCTGCTCTAATCAATTGTGATGTGAATGGAAATCAACAGATTGTAACAAATTTATTGAGGATTTGAAGTAAAGGCCATTTTCGAGTTGATTCTTGTGTCTGTGGTCGACTAAGTCCTTTTTCAAGGTAGAGGCAGGACTGATGTGTGTAATCCAAGAAAATAACTCGACAGTAGCGGTAAAGACAACAACTTCCATAATCCCGCGAAATCAAGGCATCATCAAGCTATGCCTTAGTCTTGAATAAGCAAACTCCAGCGATGGAAACTACATATTGTGCCTTTAACAAATATTTTATTACATTTGATTAAGTCTATAGGAAAGCTATATTAGTTAGTAGGTAATGCAGGATTTAAAATGTTTTAAAAAGACATAAGAGCACAAATTTAGTAGATAAAGTGGCCGTTTCTGCACGCTTTTTTTCCCAACATGGCGTCATATTACGTCACGAGAGGGAGTCGTTCGCCAGCTCTGCGTTGGCTCAGTGCAGAATAGGTTGCTATTCAGTACGATTCTGTGTATTTTCGGTAGTTTTTCTATTTCAAATTATCATTGTCATGGTAAATTATTGTGTCCAGCCTGTCAGGACATCAAGTCCACAGGTTTCCTAAAAAAAAAAAAGTTAGAAAAACCTGCATGGTGCCGTTTTATGCAGGTGAAGAGACGGGACTTCACTTCCGATCGGCTTTGAAACACGCGGTGGTGTGTATAGTGTTCACTTTAGACCGGAGGATTATGATCCCGGCGATATGATGGAGTCAAACACTGTAATACTCATGTAAAGGATGATATTAAATGAATAAACATCCACACGCGATGCTTCTTTGCCGTTGTTTTTACATGAATCAATTTCAACATTGATGAATACAAAGTATGTACATTAACACAAATGCATACAGTTTGGAATTATGTGCTGGTAATGTAAATATTTTATTCATGCCATGTATGTACATTCAAGTTCACTCAAATACATACTCATGGCGTCATATACATCCTCACACTATCGGTGAATCGGCATGAAATAAACCCATAACACAGAATTAATGAATAAAGGATAACATGAAACACACACAATAACACTATAATGTCTGTGGTTCGGCCGCCGGCGGGAGACGTGACGTCACGGATCCGTCAGAGATGCAGCTCGAAGAAAACGTGAACTATGCACCGTAAGTCTTGTTTAAACATTTGCCAACTACCAAATCAGTCGTGATGAGAAACCACTAACGTTATATCACATAACGTTTAGTGTGGATGGATATTAACGAGTGTGACTTATGCCTGATGGTCAAAGCTAATTCGTTTCTGTTATTGGTAAGTATCAATACTCCTAGAGGACCAATACCAGCTTTACTATTGTCTGATACATGATAATAATCTGTACAGTATTGTAATCTGAGCACAGTGTTCATATCGTTAGCTAGCGTATATATCATTAGCTAACACTGGTCTCTCACCCAAACACCTGCTCTGTTCTCCACTGTTTCTCCTCACACAACAACTCAATTTGTCTCCTCTAATCGTTGTTCTGTCTAATCCTGGCCTGTCCCTAATTGTGTGTCATTATTGTATGGCTGTGGTCTGCCATATGAGTATTAATAAACATTTACAATTTCCTCAGCGTCCGAACTGACGTTGTGATCCATTGTTTTCCTAGCGTTGAAATTCACAGCACTCCCTCCCGTTACGTCACTTCCGGTTTTGGCATTTTTAGATGCGGAAGTAAAATTCTCACAAAAACGACTCCAAAAGCCTTAGTAGCGTATTTATAAGTATATTTTAAAGAAAATCTAGTTCCTACATTATTTTTCTATACATTGACTCACTGGGGTCTCTAACCTGCAATATGCCCTTTAAGATCCAAACCAATGAGCTCAAAAGCCAAAGACAATCTTCAGATCATCATTTTCTATCCAAATAAAATCATTAAATAATATATAAAGAAAAGAGAGGCAGAACAACTTGTTATAATGGACCTTATTCACATTTCCAGAGTTCTCAGCAGAAGTCATCAGAGTTGGGTAAACTTCTATAGTGGTGTATTGAAAACAAATATAGTTTTTGCATTAACATTTGATCCAATAGAAAAAAGATAAAATTCATAATAGGTGTTTCTATGTCTTACCATACAAGGGAAAAATGTTGAGAGCTTAATTGCGGTGGTCAGAATGAAAAAAGATGTCAAATTTCTACCGTTGCTCCCTCAGCCTTGTGTTAGAAACACTCATTAACTTTACATTTTCTGAAATGTAATGCCAAGGTAATATAGCACAACGTACAGTCTTATTAAATGTACATTTAAAATAAAATAAAAACTGCTCGATTTACAATGTTAAAGCCACAATATGTTTTATATTTTTTGCCGCTAGAGGTCGCTTATTCAAAACAAAGGCGTAGCTTGATGACGCCTGGATTTGGCAGAGCTTTTATTCTGCCGCAGACGAGCGCTTCCGCTTCTTCTGCTCATGCGTATGTGTGGTAACGCAGCGCTGTTTTATCATATTAGATACATTTGAGTGTGTTGAAAGTTATGTTATAATGCTACTCTGTGCGTTCTCTTGGCGCTACTATGAGACACTTGTTCACACTGCAGTGAGCTAAATCGATATTAGGCATGGTAAAACGGTACTGGCAGTAAATCAAGAAAACCAGATTTAAACAATAAGACTAACTGTGTTGAGATGTATAACAATGATTAGTTTTCCGTCCATGAATGTATCCAAACAGTTGCTCACCTGTCTAATAAAACACATCATATATTAAAGCGTCTTTGGTGTTTCCATGATTTCTACAAAATAAAACCAGAAATCGAGGGTAACGCGGGTATGATGTCATTGATAGGCGACACACGGTCCGTGTCCTGGTTAAAATTACTTATTTCTCTGAATTTTAACATTCTTGGAAACATTTGGGATAATGTAAGTACACAAGTCAACAAAATATATAACTTTGTTCTAGTGGTTTTTGGATATTTTAATCCAAACATCTTACATATTGTGCCTTTAATAAAATAGGAAACGCATCATTGGTCTGTAAAAAGGATCCATAATTATTCTTTCTGATGCATTTTAGAGGATTCTGACTCATAACTGAGATACTCAAGGAGGCGCCTCATTAAATTATTCTGTTGTTTGTAAAACTGCTGTATCATTTTGCAAACTTAGTTGCGTTTATTATGCAGCTAGCGGGTGATTCAGCTGCACTTGCCCTCTATGCTGTTCATTACTGCGGTAATGGTGGGAAGATCATCCCCGCTGTGCTCACCTGGGGAATAAAATGGACCGGCGGATACGAGTACCCTTGTATATTATTCATTAAACACAAACTAAATAAAAAAAAATAAAAGGAAATATGAAGAAAAAAAAAGTAATATGTCACAAACCGGGCTGCTGAGTCAAGCCAAAGAAATCTCTCAGCTTCTCATCCTCTTTTCTACATATGAAAATGTGCTCAAACTGTGCCACAAATGCTTATGACTGCTTTTGTCCCGGTTACAGCCTGTGTGAGGGAAGGGAGGGCCGGCACCCTGCAGTCCAAGCACGTCATCTTTGCCACAGCACACTGACACAGCTTGCAGCAGCATGACAATGCAGCTGAGACGCAGATATAGTGGTTGCATCGTATCTTTCATACAGAAAACAGGGCGAGAACTCGGGTCTGGACACAAATAAATGTGTCTGTGTGATTTGCATACATTCAACTGGTTTCTCAAAACAGTTTTGAATCCACCAATTGCAAGTACAGGCTGTGTGGTCGCACCTGGTGCTGCCATGAAAAGACTTGCCCCAAATGCTTTTGTGTTATAACGTCAATGCAAAAGCACCAACAAATACAGTGAAGCACAAAGGCTGACTCGGTAAACAAACAAGCAGCAATCGCACAAACCGTTGACAGTACGGTGTCTATCACTGTCATGACTTCCAGCCTGAGAAGGTTTGTGCAACACGTTAGATGCCGATAACAAACAAAGCTACAGCTTACAACTGACAACTGACAAATCTGACCTTTTTCCTGCTGATCCAGCCCTCCCATTCAGTCCAGTGCATTGAGGAAAATGAATGCCTGCAGGTTTGATGGATGTCAGCTCTGTGGATCAAAGAAGTGGCCGCCAGGAAAAGTTGGCAGCACAAAGTGGTTTGGATTATTGCTTTGACTCTAAAAAACGGTGCAGAAATTGCACAATAATTTGAATAAATCAGTTGAATTGGGACTAAACATAATCGTGAAGGAAGGAAGTCAGGCAGTGCAGAAGTAATCGGCAAGCTGTCACTGTCACCTCGATGGAGGCTGCCTCACCGAAAGCTGTTTTAGATTTACCTCATAAATTTCCCTTGTGGGTAAACGAGTGACTCAGAGTTGTGTAAACCGTGGGCTTTAAAAAAATCCTGTCATGATAGTTGAGACTGAACAGTGTTGAAGAAACCGGCTTCAGCAAAATATTATGCTACGCTAATTGCAAATGAGGGAAGTGGGTTGTATCGAGCAGAGTTTCCTCTAGAGGTTATAATGTAGGACAGGTCGTGTAAATGATGAATGCTCTTCTACCAGGACAAAGAGTTTAAACATGGTGATCGCAAACTCTCTCCATCCCTCCGTCTGGTCAATGAAAAAATGGATATGCAATATCATTCTAGGATCAAGGTAGCCCTTTAGAGATTTGCCCTTGCAGAACTGAGACCTGGATTTAAGACTTGGCAATTTTTTAATCGCTTTGTGGTCATATCGGCTAAAGGAGTACATTATAGTCGACCCTTCAAACTTTCACCGTGTTCATGTTTTCTGCATGATGCTGGATATTTTAAATTGCACCACTGCATGATAAAAAACTGGGCAATGTATAATAAATAAGTAAACATTTTTAAAAATTATACTAAATAAAATATATGCATTATATAAAATGTAATTATTAAAAAAAAAAAATTTTTATTAATAATATGTAGTATAATCTCTTTATTAATAGCTTTATTATACATCATATAACATTTTATACAAATATAAATAAAATATTTTAATAAAATTATGTGTCATTATTTAAAAAGTATTAATAAATTAAATATGTATATATAGCCAGTGTATAATAAATCATTTTTAATAAGTACAAATATAATTTTTAAAAAGTATAATAAAATGTTATTTAAAATGTAATTATTAAATAATTATAAATAATGTAAATAGTAGGCGCCCGGCGTATAATGAAACAATATTTTAAATGTTTTATGAAAAAATATACAAATGTATTCAAATTTAATAAAAAATATTAAGTAATAATTAAGTTATCAAATATTATCAAGTTACTAAAATGCTATGCAATATATAAAACATTTTACGTTTGAATTTCCTGTTAAAAAATAACTATATCATGTATATACCATTACCATAAAAAAGCCACCCCACCTGCATTTATCCTTCAATAATAAAAAAAGTACTGAATATGGTGGGTATGAGGGGAGTCTTGTTGATTTGCCACATTAGTCAAAATCCTGGGTCTTGGCAGGCACTGCGTGTATTGCCTGCTGCTTCTGCTGAAAGCTGCCAAAAGGACTTGTTGAAGCCATAAAGGCCTTTAAGAGCGAGAAAAAGACAGAGCTCCACGCGGTTTGAACTTGCTGTGCAGGGAACAAGGAATAAAACAGAAAATTAGGCAGAACTGACACATCAGTCAGGCACTTCATTCAAAAGCAATAGGGGTTTGGAACAACCCACATGTACCATCCTAAAGCAGCCTTGCATGGTGTACTGTCAAACAGTATTCGAGCCATCGACATTAGATACCATCTATATTAGATCATCTAGAGTAGTTTGCTCAAACATGCCCTCTCTTCGACAGATGCATCCCAGCACACCAGAGGGACAGGGAGAGGCTTGCTTCACAATCCAGTTGGCAGGAAGTGCAAGGATAGAGGGGGGAGGTCACCTGATGAGATGTAGTGAATTGGAAAACACTGTCTGAGGTGGATGTGAACGGTCCACAAGACTGTTTAGTAGCATTACCTTGGAAAAAGAAGACACCTCTATTTATTTTGGCTCAGACTGATGGCACTTTAGCCAAAATACATTAGATTGTCTCTCTAGTAACTGTGAAAAGAGAATTTGTTTTAAAGCAACACAAGCCGGCATGAAACTGAAAGTAAAAATATCTTTTACTGGGGAGATTATGGCAAAGCCCAATATATAACCATGTCATCTTAAAAAAGCTTCTTAGGATTAAATAAAACCTCTGATACTCGGCTTGTTGCTTATTTAAAAAGCAGCAATGCAATGATATTTTTATAATATATATATATATATATATATATATATATAAATTAGACAAAACACAAATGGTTCAAGGTTTAATGTATTTAATGAGGCAATGAACCAAGCATCCCATTAAGTATTGCAAATTATGTAAATCGCATTCAATTTTATAATTTTACAAACAAAATGACTTAGTTATTGATTAGTGTAAAATGTAATATACGTTTTAAGTTTATTGCAAAACATTCAAATGTGTTGTTTGATGGTGTAAAAACACTGACTATTTTGCAATTTGCAATGCTTCATGGGACTGGGCAGCTCTTTTGGCAGTTCTCATTTCCATAGTAACAGCAGCTTTTTTGATTGGAGGATTTCTCTGCAGGATTGGCTAGTGTAGTTCCAGGAATTATGCTAGCAAACCATTTATTTTTAAATAAATTTGAAAACACACTGACTTGAACTTTATGGCATTTGTACCGCTATTATTCTTAAGGATAGTGGATTGGTGACTTATTTCTGAAGCATGTAATAAGAGAACATTTTGCCCATTGTTGTCAACAGTTGATTATGAAAAATAAAACAAGTTTATAAAAATAAATTTAGCTATTGAGAAAGTGAGTGGGATTTTTATTTCAAGAACCCTACTTTCGCACTCGACAAACACTTTGACCATCGAAATCTAACTTTTTGCATTAAGAAAGCATTAAATCATGGCCATAAGTAGAACCAGACCCATTAACATATAAACCCAATCTAGATTCAACAATCTTAAATGGCCTCTGTTTTCAAGTGTCCTCTTCCAGCTCCCAGCAGAGTCATCTAATTCTGGTCATACAGCGGACAAAGCGACAACTGTTTGACAATAAATGGCTTTAGGCATTGGATGTCAAAGGTGCTTGAACAGAGCTGAACACAGCACTCAAACACAAACATCAAAATGGACGAGCAGCTTCCATTTACTGAGCCGCTGAAAGAGTCTAATGTGTCCAATGAGCCTTGCAGCGGTCACTAACAGCTCCATCTAAGGCTAGTTGCAGAATGAAGAAAATCCCTAAACTGGCTCTTCAAGGTGAACCATGTAATTTCTCCAGTAGCGGCAACAAACTAAATGACATCCTTCACCCTTGAGGACAGTTATTAACGTCAAGCATCATGGATTAACATCACGCTGTGTTGAAATCAAAACAGCCTTTGAAAAGTTTTAGCTGTGATTTCATTTCCCAGTAGGGGTGTCATGGTGAGGAAATTCTCAAACCGGTAAATAAACTTGCGTTAACACCGGTATTATGATGACACCGGGGTGGGAAAGATATAATTTGCAGGCATCAGCCGCTATATGTGGTGTATGGACATCACTTTTGAATGCACGCTGGCTTTTCACTTCTGTGTATAGGGAGCGGCGGTGCACAATTTGCAAGATAAGATTTGTCAATAGCCATTTCCAACCACCTATTTTTGCACATTTTGGGAAAAACACGGGATGGAAATGCCAAAATGCGCATAAGTTCTAAAATTGTGCATGAAAAAGTATGTGCTCAGTTGAGTTGGATAAATGTTTTATCCGATAAGAAAACGTGCATAAACTACAATGGAAACACATTTACCGAATAAATTCCTCGATTCACATAAAAATAAAAGTCATGTGACTTTGCGATGGGGCAGCGTAACTGGACCAGCCAGCGGACCGATCTCGATGCACAGCATCTGAAATGCTATTTTGGTCGTTCTGAAATGCCTGAGCCAAAGTCTGTCGTCAAAGTGGTTCAGTCTTACCTTCCAGAACTGTCTTACATGACTGCGTTCCCAAACAACAGGCATCCGCCTCAGAAAGCAAGATAACTTTATTGCGTTTCGTCTGCACGCTCTGAGGCACAAGTATTTTAGTATATATGAAATGATTACATACAGTCATATTTAACACCAGTTTATCAAGTGATGATTTTGTTCTCTTCGGCTCACTGAATGGTGCTTTATTCGCAAATGTTTTATACGATATTCCAATTTTGCGCAACTTGCAACTTTGGATGGAAACATAGCTAATGATGCTCAGGATCTGTTGTGCACCAAATCCTCCGCCATCGTCCTGTCAGTCATCTCTCCTTATTCTCTGCAGGCGATAAGTGAAACTAACTGCTTGTAGCAAGCAACCATTGTCCAACTGAACTAAATGGGTTTTATTTCTATAAAAAAGCGAAACGACAGTGGGCAAAAAATGTAATCGGTGTACGACCAAACTCTGTGTAACACAAGCTGTGAACTTTGTGTTCACGCAGCATTGGTCCGTCCCACATCGGGTGTGGAGCTGAAAACGTGCGGAAAAAAAGTGTTTCTTGTATCAGTACACCACATTAAACATACTTCAGTATAGATACAAATCTATTAGGGAAGAAAGTGAACTGATACAGAAGCTTTTCATACTTGGCAAACCAAGTATATATTAAGAAATATCTGCTGTGATCAAACATACTTAAGAATAAAAACATTTTTAAATGTTTTTTTCTTATTTTTTTTACCCTAATAATAAAAGTTAAATTGGTTATTTTAATAGTTATTTTAAAATGTTTTAAGAGGTTATATTTATTTATAAAAACATATAAGAACATTTTAAACGTTTTTGGGAATACAAAACAATTTAATACAACACATTTAAAGGAGGGGTAACACACACAGTTTCAGCCAATCTCATGTTATTCTTGAGTACCTACAGAGGAGTGTTGCATCCTTAATATCTCAAAAAAGTCTTTAGTTTTATTAGATTTATAAAAGACTGATATGCTGTACCGACTCTCACCGGAAAAAGCCGAGCTCCAGGAGGCGTGCCGTGCGTGGAGCTAAATAGTCATGAGCACACGCGCAAACACACACACACACGTCATTGCATCATAGACTCTCTATTCGTTCCGTTTAAATCACAAAATAAAATGTACACAAATGTGTCCCTGCTCTTGATACAGAATTACTAATGAGAAAAAAAAACTATACGATGGTGGATTCGAACCCAGAACCAAACCTCAGACATGCTCGCCGGACAAAAGCTCTTCCACTGGATCATTGCGAATCTATGTGTAGAATGAACAATTGTATTATGCTATAGTTAGGAGATGTAACGTTAAGGATGAAACTATCACGTTAAACATGGCTTCTCATGACTTCCCCCACTCACCCACTTTTTAAAACAAACTTACGCCACTGCATCACATTATCCATGGATAACTTTTGATTCACTATACGTTCGTGTTGTTTACATCGTATGCACTTGCGTGCCGATTGCCAACAAAACACAGACATTTGGTGCATTTTACTCACTGCTGGCAATGATCTGCAAATCCAACGGGCCTTGCTTAAGGAGTATTTTTGGCACAGGTCATACATCCGACTCTTTTTTGGAAACTTTGGCCATGTTTAGCATGGGAATCCTACTCTTTAACAGTGTAAAAAAACTCAGAATGCATGAAATAGCATGATACCCCTCCTTTAAAAAAATGCAACTGCAAGTGCTGAACTCCCATCAAGTTATTCCCAATGAGTGTATAACAACAGTGTGTAATGATTATTACAGAAATCTGCAGAGAGCACAATAAAACAGCCTTTGAGGCATTTTTGGTTGAGTTATTTAGCAAGTCTTCGGCAAGAACACCCATAGCATCAGATAACCTCAAAACCGGTCATATTTTAATACAAGAGTAACTTCTCAATAATTGCTTTCTACCGACCTTCTTTCATGAATCCGACCCCTGAAAATGAGCATGAAAACCTTTAGATATCTTAGATTAGCGTTCGACAATACCAGCTTGTCAAAAGAGGAAAAGGTTCTCAAATGCTGTAAACATTTGCAAAAAGCGCAAGGTGTGATTCAACCCTTTTCCTCCTACTAGGGTCATGCTTATTGAATGGTGGGATTATATTTCTCTAGAGTCTCAGCAGTGGACTTTCAGCTATTGAACAGAACACCTCAATCTAAAGTTGAAAACAAGCTCTGGCTCCTCATGGACCAAATAGATGCCAAAGCACAGTGCGGAGCGATAAAGGGGGCAGCTGGGGCACAGATGAAACACACAGACGTGAACCAGAGCCTGTAGCTCGCCGCAGGCGGTCTGGCATGATTTCCCCGTGGCCGGAACACTTCACCGAACCCAAACAGCAAAGTAAGAGGTCCTTTACTGAGGGCAACACACATCGCTTCATTCCAGTACCCATCTGCCTGGAAGAGTCCTGGTAAAGATGTGTAGCAAACATATGGCTGCACGGACATGCTCTGATGTACAGTGCTAATGAACGTCCATCACCAGGCCATCTAATTGAGTCATTTGGAGCTAATCACGGGCAGGAATTAGAGGAGATTACACCCTAGTCTAGGGCTGGCCTCAGAACAATGGTCAGTAATCCCTGCTAATTCCCAAACCCAATCAGGGGCGAGGAGCTCGACAGATCCGGGTTTAGGAGGGGGCCTGCATCTGTCTGTCATAAACAAAGGCCAAAACTTGATGTGCCGGAAAAACATGTAGAAAACTGGGTATAGACACTAATGGCAGGGCTCAAAAAGGATAAATATAAATGACAAAAGTGGATACATAACCATACACAATAAAAAGTAGTAAGGTTATGAAGTGTATAATTTACAGTCATTATAGCAAATTAAACACCTAAAAATGAGATAAAAATGAAAAGAAAAAAATAAAGAGAATAAATACTAAATTAAAAATACGCTTTTTAAGAATAGGTTTAATGTTAAAATGTGTTTCTAAAAGAAAAAAAAATGGTTTACAGGGCAAGAAAAAACCTGAACTCCTGTGTAACAAATAATAATAAAATAATAAAAAATAATAATAAAATGGAGGGAACAAACTGCACAAGCATCAGGCTGTATTCTAGTTAAAGGGAACTTGTTCAATTCGCAGGTAAAACGCTTATTCACTACTGCGCAAAGACAGTACATTTCTTATGTTGGCAGATCATTTTTACATTAAGAGATAACATTAATTCTGATAAACCTACAAAAAGTGTAATATGTGAAAAGTGTGACAACTTGCAGGTCTTATCTGAGTTGTAATCGTTTTCCTCATGAACCAATCCCATATCTGAGGATCAGCATAAGAACGTGTTTAAAGACTTCAAAAGGTTTAAAGGTTTAGCGGGCCACTTTCTCTTCCACTTCTCTCAGATGACATACAAAGCCGCTTCTTTCAGGAAACGTAGGAAGGGAATCTCCAAACAATCCAATTCCACTGCAAACAAAGAAATTTCCTAAACCACGTGGCGGTTAGTGAACATGAAGCTTAAATAAAAGCATGCACTTGAGTTTAAACATTCAATCATTTATAAATCTTATTAGCACACAAATATGACACAATTTAAGATGGTGCAATGCAGAAAGAAGGTAAAGCTACTGTAGTATGGGACCATCTTTAAATATGTGTTTTTAAAAGAAATTCTTGTCCTGACAGCATTTATAAAACAGTAAAAGTAGTCAAATAGATCAATAAATATCCAATAATTAAGAGTAAATTAAAAGGTAAAAGTCAAATATTAGATAAAGAGAATTATTCATCCTCATGTCACATTCCTACACTCTGAAAAATGCTGGGTTATTTTTTTTAACCCAAATGCTGGGTTCAGCCTGCTGGGTCATTTTATTGGGTTATTAGGGCCCGAGCACCGATGGTGTGAGGACCCTATTGGAATTGCTCGGTTTATTTTTTTTATATTTGTACCCAGTGCTGGGTAGTTTTACTGTAACTCAGCTGCTGGGTCATCACATACCTACCCAGTGCTGGGTCAATGTAACCCAATGTTGGGTAGTCTGTGCCAAACCGGTTAAAACTGGATGCATTTGTCAGTGGTCATTTTATGTGTTCTGTTAGAAAACTTCCTGAGGGGAAATTCCGGTTTGTATTACATTCTGTTCCTATCAAATTATTACTGTACAAAGAGGAAAATGACTGTAGTCTCACATTTTACCTTTTTGGTTTACACGTATGTCACAGGTAACATCTGCTGGGAATGCTAGCCGAACGAGGCGCCAATGCCATCAGGAAATTTCAGCTCCCGCCAAACGAATGCGCGACCAGGGCTGAAACCTGACGCAACATCGCTGTCCTGCTGCCGTGCGCTCCGCTGACTATAACAGGAGTGCTGTTGATTTAGTGTGCTAGCGTGGCGGCTGTGAACGCGTTATGCGCTTGAAACTTAAATGACTGACAGATGAGATGGCACAAAGTAAAGCTGTTTTTATGTAACTTTTCAAAAATGAATATATAAGATTGTCATTTAATGAACTGGAACAACCTACTGATACCAGTTTTCTTCCCACAAATTCCCATTTTCTGCTCTTGCTGCTCCTGTCACGTCCTAAAACATTTGCTAAATGTTTTTGAGCATTTTATGACTGTAAAAGTCTGACTTGCCATTGAATAAAAAATATTGTATACAAACTGTTCCTGTCCTATACATACACAACAGAGACTTTAGAGTGCATTATTTAAAATGAAAAACCTTTAATATCAAATTGACTGACCCAGCACTTTTGAAAAACAAACCAGCAAATGAGTTCATGTATAAAACCCAACAAGCTGGGTAAAAATAACCCAGCATGTGTTCTGTCCAATATTTACCCAGCGCTGGGTTGCCAAATAACCCAGAAATGATTGTTTTTAATCCAGCATTTTTGTAGAATGTAATATGGGTTTGGAATGATTTGAGGGTGAGAAAATATATTTTTTAGGTGAAGTTTTACTTTAATAGAGGGCCATTGTGGTTATACCCAATAATACAGGCAAAAAAATGTAACTAAACACTAACCAGCATGTTCTCTGTTCAAGGTTGCATCAGGTCACAATCTCTCCTACTGTCGTCATGCAAAGCAGCCAGCGTGAGCGAATGTTATGCTGTATGCTTTGTCACTGTGCATTAGCCCTTCTGCCAAACATGTAAAGCCTGTAATGTGTCTAATGCAACATGACCGTTCTGGCATTTCCTATGGCTGTGATTCTGTGTGAATGTGACAACTCCTCACCGACCACCCGCTGCCTTTTCATTTGTTAGCATACCTGAGGGGAAATAAATCACTTGGTAATCTCAGAAGCCCCTAAAAATCCCTTACCAACTAAAAGAGCTGGTATTTCTCAAAAGGAAGTAGTGAGATGGCGTTGAAGCAGAGAGAAAATGGTGATGAGAGTAAAAGAGCAAAGGTATTAAAGTTGATCACAGGTAATCTTAAAACTGCACAACAGCCATTATTGTCAAACTGATACAAAATGTTTAAAAATTGACCAACATAGCATATTATGGTGGTGAATGTTCAATATATGATCTAGCCCTTCTAGCACACAACTTAGGTATGACAACGAAGCCTCTTTTTTTGGACAGGGGCATGTGGAAATCGGTCAGAATATCTGAAATTCCTGAATTTACTGCCTGTTGACAGCATATAATTTGATCACAAACTAACTGCCTCGAGCTGATGTTTCAAGCCGATTTCCATAAAATGAATCACTATTAGTCCTTTTAGACTCATTCGTCTGCTAGCACCACGCACACACCTACAAAACACACATTGTATCAAGTAAAAAGGACCTCAGGGTTGAAGAAGACAAAGAACAGACCTGCCATATAGGCATCTCAAATTAACCCACCCCCAACAGACTCTCTAGGGTTCACTTATTAGGGCCTCAGCAACAAGTAAAAGCCATTTTTGTATGGCAGTCAGCTCCCTTACAACGCTTTCAACCCACACATCTTCAAAGCTTAGATCGCAATTAAAGACTACATCCTCAATTGCAGAAAAAAGAAAATGAAGCATTCAAAAAGCTATTCTTTAGGGGCCCGTATGACAAAGGACTATTCAGATTAAAAATATTTACCAAAAGAAATTATATTTTTTTAACTTTTTTGTACTAACACTCTTACTGGCAGCTGCAAGCATCATCAAATTTTGCAAAATATTTAAACAAAAAAAGTTGTTATTTAGTTAAGTTATATATATATCTGTGTGTGTGTGTGTGTGTGTGGTGTGTGTGGTGTGTGTGGTGTGTGTGTGTGGTGTGTGTGTGTTCATTTAATTAATTATAAGATTGACCGTGATTAAAAGCTTGATATTTGCAAACATTTTTTAATCTGAACATTTGTTTTCAACAAGCATAAATTGAAAAGAAAACATCACTAAAATACTATAATATACACTCATCTAAAGGATTATTAGGAACACCATGCTAATACTGTGTTTGACCCCCTTTCGCCTTCAGAACTGCCTTAATTCTACGTGGCATTGATTCAACAAGGTGCTGAAAGCATTCTTTAGAAATGTTGGCCCATATTGATAGGATAGCATCTTGCAGTTGATGGAGATTTGTGGGATGCACATCCAGGGCACGAAGCTCCCGTTCCACCACATCCCAAAGATGCTCTATTGGGTTGAGATCTGGTGACTGTGGGGGCCATTTTAGTACAGTGAACTTATTGTCATGTTCAAGAAACTAATTTAAAATGATTCGAGCTTTGTGACATGGTGCATTATCCTGCTGGAAGTAGCCATCAGAGGATGGGTACATGGTGGTCATAAAGGAATGGTCGTGGCATTTAAACGATGCCCAATTGGCACTAAGGGGCCTAAAGTGTGCCAAGAAAACATCCCCCACACCATTACACCACCACCACCAGCCTGCACAGTGGTAACAAGGCATGATGGATCCATGTTCTCATTCTGTTTACGCCAAATTCTGACTCTACCATCTGAATGTCTCAACAGAAATCGAGACTCATCAGACCAGGCAACATTTTTCCAGTCTTCAACTGTCCAATTTTGGTGAGCTCGTGCAAATTGTAGCCTCTTTTTCCTATTTGTAGTGGAGATGAGTGGTACCCGGTGGGGTCTTCTGCTGTTGTAGCCCATCCGCCTCAAGGTTGTGCGTGTTGTGGCTTCACAAATGCTTTGCTGCATACCTCGGTTGTAACGAGTGGTTATTTCAGTCAAAGTTGCTCTTCTATCAGCTTGAATCAGTCGGCCCATTCTCCTCTGACCTCTAGCATCAACAAGGCATTTTCGCCCACAGGACTGCCGCATACTGGATGTTTTTCCCTTTTCACACCATTCTTTGTAAACTCTAGAAATGGTTGTGCGTGAAAATCCCAGTAACTGAGCAGATTGTGAAATACTCAGACCGGCCCGTCTGGCACCAACAACCATGCCACGCTCAAAATTGCTTAAATCACCTTTCTTTCCCATTCTGACATTCAGTTTGGAGTTCAGGAGATTGTCTTGACCAGGACCACACCCCTAAATGCATTGAAGCAACTGCCATGTGATTGGTTGATTAGATAATTGCATTAATGAGAAATTGAACAGGTGTTCCTAATAATCCTTTAGGTGAGTGTATAACATGCATAACAAAAGTATTATTGCCATGAGTGTTATTATTATTATTATTATTATTTCCATGGCGACGCATCAGGAGCCACAATAGCGCTGTATGGCAGATGTTTCGCTTTTATTTTGTTTTTCCCTTTTTTATTCAAAATATTCACAAACTTGTTGGCTGTCATCAACTACCTGATATTCCCATTCTCAAATACATGTAAGTGAATGTGTTTTGTTGTTGAAAAAACGTTATAATGATCATCTTAGTTGATCTATAATGCGCGACTGACACAGTCTAGAGCCCATAGTATGTGTATAACCAGTATTTGAATTTCCATGCATGACAATAAAAATCTTGAATCTTATCTAACATTTTTCAATTCATGTTGAGAACAGCTTAAAATGTGAAATAGGTTATACCCGCATGATGTCAGCATGAGGATAACAGGAAGCGACAGTTATGTAACACAACAACAGTGTTTCCTACAGAATTCTGTTCTTAGAATAGCGGTGCAGGAAACACAGCATAACCATCCGCAAAGCAATGATTGTATAGAGTAAAGTGCATCTACAGAAATTCATCCACTACAGCCTCACCTCAAACTGACAATTTAGAACACTTTATATATTTGTACTAAAGTATTTATGCTATTCATGATATGTAGTTTTGCCTGTTCACTGAATTCACTAAATCATAATGTACGGGGACACATTAAACTAATCAAAAGTGACAGTAAAGACATTTATAATGCTACAAAGGTTTTCTACACCAAATAAATGCTTTTCTTTTGAATGTTCTATTCATCAGAGAATCACGAAAAAAAAATTTTGCACCAAAATTAAGCAGCTTTCAACATTGATAATCAGAAATGTTTCTTGAGCAGCAATATTAGAATGAGTTCTGAAGGATCATGTGACACTGAAGACTGGAGTAATGATGCTGAAAATTCAGCTTTGATCACAGGAATAAATCACATTTTAAATTGTAATAATATTTCACAATATCACTGTTTTTACCGACCCTAAACTTTTAATCGGTAGTGTATTTCTTACACTACTGCCTCGATCAAAACATTTGCAATGGTCAAAACTCTATCTAACTAATCTGTTCACAAAACAGACAAGCGAGCGCAAGTGCTGGCGATTGTTGACGGCCCGCATCAAGGACATTAAGAAAAGCCTTGTCCCTCTGGGTTAAGAGTGCATTAGTTTGCAGTGAAATCCCACTTTCCCCTGAGGCAAACACTAGAGCTCTAAACAAATCCATTCCTATCCTCTACATGACATCTACATTAAAACACACAGAGCATGGTGAAGAGGGTGCATGGCTACATGCTGCGGGGATGGTCGATGTTCAAGTGCATTAGCAATGTAATATTAGCACTTGGAAGGGAGACGAAAGGATGGAGAAGAGTGGCATGAACAAACGTCCATCAGCAGATGCTGTTGAAGCGTCTGATGGGTCAAAGGGGTGAGACATGCGAAGTTAAGTAGATTAACACAAACAGTCTACGACAAGCATATACTGCAACAGGCAAAATCAAAATCTCACAGTGTTGTGTGGCCCAGCAAAGAGAGCCGACATATGTTTATTGCTCAACATGAGCTTGCCGGGCAGCTAAAAACCGCTCCAATTAGACCTGCCTGCATCAGAATCCTTGATTACGTACTTTCTGGAAAGCTCACTGGCATAAAAACATCACGTAAGCAGCATTAATAAGTCTGTTGAGACTGCATGGACTACAAATGAGAGAAACAAGGATGAGATTCATAAACAATTTAACATAGCGGTTCCAGTTATTTAATGATTCCACTAACAATTCTTACTACTTTTTGTTTAGTATACACTTAATGATTTAAACATTTGTTCATGAGTCAGCCTGCACGGGTCACACTTTATGAACACTGCCCGCAACAAGCGAGCACATTGCAATAGTTAGAAGTTGTGTCTAATTATTATCTTTTTCAGTTCAATATTTCTCAACTTCACTTACTCATCCGCTGTAGATTCAGAAGCAGGGAAACAACACATTTTCAGAGTATTTTACTGCAGTATTTTTAGTACAGTGCTCAAGTACGGGGCCCCTTAAGGCACATGGTGATGGAAAAATATGATATGGGAACCAAAAAAATGTATGCTTTCGAGTTTCTTGGGGGAATGCAAAACTTTTGCAAGATAAATATTTTTTTCATCACCATGTCCCTTTAGAGGCGTTAATGGAAGCAAAATCATTTGTGCTAGTTTTTATTATTAAAGGGGTCTTATAATGCCACTTTTTACAAGGCGTAAAATAAGTCTCTGATGTCTGAGTGTGTATGTGAAGTTTTAGCTCAAAATACCCCAGAGATAATTTTTTATAGCATGTTAAAATTGTCACTTTTTGAGGGTGAACTAGGGATGCGCCAATCCGATACTGTTGTAGCCTACAGTAGATTTAGCTACGTCTCAATGTAATATTACGTCTCTACTAATAATAATAACAATTATGCCTAGATCGTTGCTTATTTTTCACTTGATCTTTTTTTATAAACAATGTTTACTTTTAAACAGCATACAGCCTTTAAATGTTTATGTATTATTTACTTATAATGATTATCATCATAAATAATAAACTCATTGAATTTAATTACATTTTTAAAAAAATTGTTAAATAAAAAAAAAAATAAAAAAATTGAGTTACCGAAATTGGTACAGAGTACCGTAAAATTTTTATGGTATTGGTACCGACTACTGGAATTTTGGTACCGTGACATCCCTAACCCCTACTATGTATTTTTACAACAAAAGTGCATTAACACTGTAAGTTGTTAACATTCATTATTATTGTAATGTTTTTTTGTCTTTTGGAGGAGGCATGGCTTTGGAGAGAGAGCGCTCTGAAGGGAGGGTGGGATCTTATGCATTGCTATTGCTATTGCTATCCTCAACGAAAATTGCCTACCCTACCTTTAACTAACTAATAATAATAATAATAACAAATGGGACCTTATTGTTAAGTCTTCCTATTATTCCTGTGGTAAAACAAAGTTAACATGCAATGAGAAGCAGCATCGTGTGACATAAAACGAGAAACCTGCACGGTCATTCCACCTAAATAACTGTTCCTTATCTGGCATGGGTCTGTGAAGCTGATGGAACACCCGCACAGAATTTTTATTTCCCTTCCCAGCAGCCTATTTCCCTCAGCCTCCACTCAATCTCTGGCTGAAACAGAGGTGCCTGAACTCTAAAGGTGTCATTACAACAGGAGAGATGAGGCATGAATAAGAAGAGCAAAAAAAAAAACTGTGCGAAAGATAGGCCAAGACAATGAGAGAGAGGGAGACTGATGAAGTATGAGAAAAGAGACTGCATGAAAGGGAACAAGGGGGTGAGAGCAAGAAAATCGAACAAGAGAAGATCTATACATATCATCATACAATGTAATAATGATGTAATTAGCCAAAGAGTTCAGCCAATGGCAATATTTTGGTCTAAATGAGAGTATACATTATCATCAAAGTTCCTGTCCTGCAAGTGCTGACATCTGCAGACAGTTGACTATTTATTAAATCTAATAAAAGCACTGAACAGTGGCACTTCAAATAAAAAATGACCCCTTCTCGAGTCTGTTTCAGTACAGACAATAAGCTTTCTATATTCTCACTGAAACATGGGCTCAGTCTAAGTAGTGATGTATTGTCGACTTAGTAAGTCATTTGTTGATGGAGGTTCAGATCTGTGCCGCCTGCGTATGATTTTCCTTAAACCAGAAATCTACTAATTCACTGAAATTAGAGTCGTATAAAACCAGACACATCTGGAAGCCGGAAACAGCAGACTATAAACAACAACAAAGATACATGAGCTTAAAAAGCATTATATGAACGGAAGCTCATAAGAACAAAAGGAAAAAAAGAGGAGGAAAATATTGAGATATAAGTCCTTTATTTACAAAAAAATATACATGCCATAATAATATAAAATGAAAAAGTGTAGTGCGAATTATTTCTGTAAAATATACCAAATTCAATTTTCACAATCAACGCTAGTCAATGTATGTCAATTAGCATTAGCCACTGCTTAGGAGTACATTAAATCAAAATGCATAATTTAGCACAAAATTAAAGTTGTCACGTAACTGCAGTTTCAGAAAGAAATAAGCTTCACAACTACAGCTTTTTCATGTTAGTGCTAACGGAATAAACCTTACAAGTGCTTTATTGATTCACATGTAATGCCACATCTTATGAATCCCCATCCAACACTTTAACACATTACCTCATTTAGCCAAAGGGCTTTGTTGAGGATAAACAGTTTCATTTGCACCCAAGAGCTGACCAGGAATTCCCAAGCAATTTGCTCTTTGTTGTGTTAGAGTAAATTGCTGAAAAACGTGTGTATAAAGTACACACTTGGCATTATCAAGTGTGCAGTTCCTCATGGGGAGTATTTGTTCATGACGGAGGCTTTCAGTGTGCATCTCTGAGCCATTTAAAGTGCTGAAGAGAAGATGTGTCTTGTGTTTGTCTCAAAAGACATGGAACGGAATAAAGTCCGTCCCTAGAGAGATTGTCTCTAAAGAGGCCGCTGCTAATTGTCTGCAGTATGCAGCATGTTGCTCCTATTAATTTCACCCTTCCATAGCGACTCTGATAGAGGTCCAATTTGACCAAATATTATGCAAAACAGTATACAGACTTAAAGTAATATGTGCAAAATTATGTTGTTATTAAGGCACAAAGTAAAAAACACCATGTTAATTATGACATCATCTCACCAAAGTTCTAAAGTGTGTGCATGTCAGCTTGTGTATAAAACGATCTGTTCCACTCAAACACTTCACTTGTCTTCTGTAACTATCTGTTTCTCAATTGCTTTCTCACTTCTAGACAATAAAACAGTCCTATACAGATAAGGCCAAGTTGCACTGCATGCAAGTGTCACAAGAGCCACCTCTGATGTGGGTTATCAGACCATAGGAGTAAGTGTTGAATGACCAATACGTCAAACTATAGAGTCAGTTGAGATAAAAAGCCGGTCTATTTATGTCAGGCAACAGCCATGCAATTACTAACTTACTGCAATGCTCCAACCATGCATTAACAAAGAAAAAATTTGAAAAAATTTAGAGGCTCACAGTAATGTGAATTAGGACCTTATGAGTGGGTTGCACCAACAATAATCAATCTTAAATCTAGATTAAATCAAGGTTTATCTAATAATTCTGTTGCACCAAACTTTAAACCTTGTTTAAAAATAAGCAGGTTTACATTTAAACCATCATTTTGATCCTGGATTTAATTTATGTAGGCAATGTTTGGTTGTAAAGATGAGGAAGTATGGTGAATAAAGAGAACAAAGAGGTCTACGTCGACCAAAGTAATATGAAATGCATTCGAGGTAAGAAGCGACCTAAAACTAAAACTGAATCATTAGTTCATTAGCACAAAAGTGGTACAGTGAGGAGGAAAAGTACATTTTCAAAAGCATTTCCAAGCTCGCAAAGTAAATAAATGGGACGTGCTTCATTAATATCTCTCCAGAACAGCTGTTTGGATTAAACAAACAGATATCACTGGCTTCTACTCAAATGGTAATAATAAAAGTAAAATGTATCACCTAAACAGATCTAGAATGAACACATATTTCTGCACTCATTTTCCTTTTAATCTCCAAACAAAGATGGAGAAAAAGGAAATACATATGCTCTGAACATCTACTGTACAGATAAAAAAGGAAACAATGTTTACCGCTGGAATTTTGAGGTTTAGAAAATGTTTATGAGACTCATTGACTTAATCACTGACCTACCAAAGAGCTACAACAATCTTAAAGAAATGCAATGTGGGGTTCGGACACTAATTCCACACCTCATTCTTGATCACAGTAATCATAAACCCTCCCAATGACAACAGCAAGTTTTCAGATACTAAGCACTTCAAATGATCCTTCAGCTTGTTAAGTGATAAATACTGTTACCGCCTAACTGTCAAAAGAATAAATAAATAATTTATCTGGCAATGACGCTAATGTAATAAGCCTAAGAACTGACCTTCCTCAGGGCCTGGCACCTTGTTTATTTCATAACATTTTAATTCCTCTTTACAACCTGTAAGAAAACTTGCAGGATTATCCTCATAATACGCCAATGGAAACAATAAGAGCTTTCATGATGACATCCCAGGTGAAAAAGACATACTAAATGTATTAAAAAGGTATTATAGTATATATTTGTATTGTACTAAAAACATACTCAAGCACATTTTTAATGCAATTGGGATACATGATCCGGAGGAGACTAAGGGCACGTAAAACCTGAATAAAACAGACCTGTATTTCCTCATAGGCCTCGTCGACGGTGGTGACTTGGTGCTGTTCGTGTAAGGCTGGCTCATCACAGAAGAAACACACCAAGCTCTTGTCACTTAAGCAGAAGAGCTTGACCTTTTCATGGTCCTTGCATGGGTACGAGTTCCTCTGGGCGTTGAGGATGGCGTCCAGAGGGAAAGCGGCGTACCTCTCTACGATGTTGGAGAGCTTCAGGCTCGGGGATAAAAGGGGATCGGCGAAGGTCCTCCTGCACTCAGGGCAGTCTCGCGTGCCGTGATGCTCCTGTCTGCTCCAGTGCTCAGTGATGCACTTACGGCAGAAGTAGTGCTCGCAGCCGAAACTGACCGGGTCTTGATAAATGCTCAGACAAATGGAACACAAGAGCTCGTCCTTCAGACAGCAAGCCATTTGAATCTATGGAGGGGTCGGTCATGCACTGTGCAGGCGGCAGGATGCACAAACCCTGAGTCTCTAAACCAGCTGGGCTTCCTAAATGGGCTTTGTGAGTCTTGAAAATGGTCCTCTCCTGAATTAGATGAAATGTTCTAGAAAGGAAAAGCAGAAATCGAGAGGATAAGCAAGATGGTACACTAAGTTTATAAATGCTTTAGAAATGGACTTTGCCCTAAATTATCATGCAATGATGAGCAAATGCGGATAAATCTTCCACTGAATGAAAGCAGACAAGAACATTTTTATATTCCTTAATTAAAGGAGATTTGCCTAAAAAATCTGATTATTTACTACCCTCATTCTGCAGGATTTAATAGGACCTTATCAAGCCCATTAAAAACATAATTACATTTTCATTTAAGAATCGGAAACGATATTCCCTGGCTAATTAAAGACATTCATTCATTTTTTGCAGACTGTCACTCCGTCACCATTTACTTCACAAGGATTCAAAGGAATCTTGTATGGAGGCCCAAACCTGCAGAAATTTAAAATAAAATTGAATAAATTAGCAAATTGAATAAAAGGAAAATAAAGCAATAAACAACTTTTCTATTTAATTAGCTTTATATAACTACACATTTTATTCACCTTTACTTTTATTCTTTTTATTTATTTCCCTATTATTATTATTATATGCATTTATTTATTTCTGCAGGTTTGGGATTCCATAATCTTGTCAAACGCATTAAAAGAACATATTAAATAATTAAGAATATTGCATTTAAAATTCTAAAACTATTCAAAATGATAATTAAAGACATTAATTTATAAAACAGGAGTTAATTTATACAAGCTGTCACTCAGTCACCAAACACATTTATATAAAAGTAGTATATAAGTTTATTGCCATATCAGCATCACTGGCTATTACATGGCAGATACATATGAAACTTTTAACAACATCATTTCATAAATACAATAAAAAAATTATTTTATGAAATAATAATACAAAAAGAAGAATGTACAAAATGGCACTTTTCAATAAAAACTTTTCAAATAAATTTAAAGAATGTAATATCTGACATTTTAATTGCTTATCTTTATAAGGTTATACAGATTATACAGCCACCATAGAGTTGAACTGAAGTTAATTGGATCTTATCACGTCCATTTAAATCAGCGGTATACAAATCAGAAAGCTCCTGTACACCATGGCAATTGCACAAAAGTTACGAGCATCACTGCTTTGTTTAAAAAAAGCAGCTTTTTAACCATTTCTCCTCTCTTTCTCCATAATTTTCTTCTTGTTGTTTATCAAAGCCGGCTGCTAAATAATTAGCCAGCTAGCAGGATGTGTAAACAGGTTTGCCTCTGAATTCAATCCTCTGAAAAAACTGACATTATCACTTCATTCACTTACCCTAAACGGTCCTGACGCGTTATAAACTGGAAACAGACGACTGTCACATTATTGAAAGAGCGGGTCGTTGTTTTAATTAGACATTTTCTTCACGTCAGACTCATCAAAGCTGAAGCGACCGACCGCACGCGCAGCTCTTGACAATCCCACTGCTCTAAACTCGATCCAGAGGCGCACAGCAACGGAACGAACCAACTTCACACAGGGGGGAACACACAAATTGATGATAAGCTAATACAGCTCTCTCGGGATATTTATTCGTGCTATAAGGAAATTAAGTACAGTACATACTTTTAATTTGTGTTCATCATCTGGACTGGATTCGTGAGGAATATAAAACATTTTTACACGGATGACGGGTAAATCCCTCCCGCTGCTGTGATGGTACAGCTCCGGCTTCCTCATCACAGGCGTATGATAACATGAGGGTGATTGCTCGCACTCTGCTGGCGTTTATTTGTAGTAGGTCGACACAAAACACAAATGTGTTTTTTTTATTCAGAATAGTATTCAGTTATTTAATTCTATGTCACTCCAAAAATGATCAGTATCAAAGCAAGTTTAGATTTTTTTTATCTGTAGTGGAAATTGCCATAGACCTCAGTGCAACTTGGTAAAAGTGCATTATATTCTCATGAAGCCTGTTAAAACATATACAGAATAAAATTATTATTATATGTATCTATATAGTTTTATCTATCTATCTTTGACCCGTCGAGGCATGGACTCCACTAGACCCCTGAAGGTGTGCTGTGGTATCTGGCACCAAGATGTTAGCAGCAGATCCTTCAAGTCCTGTACATTGCGAGGTGGGGCCTCCATGGATCGCACTTGTTTGTTCAGCACATCCCACAGATGCTCGGTTTGAGATCTGGGGAATTTGGAGGCCAAGTCAACACCTCAAACCATACCTGAACCATTTTTGCTTTGTGGCAGGGCGCATTATCCTGCTGAAAGAGCCACAGCCACCAGGGAATACCATTTCCATGAAAGGGTGTACATGGTCTGCAACAATGTTTAGTGGTACGCGTCAAAGCAGAACATTTCCCAGCAGAACATTGCCCAAAGCATCACACTGCCTCCGCCGGCTTGCCTTCTTCCCATAGTGCATCCTGGTGCCATGTGTTCCCCAGGTAAGCGACGCACACGCACCTGGCCATCCATGTGATGTAAAAGAAAACGTGATTCATCAGACCAGGCCACCTTCTTCCACTGCTCTGTGGTCCAGTTCTGATGCTCACGTGCCCACTGTTGGCACTTTCAGTGGTGGACAGGGGTCAGCATAGGCACCCTGACTGGTCTGCGGCTATGCAGCCCCATACGCAACAAACTGTGTATTCTGACACCTTTCTATTAGAAACAGCATTAACTTCTTAAGCAGATTGAGCTACAGCAGCTCGTCTGTTTGATCGGACCACACAGGCCAGCCTTCGCTCCCCACGTGCATCAATGAGCCTTGGCCGCCCATGACCCTGTCGCCATTGTTTCTTCCTTGGAGCACTTTTGATAGATACTGACCACTGCCGACCGGGAACACCCCACAAGAGCTGCAGTTTTGGAGATGCTCTGACCCAGTCGTCTAGCCAAACTATAACGATAACGGCACAGAGAAACGATATAAAGATTTTTTCCAGATGATGAACGATAATAAAAACATTAACAGCCAATCAGAATCCATCCTGCTCTAAAGAGCTCGAGCATTTAAAGGGATAGTTCACCCCAAAATGGAAATTCTGTCATCATTTACTCACCCTCAAGTTGTTCTAAACCTGTATGAATTTATTCCTTCTGCTGAAGTCAAGTTAAGTCGTCAACTTTATTTATATAGCGCTTTTTACAATGCTGATTGTTTCAAAGCAGCTTCACAGTGTTAAACAGGAAAATAATGCAACAGATTTTGAATTGGCTGTACAGCCGCTCTGGAGAAAACGGTGATGTTATCCAGCTAATTTCAATTATCATATAGTGTCAATGTGGGCAGATCAGTAATTTAGTTTAGTAATTGAATTTATTTGGATATTTCGTCGAAAATTTAGTGTCCCCAACTGAGCAAGCCAAGCCAAAGGCGACAGTGGCAAGGAACCAAAACTCCATCAGGTGGCATAATGGAGAAAAATAAACCTTGGGAGAAACCAGGCTCAGTCGGGGTGCCAGTTCTCCTCTGGCCAATTAACAAACAGTGTATGATTATTATTCTGGCAGCCTTACAGGTCAGAAGACATATTAGATGACTTCATATTAGATAACAAGTCATATTAGATCTGAATATTCGAAAGAGGCATCACGCCGGAGACTGGTTTATTGATGACGTGTCGATTAAACAATTATTAAACAGGAATATTCGAAGGATCGGAGTCATCACACCGGAGACAGGTTTAATGAGGATGTCGTGTCGATGAGGCAATTTCAGAGGGGAGACTAATTGGCACGGTCTCTGCAGACACTTCAGGGATGAGTTGGTCCTGTCTGGGCGCTGGTCCACCATCTGATCTGGATACGGCCCGGATCCGGCTGACTGCAGTAAACCTCGGGATAAACAGAGAGACTAACATTAGCGTAGATGCCATTCTTTTTATGATGTAACGAGTACATCAGGTGTTATGGGAAGTGTTCCCGGTTCTGGCTGACCTAGTTAAATGATTGTTTTAGGCTGCATTAACTGATTTGAATGATATAAATTAAAAATGTTTTATGTGTATGCCATAGTAAAGAGATGTGTTTTTAGTCTAGATTTAAACTGACAGAGTGTGTCTGCTTCCCGAACAATGCTAGGAAGGCTGTTCCAGAGTTTCGGTGCTAAAAGGATCAACCGCCTGCAGTTGATTTTGATATTCAAGGTATTATCAACAGGCCAGAGTTTAGAGAGCACAATAGACGTGATGGAATATAATGCGTTAAGAGCTCGCTCAAGTACTGGGGAGCTAAACCATTTAGTGCCTAGTAAGTAATTAGCAAGATTTTAAAATGTATGCGATGTTGACAGAACCGGGCTAATATGGTCATAGAAAACTCGAGCTGCTGCGTTTAGGACCAGCTGCAGTTTATTTATTAAGCGAGCAGGGCAACCACCCAGTAGAGCAATAATCTAGCCTTGAGGTCATGAACGCATGAACTGTTCAGCATTTTGCATTGAAAGCATGTGCCGTAATTTAGATATATTTTTGAGGTGGTAGAATGCAGTTTTACAGATGCTAGAAACGTGGCGTTCAAATGAAAAGCCACTGAACACAAAAGAATATATTTAGAAGAATATGGGTTACTAAACAGTTTATGGGTCCCATTGACTTCCATAGTATGGAGATAAAAAATACTACAGAAGTCAATGGAGTCCATCAACTGTTTGGTTACCAACATGTTGTATAACATTATTGTGGGCCATACAGGTTTGCAGAACTACAGGTCAACTGCCTGACTGAATTAGTCAAAGCTCTTTCCAATAAATGCCCATGTAATTGGCACACTGTGTTGTTTTCTCCTTTACTTCATGCACCCACATTTCCCGACACTGGCCTCACATCTCTCTTCAGACGCTGACCTCTGACCACCAACCCTCTCGCTGAGTTATTCTGGTGCTCGTGGTTTGACTTGTGCCACACATTTAACAACATTGACAACACTTACTGTATCACTAAAAGAAATAAGGATGCATTCCTCACCTGTCCCCACTTTACAAGAAGAACATATAAAATGTATGAATCAGCAGTTTATGAAGTTGTAGACATCAATGCAAACCTTGTTTATCTCTGTAGTTTCGGTGTGAAAATCTGAGCTCCTGTGGTTTACATTCATTGTTTGCACCTTGCAGTGCAATCCGTATCTCCAGTGCAACACACCATGTGTTCATTATGAAAGTGTGCAACAAGATACTATCAGAATTCATTCATAGCTTGCATACATTTCATTGGAGAACTGGCGTGCTGTTAATGGGCAGGTCATCCGTTTGCTTCCCTGCCTCAAGTTGATGTCAGGATTTCCTGTCACAGAGCAGCGCAAACAAGCCATTTCCCACAAACTGAACGATATTTCTGTTGTTTGCTCACTCTTAATCATAACACCTGTGCTTTAAACACATTGCTGTGGTTTCACAACAGGGATGGATTCGAACGGAGAACAGTTTACTAAAATGACTCACCTCAAGCACCCGGGCTTTCTGAAAACTGTGAACTTTTAGAAAACAAACTTGTGTACTATTTAATTTGTCCAACAGCGGCCATTCATGCAATCACAGAATTTTTCTTCTTCTTCTGAAACCATGATATAGAATTTCATTTCCATTATTCTGTGATAGAAATGATGCCCTAAAATGAGGCATTTAATCTGTGTAAAAACGGATTTACACAAAATAAATTTAGATTTATGCAAAATGTGTCGAAAGTGACATACATTGCCTTAGCTATAGATTTAAACTGATTTGATCATGCATTGTCAGCAGAAGCTCTACTTCTTGGATTTTCATATTGCAAAACTGAAAGTCTGGGACTGTGACGAGGGTAAAACAAGATGCATTATAAAGTAAAACTATGCATAAAAAGATGTTGAAAATAAAACATAAATAAAGAGAAAATAAATAGAATTAAAAAAATATATATAAAATTAATTTAAAAAAAGTTACTTTTTGTGCTACCGGAATCACAATAAATATTTAAATAATTCATATAGATGACCATCATTTTTATTTAATGTTTAATGTATACTTATTTAAAAATAATATTTTATGATGTATTTTCAGTCAAGGGTAAAACAATATCTATACCTAAAAAGACATTGAAAATAAAACAGAAATAAATGAAAAAGAAAATAAATGGATTTTTAAAAAAGGTACAGTAATTATAATAAATATTGAAATCATTCATATAGATGACCATAATTTTTATTTACATTTTTTTAATTGGATAATTATTTTTATTTGATTTAAAAATAATACTATACATAAAAAAGATTGTATATATATATATATATAATAAATAAATTATTATTATTATTATTATTATTTTGAGCTACAGGAATCACATTGAAATAATTTATATAGATGATTATAATTTTTTAATTAGATCATTATTTTACTTAATTTAAAAATAATATTTAATGATGGTTTTTCATATTGAAAGACTGAAAGTCTGGGTCTGTGACGAGGGTAAAACACAATCTATACTTAAAAATAGTACAGAAAATAAAACAGAAATAAATGAAAAATATAATTATTTTTATTTTAAATATAATAAAAAATAAATGGTTATTTTTTTTAGCTACAGGAATCACAGTAAATATTGAAATCATTCGATGACCATTTTTTAAATTTTACTTCATTTAATAACAACATTTTTTTTTTTTGGCAAAAAATCTGTCACAAGTGTTCACACCCCAGTATTCCCCAACTGGATTTCAATGGTGTTACTGTGTCCAAAAGAGTGTGTGTACATTATAATACTTACATTCCTCTGCTCCAATTCTGAATAAGTGATTACTCAATGAGCTACAAATGAAAACCATTTCCTGAAGCAGTCCCACAACAAACACACTGTGGCTTATACTGAAGACTTTGTTCCACGCTCAGAAAAAGCAATCAGCTCAATCGACGTGGGAGTTCAGCAACCATCAAACCAGCGGTGCAGGAGGGCATGATCAATATTTAATCAGCTCCTAAAGAGATACTTCTCCATGATTCCTTAAGTCTGTTAACAGCTGCATTGATCCACCGCTGGAGGCTGTCCTCCGGCCTCATATTAAACATACTAACATCTTAAACCGCTTTTTGTGCTGGTGGTCGTCCAACAGCATCTATATAATGGATGTTCCAGTGAGGAGTTTCCACAGTCTGGTCTTGACTACACTGTAGTTTCCACAGTTGTCAGTCTATGATGAAATATCTAAATCAAAGCAAATCACGCTGAATAAAATATGACCAGGCTTTAGACTTGAGGTAGATTCCTGTGCAAAACTCTCTGGCATATTACCAAGGCATTGCTAGGTCACTCAAATTATTTTTTTTACCCCCGTTTTATTGTCCACATGGGGAAAAATCTTCTGTCCAAACTTGTGTAACATACTGTAAGCAATAGTAATAGCTTGCCTAATAGAAAAAATAATATAGAACGATATTGTGTTTTATAAGAGTATATACAAAATGTTACAATGACAAAAATTCATTTACAAGTTTAAAAAGCATTTAAAAACATAAAAAAATTATTATATACATATCTTTGGCAATATACTTGGAAGTGCAATATATACAGTATGTTGACTTTTACAAAAGTTTTGGACGACCTGGGGTTTAACAGAAGGCTCTACTATTCATCTCACGTAACCCCAAAAACACATTCAGAGTCTATATTATCATTGGAAAACTATAGGTCAGTAAAACACTTTGTAGATTTGCAAGGGAGGTAGAGAAAATAACCACTGGGTGGCGCTTGCTTCATACATCTAAACATCTATTTATTATTCATTAAAGGGATAGTTCACCCAAAAGTAAAAACTCTATCATCCTTTACAGAACACAAAAGAAGATATTTTGAAGAATGTGAGTATTCCCTTAAGCAGGGGTGTCCAAACTCGGTCCTGGAGGGCCACTGTCCTGCAGTTTAGCTCCAACTTGCCTCAACATATCTGCTTAGAAGTTTCTAGTATCCCTAATAAGACCTAGATTAGCTGGTTCAGGTGTGTTTAATTAGGGTTGGAGCTAATCTTTGCAGGACAGTGGATCAGGATTGGACACCCCTGCCCTAAAGGGACATGGTGATGGACAAAATATGAGATGGGGAAAAATACATTTAAATGCTTTTGTGTTCTCTCAGAAAAGTTTTGCATAGCGAGAAACTGAGTTCACTTTTGACTGGTTCATCTCTTATTGTGCCAATATAGTTTACAAACAGTGATAAAAAAAAAAAACACTTTAAATTAAATATTAAATATATATATATATATATATATATATATATATATATATATATATATATATATATATATATATATATATATATATATATATATATATATATATATTTTTTATTTTTTTTATTTTTTATATTTACAATATTTGATGTTTGTTTGGGGATTATTTTATGGATTATTTACTTTAGGCTACCAAAAGTCTTAGGTAGCCTAGTAATAATAATGTCTACTTTATTACTTTAACAGTTAAACTAATAAAGAGAAAAATACAAAAATGTGTGTGTATATATTACATGATACAAATGTTGTATTTTTGACCAGTTTTAACGTTTTATTACATTTTTGTTCCTGAAACCCACCCTTCTGCTGGGATCAGTATAATCCTGATTTTTTTAGATCCAAGCTATCCCAATCTTACTAAAAATTTTGAATACCACAAACTGTTGATTTGACCCTTAAAGACAAAGAAACTTGAAGGTGAGTAAATGATGACAATATTTCTTTTTGGGTGAACTATCCCTTTAAGTCTCAACAGGTGGAGTATTTTAGGGGTCAAAGACAATTACTAAATAAGTCCTCATAAAGCTTTATAACAATGAAACATAATGGATGTAAAGAATCTGCACTAGAGGTCGGCCAAAATGTCAGCAAGGCCAATATTTGGTATTCTATGTGATCATTGGTCGACTTTGTCGACTTTACCCGTTTGGTGAATTAGTTTTGAAGGACAGAGTTTTGGTGGCATGAAGTATGATGCAATTTTTTCTAGCTGGGCCAGCAATTACGTTTATGTGCAAGGTGCTATCATCAAATGATGCGAAATTAAATTAGCCTTCAGCCTTCAGATATAACTGAAAAACACTAATTAGTGCTAAAGTAGTAATGTGAGCTTATTAATCAACCTATGTGTTTTTTTTTATCCATTGCATTTAGGAATTTGCAAATGCATTTATTTAAACATACATTTTATCCGTATGTGTGTCATTTACTATCATCAAATGATGTGAAATGAAATCAGCCTAGATATGAGCATCGGATGCATAGATATGAAACCCTTAATTAGCACTTAATTAGCAGTAGTAATGTACGCTTGCATATCAGCCTTACATTTGAACCTTTTTAAAATAATGCAATAAATGTCTTTTTTAAATCTCTGTTTAACATTACATTGCATTCGGGCGTTTGGCAAATACATTTATCTAAACGTATACATTTTATCAGTTCGTCTGATTAGAAGGCACACGGGCCGCTCTCCTGCACTGACTGCAGAGCTTCCTTGCCGTCCTCTTGCTGGCAGGATATACAGACCTCCTCTTGAGAGAGCGGCACTGGAGCGTCAACATGGGGAGTCAGTGCAGATGGGTTCAGAGGGATGGAACAGGAAGCTGTCCCCGGGTTTAGCTGGCAGTTGAAGGTGGCCGTGATGCTGAGATTGACTAACGGGCTGGAGACGGATGACAGCTCTGGTAGGGACTCCTCCTGGCTGGTGCGTTCCAGCCAGTCGCTGATGCTGTGACTCTGGCTGGAGTCTGGCTGACTCTGGCTGTCTGATGAAGTCATGGAGGGCTCCTTCTGGCACTTGTTGGCGGGTAATAGATGCTGACAATCAGGTATGCCGCTCTCTGAAGAAACCTGCTCTAGCTGAAGAGATGGGGAAAGTGAAATGAGGATGTGTGGAATACTGTATCCCACAATGCAATGTGCCCATTTTCAAAACATTGGCTGCATTTGAAGTTGCATACTTCCTTACTATATAGTAGGTGAAAAACAGTATGTGACAAAAGTAGTATGTCCGAATTCACAGTAGGCAAAAAGTCTACTACTTCCTGTGAGATTCTGAAGTGTGCATACGATGGACACTTTACTATCCCATGAGGCCACGGGAGAGGATTTATGAATAGCAGTGAAGTGAGGTCACATGATAATGACAAAATGGCGAATGTAGTACGTCCAGATTACATTCATACTACACACATTCATACTATACAGAACATACTCTTTTAGCAGTCGTGAAGTAATTAAAAAATATGTACCTACTCAAGAGAGTATGCGATTTTGGACTCAGCTGTAATTTGATTGGATTAATGAAAAAAAAAAAAAAAAAAAAAGCACAAAAATCCTATTTATTTGTAATATGTTAAATGTATGACACTGAATTAAAGGGGTGGTTGATTGCCCCTTTTTACAAGATGTAAAATAGGTCTCTGATGTCCCCAGAGTGTGTATGTGAAGTTTTAGCTCAAAATACCCCACAGATAATTTTTTATAGCGTGTTAAAATTGTCATTTTTTGAGGGTGAGCAAAGACGCACCGTTCTGTGTGTGTCCCTTTAAATGCAAATGAGCTGCTGCTCCCGGCCCCCTTTCAGGAAGAGGGTGGAGCTTCAAGAGCTTGTGTTAGCAGCTCAGATTACCTCACGCAGACACGCACTGAAAATGTCAGAAACTGTTCAGCCTTTTATGTTCAAACCGGAGTCGGACAATGATGGAGAGACTCACTAAGTGACGATATGTAGAATGCAACAGGACGTTTCTGAATGGTTAGTTAATGAATTTATGTAGCTGATGTGGAGTTAAAATCAAGTCATCGATTAGCATGTTCTGTCATGATAATCTATAAACGCTCGTGTGGGAACTGTTGTAAGATGCACAGGCCAGAGAATATCTGCTGCATGAAGATTAAACTATACCGTTCTGTTTAATTACGGTTATAACTTGTGTTGTCATCTTGCTTTCATGACATGCTATTGCATTTGTGTTACGTGTTGTATCGCAATAAATGTAAAAAGACGGATGTGACAGCTTCAGCAGACTCCTAAATGTGCTTGTCTCATCTCAACATGGACTCACCCCCTTTGTTGCGTGTTCCCGGGTTGCGTATGTAAATTTTAGGGTTTGTGATGTCACCAACCCGGGAAGAAGCTCATTGTAGTCCCTACCAGCTGTTTGTTGTAGTCCTTAAAAAGTGATTTCTGTAAAAGTAAATATCTCCCTTTGCTTTGAACTTTGAATATGTAACGTGGAATTTAGGTCATGTGACAAATTAGCTTAGTAAACTACTGTTTGAAGAATTTGTTGTTGTAGATAAGGTAAACCAAATAGACAAACTTCGAAATAGAATATGAGAATTACTACTCTTTCTATTTCTGCTATATAAAATTAAGCTTGTTCCTTTATAATGGAAGAAAACAAGATATACAGGTGCTGGTCATATAATTAGAATATCATCAAAAAGTTGATTTATTTAACTAATTCCATTCAAAAAGTGAAACTTGTATATTATATTCATTCATTACACACAGACTGATATATTTCAAATGTTTATTTCTTTTAATTTTGATGATTATAACTGACAACTAAGGAAAATCCCAAATTCAGTATCTCAGAAAATTAGAATATTACTTAAGACCAATACAAAGAAAGGATTTTTAGAAATCTTAAAAATCTTGTATGAACATGAAAAGTATGAGCATGTATGCTCTATTAATGTGCTTGGACACAGAGCTCTGTGAACAGCCAGCCTCTTTTGCAATGACCTTTTGTGTCTTGCCCTCCTTGTGCAAGGTGTCAATGGTCGTTTTTTGGACAACTGTCAAGTCAGCAGTCTTCCCTGTGATTGTGTAGCCTACAGAACTAGACTGAGAGATCATTTAAAGGCCTTTGCAGGTGTTTTGAGTTAATTAGCTGATTAGAGTGTGGCACCAGGTGTCTTCAATATTGAACCTTTTCACAATATTCTAATTTTCTGAGATACTGAATTTGGGATTTTCCTTAGTTGTCAGTTATAATCATCAAAATTAAAAGAAATAAACATTTGAAATATATCAGTCTGTGTGTAATGAATGAATATAATATACAAGTTTCACTTTTTGAATGGAATTAGTGAAATAAATCAACTTTTTGATGATATTCTAATTATATGACCAGCACCTGTATACCTGTATACCTGTATACCTGTATATATGTATAATATATATATATATATATATATATATATATATATATATATATATATATATATATATATATATATATATATATATATATACACACACTCACCTAAAGGATTATTAGGAACACCTGTTCAATTTCTCATTAATGCAATTATCTAATCAACCAATCACATGGCAGTTGCTTCAATGCATTTAGGGGTGTGGTCCTGGTCAAGACAATCTCCTGAACTCCAAACTGAATGTCAGAATGGGAAAGAAAGGTGATTTAAGCAATTTTGAGCGTGGCATGGTTGTTGGTGCCAGACGGGCCGGTCTGAGTATTTCACAATCTGCTCAGTTACTGGGATTTTCACGCACAACCATTTCTAGAGTTTACAAAGAATGGTGTGAAAAGGGAAAAACATCCAGTATGCGGCAGTCATGTGGGCAAAAATGCCTTGTTGATGCTAGAGGTCAGAGGAGAATGGGCCGACTGATTCAAGCTGATAGAAGAGCAACTTTGACTGAAATAACCACTCGTTACAACCGAGGTATGCAGCAAAGCATTTGTGAAGCCACAACACGCACAACCTTGAGGCGGATGGGCTACAACAGCAGAAGACCCCACCGGGTACCACTCATCTCCACTACAAATAGTAAAAAGAGGCTACAATTTGCACGAGCTCACCAAAATTGGACAGTTGAAGACTGGAAAAATGTTGCCTGGTCTGATGAGTCTCAATTTCTGTTGAGACATTCAGATGGTAGAGTCAGAATTTGGCGTAACCAGAATGAGAACATGGATCCATCATGCCTTGTTACCACTGTGCAGGCTGGTGGTGGTGGTGTAATGGTGTGGGGGATGTTTTCTTGGCACACTTTAGGCCCCTTAGTGCCAATTGGGCATCGTTTAAATGCCACGGCCTACCTGAGCATTGTTTCTGACCATGTATATCCCCTTATGACCACCATGTACCCATCCTCTGATGGCTACTTCCAGCAGGATAATGCACCATGTCACAAAGCTCGAATCATTGCAAATTGGTTTCTTGAACATGACAATGAGTTCACTGTACTAAAATGGCCCCCACAGTCACCAGATCTCAACCCAATAGAGCATCTTTGGGATGTGGTGGAACGGGAGCTTCGTGCCCTGGATGTGCATCCCACAAATCTCCATCAACTGCAAGATGCTATCCTATCAATATGGGCCAACATTTCTAAAGAATGCTTTCAGCACCTTGTTGAATCAATGCCACGTAGAATTAAGGCAGTTCTGAAGGCGAAAGGGGGTCAAACACAGTATTAGTATGGTGTTCCTAATAATCCTTTAGGTGAGTGTACATATATATATATATGCTCTTAGGCTGTGTCTGAAATCGCCTCCTATACCCTCATTCACTATTCCCTACATCACTCTACTAATAATAAAAAGTCCACTTGAAGGAGTGAATGAAAACAAGTGAGCCGGAAGGGCTGCCGCTTTTGCATAGTTGTGCACTCGTTATTGCAGTGCATTGTGGGATTGAATGAGTGCACTCGATAACTTCCACTATGGTTTTGGACACCACTACAAATAGCTGTCCCCTCAAATAGTGCCCTATTTAAGGCTACAAGGGCGATTTTACAGCCTTATTATATCTCTACTTGGCAGGAATAGTAAGAGTAGTATGCTTGTATGCTTATGCTTATCCTTTATATGTAAGAAAACAAGATATATAGACTAACTATATGTTTATATGGCAGAAATAGTATTAGTACAATAGTATTATGATGGTATGCTATTCAGAATTTATGCTTGCTGATTAGAGAACTTAAACTTTAAATTAATATTGTGCTGGAAGTTTACCTTTTTTACTACCTTAAAGCTACACCAAAATAATTGCCTTAAACTATTTTCTAAATTTTTTAAATAGTATGCCGTACATAGTACATACTGTGCAGTATGCACTTAAAAAAAACATACCTTGTTGCCCCCTGTGATTGGAACCTTTTGTAAACCTGTTGGAGAAAGTTAATAAAAAAAACGTTTTTTTATTAAAAAGAGATTAAAAAAATAGATGATCATGATAAAAATTGAAAAAAGTACAGAATCTGAATAAGCTGATAACATTTAAATGATCTACACGCTCTTCATAAATCATATGAAAATAACCACTATACCTTTTCTCCTTCGGAACTTGCAAGTAATCACCATCACTGCCAGCGTCAGCAAAACCAGAACACCACAAACAATGACTGGAGAGCACAGAGACAGGAAAGAGAGATAAAGACAGACCACAGAAACAATAAAAGGTCACAGAGGACAGAAGGGGAGGAAGGAAATACATGAGAGAGGGAGAATAAAAAAAATAATTGTCACAAGCAAGGCATCAAAAAGTGACTCGCTGACATACATGAACATGAGATCAAAGTTGATTAATTGTTCACTTACAAAAAGTACTAGGTTTTTACAAATATATTTGGATGGTAATACTAGATTATTCTTAAAAGTACCATCATCACACCACATAAATATCATGGCACATAAGAGTTCTGGAGGTTATGGAAGTAAAATTCATTCCATTCAACAGGGGAATTTATAAAAACTTAAAAACCACTCTAGCAAAGTTGTTAATCGATGGTATATGCTTCTGTTAAAGCCATCAGTCCACATTATTTCAATTTATAATCTTGTCTAACAGAGCCATTCCTGGTGAAAAACTACATTACCCATGGTTCTGCAAAGAAATATACACCAATCAGAGTATCGTGACACACAAATCATGTCAAAAAAACTCTTTCAAACAATGCATATCTGCATATTTGCAATAAACATAAAATGTATTGTTTATATACACCGATCAGGCATAACTTTATGACCATTCCTAATATTGTGTTGGTCCCTCTTTTGCTGCCAACACATGCCCTGACCCGTCGAGGCATGGACTCCACTAGACCCCTGAAGGTGTGCTGTGGTATCTGGCACCAAGATGTTAGCAGCAGATCCTTTAAGTCCTGTAAGTTGTGAGGTAGGGCCTCCATGGATCGCACTTGTGTGTTCAGCACATCCCAAAGATGCTCGATTGGATTGAGATCTGGGGAAATTGGAGGCCAAGTCAACACCTCAAACTCGTTGTTGTGCTCCTCAAACCATTCCTGAACCATTTGTGCTTTGTGAGAGGGGGCATTATCCTGCTGAAAGAGCCACAGCCACCAGGGAATACCGTTTCCATGAAAGGGTGTACATGGTCTGCAACAATGCTTAGGTAGGTGGTATGTGTCAAAGTAACATCCACATGGATGGCAGGACCCAAGGTTTCCCAGCAGAACATTGCCCAAAGCATCACACTACCTCCGCCGGCTTACCTTCTTCCCATAGTGCATCCTGGTGCCATGTGTTCCCCAGGTAAGTGACGCACACGCACACGGCCATCAACGTGATGTAAAAGAAAACGTGATTCATCAGACCAGGCTATCTTCTTCCATTGCTCCGTGGTCCAGTTCTGATGCTCACGTGCCCACTGTTGCCGCTTTCAGCGGTGGACAGGGGTCAGCATGGGCACCCTGACTGGTCTGCGGTTATGCAGCCCCATACTCTGACATCTTTCTATCTTTGAGCTACAGTAGCTCGTCTGTTTGATCGGACCAAACGGGCCAGCCTTCACTCCCCATGTGAATCAATGAACCTTGGCCGCCCATGACCCTGTCGCCAGTTCACCACTGTTCCTTCCTTGGAGCACTTTTGATAGATACTGACCACTGCAGACCGGGAACACCCCACAAGAGCTGCAGTTTTGCAGATGCTCTGACCCAGTCATCTAGCCATCACAATTTGGCCCTTGTCAAACTCGCTCAAATCCATACGCTTGCCCATTTTTCCTGCTTCTAACACACTAACAGGTGCTGTGATGAAGAGATAATCAGTGTTATTCACTTCACCTGTCAGTGGTCATAATGGTCATAGTGGTTATGCCTGTTTGGTGTATACAAAATCAATAGTTTTATATTTATCCATTGTTCATATCACTCGCAATGCTTCATGGGATTGTAGTTCTTTCCCTCATACTTCTCAACAAAGTTTCGCCTGATTTTCTTTTTTTTTTTTGCTTCAAATCAAAGTTTGTAATGTTATGATTCACCTTGTAGATGGTTGGTTTGGTTCATGGCTTATATCTCTTTAAACAAAAACATCTAAATCCCCATGGGAAAAATACTTTTGCAACAAAATTATTTCAACAAAAGCACTATTAAGTGGCGTTCTGGAACACTTGATTCTGATTGGTCAATCACAGCATTCTGCAGTCAAATATTTTTGCAAAATGACTGCAAAACTGTTTTGTTGTACCAGGCAACAGATTTCCTGCATAGTATTCTGATACCATGATAACAACATGGTACATTAACAACAAGTAAACTAAATTATACTGAAACAGCCTTATATTTACCAGCGCAGTAGATTAGAGTTGGGGTATCCGGGTTAAAGCTGGTTGTGGTTTGACTCGCTGCTGTGCTTGTGCTGCTCGATGGAAGCAGTGATGGTGTGAGGGTCGCGTTCACTTCCTCCATCTGACCCTGGAAACTACTCAGTTCTCTTGGGTGAGGATGCTTGGATGAAACCTGTAGAGAAACCTCTGTTGTTGTTGATGGGAGTGCCGTCATATCACACTGTGTGTCAGCTGTAGAGTTGCCAAGTCTTAATACGGAACCGCATCTAACAGAGAGAGAGAAAAAAAATGAGCCGTATGCATTTGTGTGCATTTGTAAGTAGTGAGTCTTTCTTTCCATTGACATCTTACTGTGTGTGTGGTTGGCAGGACTCAGCATTACTGTGGTTTGAAAACGTTCCAGGCGGACATGGTTCACACTTGACATCAGCTTCAGGTGATCCTGCATTCACAAACACAATGGTGATGCCACAAATAAAACTGGCCTAATCAAACAAATATTCACATGCTGCATCAAAAGACTTCCCATTGAAAAAGATATAGCAAGTAACCAGCAATCCTTTGCTACAAGTTTTAGCAATTATAAATACTAAAGGGTTGGTTCACCCAAAAATGTCGTTCCAAACCTGTAAGACTTCCGTTCATCTTCAGAACACAAATAAAGATATTTTTGATGAAATCTGAGAGATTTCTGTCCCTCCATTAACAGCTACACAACTACCACTTTGACGCTTCAAAAAGTTCATAAAGAGATTGTAAATTAATCCATATGAATTGAGTGGTTTAGTCAAATTTTGATTGATATGATGGTCAAAGTGGTAGTTGCGTAGCTGTCAATGGAGGGACAAATTTAATCAAAAAGATCTTCATTTGTGTTCCGAAGATGAACGAAAGTCTTACGGGTTTGAAACGACATGAGGGTAAGTAATTAATGACAGAATTTTCATTTTGGGTGAACTATCCCTTTAAGGGGAGAAGCATTCGTAATCTAGAGAGCATTTTATTTGACAAAAGTTGAATGAGTCATCAATATGTTTAGTTTTACCAAAAGAGTAACTTTTAGATGTGAATGTGTGCTGAAAATGTATTTCGTCAACAGAAGGACTAAATGCTGCAAATCTCCAATTCTGGCTTCCCAGGCTCTTATTAGTGTTTACGTACAATAGATAGATTATGTTTGCCTCTTACCTTTTCTGGTGGTGTGTTCACCAGGTTTGCAGGACTTATATTTTCTACATTTCTCACATTCAGAAAAGAAATTATAGTTTCCACAGAACATTCCAGGCTTGCAAACACAAACTGTTTTGGTATCAGCGGAGCACTTCTTCCCATAAGCCAGTCCTTTCTCTAAGAAGAAGAATTGAACAGCAACAATTCAGTAAATAATTCAGTAGGAAAAATCAATGGTCATACAGATAAGAGCAATGCAAACTGTAAAGGGCATACTTTTAATTCTATAAACTCACAATAACAACAAAACGTTGTGCTTTTGTAAAATAATGAAAACAATCAGGATGCGCTTTCTGCAGTCTTGGTCTCAGTGAACTTGAGCGTGTGGCAAAAATGAACCGAAACTCAGTGTATACTTGCCTCACAGACATGAGAAATATATATATATATATAAAAAACATGAAATGTCTACTTTTAAATGAACCAATTTAAGTGGAAAACATATTCTCAGATTATGTAATCCGTATGAAACATGCATATAGGCGCCTCCACTACTGCGGAGATGACGAGTCAGCATCATCGACTTAATCTCTGCAGCCGAAAACACAGAAAACATCCTCAATAAATTATTCAATGTTTAAACAGTCTCCTTGCTGATTTTTCACGACACATTCATAATCATTACTTTTGCCGGTGCACTGTGGCAAGCTTTATGTGTGTGCTTGAGCGCTGATTAGGCTATGTATTATACACCGATCAGGCATAACATTATGACCACTGACAGGTGAAGTGAATGACATGGCACCTGTTAGTGGGTGGGATATATTAGGCAGCAAGTGAACATTTTGTCCTCAAAGTTGATGTGTTAGAAGCAGGAAAAATGGGCAAGCGTAAGGATTTGAGCGAGTTTGACAAGGGCCAAACTGTGATGGCTAGACGACTGGGTCAGAGCATCTCCAAAACTGCAGCTCTTGTGGGGTGTTCCCGGTCTGCAGTGGTCAGGATCTATCAAAAGTGCTCCAAGGAAGGAACAGTGGTGAACCAGCGACAGGGTCATGGACGGCCAAGGCTCATTGATGCACGTGGGGAGTGAAGGCTGGCCCGTGTGGTCCGATCAAACAGACGAGCTACTGTAGCTCAATCTGTTGAAGAAGTTAATGCTGGTTCTGACAGAAAGGTGTCCGAATACACAGTGCATCGCAGTTTGTTGCGTTTGGGGCTGCATAGCCGCAGACCAGTCAGGGTGCCCATGCTGACCCCTGTCCACCACTGAAAGTGCCGACAGTGAGCATCAGAACTGGACCATGGAGCAATGGAAGAAGGTGGCCAGATCTGATGAATTCCCCAGATCTCAATCCAATCAAGCATCTGAACAAACAAGTCCGATCCATGGAGGCCCTACCTCGCAACTTACAGGACTTAAAGGATCTGCTGCTAACATCTTGGTGCCAGATACCACAGCACACCTTCAGGGGTCTAGTGGAGAGCATGCCTCGACGGGTCAGGGCATGTTTTGGCAGCAAAAGGGGGACCAACACAAAATTAGGATCATTAAAATCCTAATGTTGTGCCTGATCAGTGTATACAGGCAATTAAAGGCTCATTATTATGATTTATGGCTTATGAATATAAACGCGCATTTAGCCGACTAATTGCTTAAATGAACAACTACTAGTTGACTAGAAAAAGGGCAGCCCTACATGCAGTAATCATGTGATTGTTAACAGATTGCATGTAAAGGACCAATCAGCCTTCGCCCTGATCAGAGTCATGATGACAGAACTATACATTTAACTATATTAGTTAAAATTAACTAACAATTAGCATTTATTACTATAACAAATGTATTGCTCATTGTTAGTTACCGTAAATAAAAAGACTGCGATACATGATACACTTACTGCTCACATGTGCAATTTTGTGAAAATCAGCATGTAGTTTGTTTAATCTGCACATTTTATATTTTAATTTGTAACTTTCTAAACTTTAAAGGAATAGTTCATCCAAAAATGCTAATTCTCCTATCATTTACACTCAAGTCATCTGTGTAGTCAGAAATTCACTGATAACTTTCACCTCTATGTTCATATTCAGATTAAACAGATTATACTTGAAACATAGTCATATAGACTACTTTATGGTGTCATTTTTGTGAAAAGTGAAGAGTGAAAATTGTGCTAAATATCTCCTTGTGTAGTTTATTAAAGAAAGAAAATCTTCAAGGGTTTGGAAGGACAAGAGGGTGAGTAAATGATGACAGAATTATTTTTATGATGAACTATTTCTCTAAGTTATATTCCAATTAATACTAAAACAAGCCTTTTTGATTGTGGAGTGTTTTATTAAAATAGTCGACTCACCATCTTTACAACTGGGACAGGAGAAACAATTCGGAAAATGGTTAAATTCATCTGAGTACTGTCCATCTGGACAGGGTGCACAGATGGTATCTGAATTCCCAGTGCACTGCACTTGCAGACGGGTTCCTTGAATAAATATAAATATGTCAGAACTTGCAGTCGTTTCTGAACAAAACTAATACTGTAAAAACAGAGAAACATTTGTAATCTTATTTTACACCCTACCTGGTTTGCATTTACTGCAGCATTTTCTCAGATTTTTGAGGTAATATTCAGAGGTTGTGTTGTCACATTCTCCATCTGAGCTATATGGAAGTGGTGCCTACGAACACAATGGGACATAGCCAAAAATAGCAGTCAGTGACATTTTCCTTGAATTATCAGGAACTGACACTTGCACGTCATGTGGCTTGTTTCCTCATGGTCACAATATACATATTTGAGTGTTTTCTCTATACTAGTGTATTTAGTGTAGGACAGTAACTTTTGCACAAGGTTCACTGACATGATAAAATGTAAAAAACAGTAACTTCAAATGGATGGATGCTGAAAATGCTGATATGATGGTCTCAAATCTGCACTCGTCAGCTATAAAGCTAGTCAAAAACGTTTCAGAAACAGCCGAGCCAATTAACTAGCTCATATTTATTTAGTCTACCAATACTGACAAATCCATTGACGAATGAAAAACAAAAATAGGAATGTGTTCATTTAATTTCTGAAATTTTTATTAAACAAACTCACATGGTCAACCACTAATTTGGCACACATAAATCTACGATCTAGATGTTTTGACAGATGTGAGATTTCAGTGTTGTTGGCTGGTTGCTGATATGTAAATATGATAAATACAATACAATTTATTGAAAGGAAAAGGGATACACAGCCATGTTCATAAGTTTACATGCCCCTTGCAGAATCTGCAAAAATGTTAATGATTTTAACAAAATAAGAGGGATTATACAAAAATCAATGTTAGTTTTAATTTAGTACTGGCCTGAATAAGATATTTTACATAAAAGACGCTTACATATAGCCCACAAGACAAAGAAAAAAATAGCCAAATTTATAAAAATGACCCATTCAAAAGTTTACATACCCTTGATTCCTAATACTGTGTATCGTTACCTGGATAATTTTTTTTGTTTTGTGATGTTTGTTCTTGAATCCCTTGTTTGTCCTGAGCAATTGACTACTATTGAACAACTATTAAAAAAGGTCTTCCGGGAAACATGTAAGTATCTTCTGTTGCTTCCCAAGGGCAGTACTAAATGTGAAAAAAATGTATAGGCTACATTTATCCCAAAAAAAGAACAAATTGGAAAATCTTCATCCTGTGCAAAAGTTTTCACCCCCGGCTCTTAATGCATCCTTTCCTTCTGGAGCATCAGTGAATGTTTGAACCTTTTGTTTGAGTCCCTCAATCGTCCTCAGTGTGAAGAGATGGATCTCAAAATCATACAGTCACTGCTTGAGAGGGTTCAAATATGCAAAAGATGCTGGAGGATTTTTCTGAAGAACGTTGGGCAGTTTAACGGCTCAGGACAAACAAGGGACTCAAGAACAACCATCACTGACTGTATCACACACATACATACCCACACACACACACTACTCTCCCTTAACCTACGCAGTGAAGAGATGAATGGTCAAATTGGGTCAAGGGCAATGGAGAGTGGCAAAGACCAAGTTTGCTGATCTTCTGACCAATAGATTGATGTCCTGAGAGCTTTGCATGCGTACAGAATCTCCAGCAGTTTGCCGTTTGAGTGCAGAAGCTGTCCATGCACAACTCCAAATGAACGTACACATGATAAACATTGATGACGGGATGGAAGAGGAGAACAAAAGTAGAAGTGAAATCAGATGGAAATTACTGTTAACTAGCTAAATAATAATATGCAAATTAGCGAGGGAGAAACAATAATGACCGGGAAACTCAAATCAGGAAACCAGATAAACTGTTTAGAGGAAAAGCAAGGGACTTTTGTAAATCATCTGGGATTTTTTGACAGCTTTAATAGTCAAGCTTGAATTTGTGTATGTGTTTTCAAAACCTGCCACACATAAAATAGACCAAGAGGTGATTTATAATATTTAATAATATGTAGAATCTTGCACGATTGTTTGATATCCACAAGACCATTTACAGCCAATACAGGCAATTTACTATACAAAATATATGTTTTTTTTAAAGCTTTTTAACAGTTATAGCCCCACATATGGGCCGATCTCCATAAACGTTTGCATGCTTCTTTAGAATCATGTGCCGCATGTGCTCACCTAATGATGCAAGTTTTTGTTTAAGGATGATAGGTTTTTAGGTAGACTTGGCCACGCCTGTTTTCTAAAGGACCCAACTATAGCTATCCAAAGGCCAAAGTTAAAAAAAATACATATATAATTATTGTCCTAGAGAGTTCCGAGAATTGTGCCGCAGTGATTTTATCGAGGTTGAGGCAGAAACCTAGGACTAGTCGTGAAAGTTGTTTTTTTAAATGATCTGCAATATTTAATGAATGATTTGATTGACAGCAGCGGTCCTAGAGGCAAAGTTGCTCAGAATGAGGAGTTCTAGCATGTGGTATAAGGTCGTGGATGTGTGCGAAAAAATGGGGGAGTTATACAATCCTTTACGCACAAGAAAAACACCAAGTCACCAGCAAGTTTCGTTCCAATTGGCCTCTGTTAACCTTGTCTGATAGCTGCTCAAACTTCATTGGCCGCCGGCCACGTTTTTCGAGATATGCAAAAGTCCTCAAAAGCAGTCTTGGCACCTTGGACAAAGACACCACATCCCAATTTTCGAGTCAATCAGGGCCCGTATTTATCAAGCTTCTCAAAGTGGCATTTTAGTCTTAAGTGCTGAGAATTCATGAAATTTACTACTACTTTCAAATTTAAATGTATAAAAGCAAGTTATAAAATTTCCTAAAGCTAAGAATCACTCTTAAGACAGCTCGAGAGGTCTCTCAAGTGATTAGGAGCTGCCAGTAGGGGCTTGTGATGGCACTGAGGAGACAGAGCGCTTCTTCCTCCCCAAGAAAACCGAACTGGAGGGAGGAAGAAGCGCTGACAAAGATGATGCATGCTTTGTCCAAACGGTACCGTTTGATTAACTGCTCGTCGTCAAACATTTCAAAAACGTTCTCCCTCTCCCTAAAAATAGTATATTTTTATATTTTTTTCCATTTTATAGCACCACCAACTGGCCAGTCATCATGTGCTTTTTCACTCTACAACAGAATGAGCTCTTACATATGTGTGCCGAGTTTGGTGAAAATATCTCATTCCACCCATGAGTTATAGCAATTTTAGTAAAAGTGTCTCTGAGTACTTCAAACATTTTTCCGGCTTTTAGAGACTGCGAATCGAAATTTTTGATAATGACTGACAATTAGACTCCAGAGAATCTTGCTGCAATGGTTTGGTTCCAATCGGGCCAAAAACCTAAGACTAGTTCACAAAAGGAGGTTTTTAAAAAAATCAAAAATACCAGAATTTTTTTTCATCCATCTTAGGCCAAGGATTCAAACAATATAAGACACTTGAGCCTGCGCCTAGCAGTTTAGGAGTTATGAGCGGTTTTGTACTTTTCACCACTGTAGCGCCCCAGTCAGGGCATTCGGGGCGAGCCTTGGTGACATTGTAGATGGTGTGAGTACTACCATCCCTCAAAGTTTCAAGTCTCTACGACGTACGGTTTGGTCTGCCCGATCACTTTTAGGGAAGAATGCTGATCGTTGGAAATTTTAACAATTACAACAGGGTTTCAGCACTACATCCTTGAACCACTAAAAAAATGAATTATTTTATGCCTAAAGAAAATTATGCACCAGTCAAGGGTAAATATGTTTGCATTGAGCTTCTATAGCAGGGGTGTCCAATCCGGCTCCTGGAGGGTCACTGCCCGAGTTTAGGTGTGTTGGAGTGCCACGAGAGCGATTCAAAAGCAAACAGAGCCGTCTTCTCTTTAATCGCTCTTGAGGTACTTTGATGTCATACACCGATAGGTCTGCGCAGCGCTGCACACACACACACCTTTTAGCTCCAACTCCAATTAAACACTGAAATATCCCTTTAACCAGCTAATCAAGTGCTGCGTCCCAATTCGCATACTATCCGTTCTAAATAGTATTCGGAATTAGTGCGTCCCAAATCGTATGTTGAAATGAGTATTCCAGTTAGAGTATTCCGGTTAGAATCCGAAGTGAAGATCCGTGCACACTCTAGAACAGCTAATATTGCCTACAACCCATTGCGTGTTGGACGAGGATTAGAACTACAAACGCAAATAGAATGTGTTAAATAAACTACAAACATGGCGGATGTGCGAGACCAACGGTTAAGTAGAGAGGTTTAGATAAAAAGGTTTGAGTAATTAATAATAAGTATCTAACCTGACAAAGATATACTTATTCACATTATATTTCATCTGCAACAGCATTGTGTATCTTTACTTTTATAAAGATACGTTTGGTCAATAACGTTTAAATGCATCATATTGCAAACACATGAGGAGAGTCTCCGCATGAAAGACCCACGACTGGCAGATCAACGTGCTGCTGCATTTCTCTCCGATATGGTAGGGAATTAAATTAAATGAAATGTGGAGGATTTTAACTGTGACAAGATGATTGACAGGATCCACGTAACTAAGCGATAGAGCTCTCTGTTAAAGACGCAATTATGACGAAGTAGTATGTCCCAAAGCTGCATACTCTTCTGCTACACACTCAAAAGTATGTACTTTTTCTTCACAAAAAGAGTACATACTTTTAGGGCATAGTATATGTAGGCAAATTGGGATGCCTTACTAGGCATCAAGGCATACTAGAAACTTCCAAGTTTGGACTTTGGACACCCCTGCCCTATAGAAACAAGGAACAAGTTTAACATGAAATCATTACAAAACACATTTCACATTCAAAGGTCCAGGTATTTCCCAGTTAAAGGTGGATTCTGCATAAGCCCTCATAGGTCTGAAAATACAACCCTGATCACATTTGTACAGATTTTATTGCTGATCTGTGCACCTAAAAAAGGAAGTGGCTGGAGGATTGTGCTTTCTGCCACAGACCGAAATGCACAGAATGATCTAAGAGTTTTTGCAATTGAGCATTACACTATTCATGTGGTGGCTTCATAAATGACTCATTAAAAAATCTGGCCCAAGAAACTATCTGAGATAAAAGGTCTACCAATTAACGTCAACTTCCAAATTAAAAATCAAGCTTTTCAGCAGGAAATGCACATTCTGAGATAACCATGCAGATTAGACGTTACAAAAATTGACTGCATCATCTCTAAAACCGCTGACGTCCTCTCAGACAAATGACAAACACTCAAGATGTTGAGAGGAAATTGCTGAGGTGTGTTACTGGGAAACGACCCACATATTCAGACCAGCAGACTTCCTCCATGCAACACTGAGCTTTACTGAAGAACAGACCTGAGCGCTTATTGTTACGCTATCAGTGTCCTTGCCTGTACAGTAAGTCAGCCAAACAAGTAAAAGCCGTTCTCTTAGCTGATAACGGCGGTCACAGATTTACACATTGCATGCAAAATGCCCACACATATTTCTTGTTAAAAAGACTAAAATGTTGTATGTGTTATCATACATGAATCATTATATCTGCTTATTTTTTTAAGCATGCTCTTTGGTCAGGGCTCCAGCACATTTCTCAATCAAAGCTGTTTATTCTCCCATAACCTACAGATCCTGTAAGTGGAATTACAACAAGTACAGCAAGTAGAACCTGCAATGTAACTTTTGAAAAGGTTGCCTTGAGTGGTAGAGACACAGAAAACAAAGGCTGATTAACAAGACTTTATTAGCATGCTCACTTGTCTTGTTACACGGTAAAGTACGTGGATGTGTTCTAGTTAAACAGTGATAAACGTGAACTCCCCACCCTCTCAATCTAGACCACAAGAGCGAGAACTACTTGACATTGCACTGAATGGCTGTCTCTTGCAATCTTTTGCCCTGCCTATCTAGACAGCACTTGCAGTAAGCGGCTTATCGGCTTATCGTAAAACTGCTGTTCATTTAGGCCAGCACACTTTTATTTATTTTTTTATTTTGCCTAGCTCATTCGGGTTTTCTGATTTATCATGTTCAAAAATACTGTTTCGCCTATGCCTATGATGCCCAAAATATTTTAGATAACCATGACGCTCAAGAATGTAATTCAGGTGGTTCACTAGTTGTATACCCCCAAAAAACTATAGTTGTGAGATACCTATGATGCTCAGCACAGTTTGTTTTGGCAAAGACACCCAAAATTGCTGTCTATGCAGACAGTATATTATGTTTTATTATGCTTAAATGAGTCATCTAGGTAGGCAGATCACTAGGTTTTTTCCATGTCCATTGTTTCCAAGAATACTTTTGCATATGCCCATGATAATAGCCAAAAATTCAGGCAGCACACTCTGTATTTCAGATACCATAAAAGATGCAGTTTGGTTAGGCAGTTCACTAGTTGTGAAATACTTTTGATGTCCAGCTCACTTTGTTTTGCCACCCCACCTAATGCTGTCTATGTAGGCAGTACATTATGCTTTATGGCGCCAAAATGTGCTATCTAGTTAGGTAGGTCGCTTTTCTTTCTCATGTCCATCTTTCACACACACACCTCTATGTAAGCAGCTTACTGGGCTTTGATGATGACGACCAAAAATACAGACTAAGTAAATTGGTGCCCAAGATTCCCAAAATCACACTACATTTAGGATGCCTATGATGCTCATGTAGCTCATTAGGTCACTATGACACCCACACTGTTGTTTACGTAGGCAGCACACTAGGTTTTGCATATGTCCAAACATGCAGCCTAGGTAGACAGCTATGTTACCTATGCACGTGATAGCCAAATCAGTAGGCAATTTGAGACATAACCAAGCACGCATCCTCGGCTGGAAACAGCAAAAGAGCAAAACATAACTGAAATTAAATACTTCATTTAGGATACACATTTAGAATCCGAGAATAACTTTTGCTTAGTGTTTTTCAGAGGTATCTTTTCATGTCTATCAAAACACACTTATGAAAGTCATAAGTATAAGAATGAATCATTACACTGTGTCTGTCAGCAACACATATAAACCTGCTCGTTACCTTCCCCTCCGCCACGCGCCACACCGCCGTCATAAACATTAACCGTGAGATGAGAATCAACATGATCCTTCAGCGACCCGCGCGACTGAATGCCGACTGACCATCACTCACGCGCTCCACGTCCCGGAAATGGTGCATGACAGTCCCCCTTGCAACCAGGAAGCGACGGCGTGTGTGACACACAAACACAGACCTCTTTCTGAAGTCCCCGCATGCACATGAGCTCCTCCTGAACTCTACAGTCAAAAACATGTTTAAACCTGCATGTGGAGTTAGAAAGAAAAAAACACTACGTAAATGAAGAGGAGATAAACAATAGCCGCTTTAGAACTATGTTTGGGTCATTAAGGACATTTGTGAAAGTTGTGATTTTTTTTTGTTTATTCACTCAAATGTTTTATATTAAATTAGAAAAACGCTACAGAAAAGCATTGCACTGGCCTCATATACATTTATGTAGTGTACAAATCCTTCAGGTGTACCGTTTTAGACTAGATGGATAGACGGACTGATAGATGGATGGATAGATAGACAGACAGTTGGATGGATGGATGGATGGACCGTTGGATGAACAGACATATAGTTAGTTGGATGGATGGATAGACAGACAGTTAGTTGGATGGATGGATGGATGGATGATTGGAAGAATAGACAGACAGACAGTTGGATGGATGGATGGATGGACCGTTGGATGAACAGACATATAGTTAGTTGGATGGATGGATAGACAGACAGTTAGTTGGATGGATAGACAGACAGTTAGTTGGATGGATGGATGGATGGTTGGAAGGATAGACAGACAGACAGTTAGTTGGATGGATGGATGGATGGTTGGAAGGATAGACAGACAGACAGACAGTTAGTTGGATGGATGGAAGGATAGACAGACAGACAGTTAGTTGGATGGATGGTTGGAAGGATAGATAGACAGACAGACAGTTGGATGGATGGATTGATGGACCGTTGGATGAACAGACATATAGTTAGTTGGATGGATGGATACACAGACAGTTAGTTGGATGGATGGATGGATGGTTGGAAGGATAGATAGACAGACAGACAGTTAGTTGGATGGATGGATGGATGGTTGGAAGGATAGACAGACAGACAGTTAGTTGGATGGATGGATGGATGGATGGATGGTTGGAAGGATAGCCAGACAGACAGTTAGTTGGATGGATGGATGGATGGATGGTTGGAAGGATAGACAGACAGACAGTTAGTTGGATGGATGGAAGGATAGACAGACAGACAGTTAGTTGGATGGATGGATGGTTGGAAGGATAGATAGACAGACAGACAGTTGGATGGATGGATGGATGGACCGTTGGATGAACAGACATATAGTTAGTTGGATGGATGGATAGACAGACAGTTAGTTGGATGGATGGATGGATGGTTGGAAGGATAGATAGACAGACAGACAGTTAGTTGGATGGATGGATGGATGGTTGGAAGGATAGACAGACAGACAGTTAGTTGGATGGATGGATGGATGGATGGATGGTTGGAAGGATAGCCAGACAGACAGTTAGTTGGATGGATGGAAGGATAGACAGACAGACAGTTAGTTGGATGGATGGATGGATGGTTGGAAGGATAGACAGACAGACAGTTAGTTGGATGGATGGAAGGATAGACAGACAGACAGACAGTTAGTTGGATGGATGGATGGATAGACAGACAGACAGTTGGATGGATGGATGGTTGGAAGGATAGATAGACAGACAGACAGTTAGTTGGATGGATGGAAGGATAGACAGACAGACAGTTAGTTGGATGGATGGATGGTTGGAAGGATAGATAGACAGACAGACAGTTGGATGGATGGATGGATGGACCGTTGGATGAACAGACATATAGTTAGTTGGATGGATGGATGGATGGTTGGAAGGATAGACAGACAGACAGTTAGTTGGATGGATGGATGGATGGATGGTTGGAAGGATAGACAGACAGACAGTTAGTTGGATGGATGGAAGGATAGACAGACAGACAGTTAGTTGGATGGATGGATGGTTGGAAGGATAGATAGACAGACAGACAGTTGGATGGATGGATGGATGGATGGATGGACCGATGGATGAACAGACATATAGTTAGTTGGATGGATGGATATACAGACAGTTAGTTGGATGGATGGATGGATGGATGGTTGGAAGGATAGACAGACAGACAGTTAGTTGGATGGATGGAAGGATAGACAGACAGACAGTTAGTTGGATGGATGGATGGATGGTTGGAAGGATAGATAGACAGACAGACAGTTAGTTGGATGGATGGATGGATGGATAGATGGATGGATGGATGGATGGACCGTTGGATGAACAGACATATAGTTAGTTGGATACATGGATAGACAGACAGACAGACAGACAGACAGTTGGATAAATGGACAGACAGTTGGATAAATGGACAGACAGACGGATGGATGGATGGATGGATGGACAGACAGTTGGATGGATAGATGATGGATGGATGGATAGACAGACAATTAGTTGGATGGATGGATAGACGGATGGATGGACAGACAGACAGTTTGTTGGAGGGATGGATGGATGGATGGATACACGGATGGATGGACAGACAGTTGGATGAATGGATGGACAGACAGAGACAGACAGTTAGTTGGATGGATGGATAGATGATGGATGGATGGATGGATGATATTGATGGATCGATAGATGGACGGATTGACAGACAGACAGTTAGTTGGAGGGATGAATGGATAGATAGACAGACGGACGGATGGATGAATGGATGGATAGACCCGCGGATAGACAGACAGACGGATAGATAGATAGATAGAAAATAAATTATTTCTGTAATTGTTGAAGAAATAGACTTTATTTATTTTATATTAAAGCATCAGAACAAATATAAACAAAATAAAGATGAACAAGACAAACACACAAGCTAAAGTAAACAGAGGATGTGAGGTGTGTGAAGCATCTTCTGAAGGCACTCTATCGTCGTACTAGACATTTTTGAGGTTGTCATTTAAAGGTTGCCGTGTAAACGCATTCTGCCTCGACCTCCTACAGAAGTCAAATCAGACACCTTATTTCCAGAGGTGAGGTTAGGTTTTTTTTAGACATGCATATTAAACACCCACATGGTAGAACAAAAGCCTGAAATATACAGATGAAGTCTCTTGGTTCTTGACCATTCACTTAAACAATAAAACAAATCATGCACATCATCTGCATTTTAGTTTTATTGCCTCTGTCTTATAGGATATACATTGTGAAAACTTGTGACACCTTAAAGGGCGTTTTTCTCACCCTTTTGTCTGTACCTCCTGTGCACAGTGTCTCTAAGAGGAAAAGCACATTTTAAGAAAAAACAGCAATTCAGCAATTCAGATGCGCAACGTAAATTAAGCGTAAATCATCTTCTGATGTGCAAAAAAGCAAAACTCAATACTTGACGCTCTTCCATCTGGAACATTTGCGCATTCTGTATTTGACTCACAGTTCATTCAAGGTAACCTAACCTATACATCATGTCAGCACGCGTGTTCCTCGGGAAGCGAAACCATGACCTTGGCATTCAATATCATGCCACGATCAACCAGGAATTATACATCTGGCTACTTGTGATTTTCAGCCATGTGATTCAACCTGGGACCTTGTTGAAGGCTATTCAGAAGTTCATGCAAGAAACCACATGTTCACATTCTCACTTTCCAGTTGCTGGCACAGGAAAACTCAAGCTCAGTTCCTTCTCGGCCACTTCCTGTGCACTCATTCGTATTCTGACCTCCTGTGAGGGTGGATTTGACTCTTGCTGTGGTGAGCCGATGAGGGGACGGGCTTCTTCGCAAACTCCCGCCTCTTCCTTTTTATCGCCTGAGTTGGAGCCTAAAATCACCATTCCAGGAGAGTAGATGTAGATGGACCCTAAAATAGACAAATGATGATGAGGTCAACACACCTTTCCTACTTAAAATCAAACAGGCGTAATTAATGCCCTCTCAATGCAAAAAGTATGCAGCAAACTTATATTGCCCATACCATTTTGTAGCCCAAATCTAAGGTATCATCATAAATATATATGTGTGTGTGTGTTTATGTGTGTGTGTGTGTGTGTATTTATGTATGTGTGTATGCATGTATGTGTGTGTGTGTGTATGTATGTACGTGTGTATGTATTTATTAATGGTGAATGTATGTATGTTTGTATGTATGCATGTATGTGTGTGTGTGTGTATGTATGTATGCATGTGTGTGTGTGTGTGTGCATGTATGTTTGTGTGTGTGTGCATGTATGTTTGTGTGTGTATGTATGTATGTGTGTGTGTGTATGAATGCGTGTGTGTGTATGTGTGTGTGTGTGTATGTGTGTGTGTGTATGTGTGCATGTATGTTTGTGTGTGTGTGTGTGTATGTGTGTGTGTGTGTGTATGTATATATGTATGTATGTATGTGTGTATGTATTTATTAATGGTGAATGTATGTATGTTTGTATGTATGTATGCATGTATGTGTGTGTGTGTGTATGTATGTATGCATGTGTGTGTGTGTGTGTGCATGTATGTTTGTGTGTGTGTGCATGTATGTTTGTGTGTGTATGTATGTATGTGTGTGTGTGTATGAATGCGTGTGTGTGTATGTGTGTGTGTGTGTGTGTGTATATATGTGTGTATGCATGTATGTATGTGTGTATGTATGTAGAGTATTTATGTATGGCATGAAAAGGGCATGATAAGGCCTCTTTAAAATACTGTCTAGGAAGTTTGGGAACCAAACTGTTTTGTATCAACTCCAACAGGAGCAGTGAAAAGCAACCTTGCATAGTGTGTTTACCAAAGCCTCTTTGATTTTTGAACTTTTCCTGGTTCATTTTGCCATAGCTTACATCCATTTTGGGGTGTTTTTGTTATTACAGACTATAAGTCTTGGAAATGAACATTAGAAGGAAATCCAAAACAAACAAAAAAAGTTGATAAAAAAACTATGATGTAAAAGAAAAAAGCCCCCACATAACAGGAAGTGAAAATGGGAATTTAGACAATAGTGGACTTGAAGATAGACTGCAAGGAAACACGAGGTGTGCCTGCCCTAGGGTTAAATGACAGAAGTTAATCACACATTTCCGTCACATAAGCAGCACAAAATATTCAAGCTCCAACCTGCTTAAGTGACTTTCTAGTTCTAACAAAAAAGGAAATACTCTTTGGAAAGTATTGCAACTGTTTCTGGCTTATAAGTAGTTCCCCAAAAGTTAATTGTCATAATTTCTTCATCAGACACGGTCTCATCATTTGTGAAACACAAAAGATGCTCTTTTGCCTACAACAAAAAAGGGTGGTGATTTATACTGTCAACCTCTAAAAAAGACAAAAAGCACCATAAAAGAAGTCCACAGTAAAAAGTGATGCTCCATTCTACTGCACTCCTTTTCCATTGTTTTTCTATGTTAACGCGTAAGACAGGCATCTTGTATGTGAGCATCAGAACTGGACCACAGAGCAATGGAAGAAGGTGGCCTGGTATATATATACATACTGTATTATGTGTGTGTGAATGTGTATATAAATACACACCGATCAGGCATAACATAATGACCACCTTCCTGATATTGTGTTGGTCCCACTTTTGCTGCCAAAACAGCACTGACCCGTCGAGGCATGGACTCCACTAGACCCCTGAAGGTGTGCTGTGGTATCTGGCACCAAGATGTTAGCAGCAGATCCTGTAAGTTCTGTAAGTTGCGAGGTAGGGCCTCTATGGATCGGACTTGTTTGTTCAGCACATCCCACAGATGCTCGATTGGATTGAGATCTGGAGAATTTGGAGGCCAAGTCAACACCTCAAACTCGTTGTTGTGCTCCTCAAACCATTCCTGAACCATTTTTGCTTTGTGGCAGGGAACATTATCCTGCTGAACAAGGCCACAGCCACCAGGGAATACCGTTTCCATGAAAGGGTGTACATGGTCTGCAACAATGCTTAGTTAGGTGGTACGTGTCAAAGTAACATCCACATGGATGGCAGGACCCAAGGTTTCCCAGCAGAACATTGCCCAAAGCATCACACTGCCTCCGCCTGGTGCCATGTGTTCCCCAGGTAAGCGACGCACACACACCCGGCTATCCACGTGATGTAAAAGAAAATGTGATTCATCAGACCTGGCCACCTTCTTCCATTGCTCCGTGGTCCAGTTCTGATGCTCACATGCCCACTGTTGGCGCTTTCGGACAGGGGTGAGCATGGGCACCCTGACTGGTCTGCGGCTATGCAGGCCCATACGCAACAAACTGCGATGCACTGTGTATTCTGACACCTTTTTATCAGAACCAGAACCTTCTCTTCTCTTCTTTGTCCTCCTCCCCCCTCCTCCTTTATCAACTCTTACAGCTGACGACGTTTTTGCAACACTCTTCATAAACAAAACCACCTCCATCAGCGGCCAATTCTCCACACCACAAACTGACACGCACATCTTAACAACTAACACGCACACACTCTCTCTTCTCTCCGCTCTCCGAGGCAGAAGTCTCCAAACTCATCCTTTCCAATCACCCCTACCTGCCCGCTTGATCCTATCCCCACTGAATCCTATTTCTGAATGTGTACTGCGCTCGACTAACAGACTTGTTACAGACCTTGCATGCTGTTGCCCCTTGTTTGTCTGATTGCTTCTATTGCTCTCCACATTTGTAAGTCGCTTTGGATAAAAGCGTCTGCTAAATGATTAAATGTAAACCAGCATTAACTTTTTGAGCAATTTGAGCTCCAGTAGCTCGTCTGTTTGATCGGACCAAATGGGCCAGCCTTCACTCCCCACATGCATCACAATGAGCCTTGGCCGCCCATGCCGGTTCTCCACTGTTCCTTCCTTGTGGCACTTTTGATAGATACGGACCACTGCAGACCGGGAACACCCCACAAAAGCTGCAGTTTTGGAGATGCTCTGACCCAGTTGTCTAGCCATCACAATTGGCCCTTGTCAAACTCGCTCAAATCCTTACGCTTGCCCATTTTTCCTGCTTCTAATACATCAACTTTGAGGACAAAATGTTTACTTGCTGCCTACTATATCCCACCCACTAACAGGTGCCGTGATGAAGAGATCATCAGTGTTATTCACTTCACCTGTCAGTGGTCATTATGTTATGCCTGATCGGTGTATAGAGCCACGAGTATATCTAAGCTCAAGGAAGGCCTCCAAGACTCACCTACAGTATTGCTGACGTTCTCACCCTTCCCATTATGCTCCACTGTGACCTGCTGCACACCCCCAGATTGGGGTGTCATCCCCATACTTTGACCTTTGACCCCTCTGACATCACTGCCAAGCGGTATCTCAGTCTCCATGTTGTGATTTGTTGAGGTGTTGGATTGGGCATTGGACAAAATTTGGTTGTCACCTGATATCTGTCTCCAGTGTTGCTGCTCTTCCTAAAGTGAACATAAAACAAAATTAAAGGGGACTTTTTACTTTAAAGAGGACCTTTTATGCCTTTTCTTTTTACATTTTTAACTTTCTTTAGTGTGTAATGTTACTGTTTGAGGTCTGCAAAGTTACCCTCCAAAGGCAGTTATTTTCTATATCAGTGTCACTGTTTCTTAATTCCCTGAAACGCCTCCATTGTAGTCTTGAGTTTTCTTTTGGGAATGAACACGTCACAACATTCCTCATTTAAATAATTCCCGCCCAAGGCATATGCAAAATAAAGGGCCGTGTCCTGGTTGAGTTAGTTAGTAGTGTGTTGAAACTCAAGGTTATGGTAAGGGGCGGGAAATTTCCCAAACACACTCAAAGCGCTTGACGAATCACAACACACTGCTCCAGCTGACCAATCAGAGCACATTGTGCTTTTCAGAAGGCGGGGCTTCATAGAGACAGGAACTAAACAGAGCGTTACTGACAGACTGGGAAGAGACGAGTTGCAACAATGGAGAATATGGGGAAAATAATGTGTGTTGAACATTCAAGCATGAAAACCAGTTCTAAAACAAAAGGGCATAATAGGTCCTCTTGAATAAAATCAAGTTCACTTACTTTATTGTGATATGCAATCTCAAAAAGTACTTACATGTTTTCCATTTATTAAACCTAAAATAAAAACAAGAAATAAGTAAATATGCTGCATATGTCAGACAGTGAGAGCAGCTCATGTAGGTGCTCAGTGTTTCGTGCATATAGGCGTTCTGTGGTTTCTCAGGTTGCCACGGATGTGTTAAACGCATGTCATTCTGAAACGCTGTGAATGTTTATGTTGCGTGCGACCTTATGGGAATTAAAGCACGTGAGACACAAAGCAATTCGCTTTACTGTAAGTGATCTGGGTGGATTCCAGGCCGCTTATAGCCGCTACACTGCACTTTAGACATGACAATAGAATGCTGTGGCTCAAAAGGAGCTTCTTGGGTTTAGATTTGAAAATTCAAAAAATAATTACTGCTGACAAACACTGTATCATTGCAGGGTTGTGTTATTTGTATTGCTTTGCAGCCTATTGCATGCTGAAGTAAGATCCAGTGCATCATATCATACCGAAGCATTTTGAAAGGGTTTTCAGGGCCTTGCCTTTCGTCAGCATACAAAATCCAGCCATGAACAAGAGCATCAACAGTAAGATTAATAGCAGCAGCCAATGGGACTGGCTTTCTTCTCCCTGGCTGTCTCTGAGTTGTGGAGCGCCCTCTGCTGATGACAAAGAGTAAAACAATGTCAATGCTATGAATTATATTCAACAGCATTATTGATCTGACTGCACTGACACTATTGGATGAGAACTGAACTGAGCTGGACGATGCCATCACTGTTTTTCTGCAGAACTGCTTTATGGATAAAATTAATTAATTTAATAACTGATTATCTTTACAACAGAACTGAATTAACACTGAACTGACTTCAGCTGAACAACGACACTATTTTCTTTTAGAGCTACTGGATAGCCAAAATACTGTTTGCATCATTTAATCATTTTCCTGTTATTACTGTAAAGCTGCTTTGAAATATATTTATCTGTATTGTATAAAGCACTGTATAAATAAAGGTGACTTGACTTGATTAGTTTTATGGTTATTCTAACAGAATATAATGACTTTTTAATCCTTAAATTTCACAAAAAATGTCACATTTCACCCTAAACTGAAAGAAAAACTTTTTTTTTTTTTTTTTTTAATTAAGCCTTTTTTATTTTGACATTATTTTAAACACAGTTAAGCACAAATTCCCATATTTCCCCACAAATTCTCATATTTTGTTTATTTTTAAGTCCATGATTATCATGGTGATTTTCACTACTGTGATATGATTTTTTTATTTTTATTTAAATAAGCACAAAAATACTACCATATTATAAAAATTAGGAAGGGATCATATTACAATTTGAAGCTAAAATGTGCATAATTTTCATGAAAATAATGCTACAAAAAACATAATGGTCCTAAAGTAGGCTTTATTTCCTTTATGCACAATTGATGATTGATTTTAAATTTTAGGGGATTTGACTCTGCTATATTCCTTACAGGTTTCATGAAATAAATCTGGTTACTAGCTTGTTTCAAAAAATAAAAAATAAAAAAGGTAATTGCGACTTTTTATCTCACAATTATAAACTTGCAATTCTGATTTTTTTTCTCACAATTGTGACTTCATTCCTCAGGATTGTGAGTTTATATCTTGGTTATATGCTAGGGATGCACCGATATGAAAATTTTGGCTGATACCAAAAATTTTTTAGGCCGATAATGATAACATTAAAAATGAACGTATATCGGCTGATACCGATATGGTGGCTGATATATCTATACCTCTTTGACCAAGCTCCTACGGTTTACACATTTTTTTCAATTTAAGATTAAATATTTTATACATTCCATTTTAAAAAGACATGATTGTATATCCAAACAACAGATCCAAACAGTACCTGTCCTCGGGATGGGAGTTATATTGGAAGAGATGGTAATGATACTGGAGGAGGTGAACGATGCTGCCATCTTTGTTGTGGCATTCACAGACTCTCTGTCCTGTGTCGCTGTGCCCTCTTTGACCAAGGTCTCACGGGTTACTATTTTTTTCACTTTAAGATTAAATATATTATACATTACATTCCAAAAAGACATGATTGTACATCCAAACAAGTTAAAACACATCCCAGCAGTACCTGTACTCGGGGTGGGAGTTGTACTGTACGAGATGGTAGTAATGGAGGGTGTAGATGATGCTGGCATGTTTGTTGTGGCATACACACACTTTCTGTCCTCTGTCGCTGTGCCCTCTATGAGTGTTATCATTCCCAACTGAGCACAACTGTGGAAAAGGGCACAGAGAGAATACATGAGACAAGAGCAACTCAGTCTTTTCATGTTGATTTAATACTATGTGCTTGCAAGGCACCACTGGTTTAATATCCTAGATATCCAGTAAATAATATGCAAATAACTGTGTGCTTTTGTTAACCTTAACAAAATAGATAGATAATAGATAAATAGATAGATAGAATGTTCAGAATTCTAAATGTAACCATATATTAAAAACCATGTATTCCAGAATTCTAAATTTACCTAGAGCTGATATAACTGTAATTTGCATACTGAATTGTGATTGGTCTTATCTTCCTTGCATACATTATCCATTTATAGCTGTCTGTACACTTCTCTGATGGGGTACTTTACAGTTACAATGCACTGTAGTATAACAGACTGAATGCTGAAGTTGCATTGTGAAAAGAAGTGGCAAACAGAAACCTCAAAGATATAAAATGTGTGAGAGAGATAGAGAAAGTAAGTGAGAAAAAAGACAGAGATAGAGATAGATAGAAAAATGAAAGAGAGTGAAACTAGGTGACTCTTCATCTTACTTTCAAATGAATTTCTGCTGTGTTCATTCTCTTTAAATTGTTAAACCACACATTTACACAAAGCATGCCTATTAAAATGTTTGAGAATTTCAGTCCTCTAAAATACTCGTCGCCACAGTGCTAGTTTAGTGAAGGTCAAAAGAGCCCATCACCAAGATATTCTGGCCCCTATATGGATTGAGTAGCAGACCCATGGTGGGACACCACATGAATGTTCTGATATGTATGAATATTACTCACTCTTTATGAGGCTTGCAGGCTGGGTCCAGAGAGGGTTTGCTGGAGAATGTGCCCGTCTTACAGGGATCACATGGTTTATGGCAGTATGTTTCATAATTGTTGCCTTTCTTACAGTAGAAACCTGGTTTGCAGTGGCACACCCGATTGAATTCCTGAGTGCATGGAGTAACTTCCACCTGATTTTTTTCCTCTGTTTCCACCCAAATATACAAATAAATACAGAGACAATAATTCTACTAAAACATACAAACATCTTATAGTTTTTTTAAAAATTAAATTAGTATGAGAAACTTTCAATTTGAAGTGTACTTTTCACATTACGCTTGACCCAGGTTGGGGACAATTCACACAGAAATCGCTTTTGCATTCTGACTTTATATCTCAAAATTCTGACTTTATCTCTCAATTCTGACTTTATATCTCTCAATTCTGACTTTATCTCTTAATTCTGACTTTATATCTCTCAATTCTGACTTTATATCTCAAAATTCTGACTTTATATCTCAAAATTCTGACTTTATCTCGCAATTCTGACTTTATATCTCGCAATTCTGACTTTATATCTCTCAATTCTGACTTTATATCACACAATTCTGACTTTATATCTCAAAATTCTGACTGTCTATCTCAAAATTCTGACTTTCTATCTCGCAATTCTGACTTTATATCTCTCAATTCTGACTTTATATCTCGCAATTCTGACTTTATATCTCACAATTCTGACTTTATATCTCACAATTCTGATTTTATATCTCAAAATTCTGACTTTCTATCTCAAAATTCTGACTTTCTATCTCACAATTCTGACTTTATCTCGCAATTCTGACTTTATATCTCACAATTCTGACTTTATATCTCACAATTCTGACTTTACTTCTCTCACAATTCTGACTTTATATCTCAAAATTCTGACTTTCTATCTCGCAATTCTGACTTTATATCTCTCAATTCTGACTTTATATCTCTCAATTCTGACTTTCTATCTCAAAATTCTGACTTTATATCTCACAATTCTGATTTTATATCTCAAAATTCTGACTTTCTATCTCAAAATTCTGACTTTCTATCTCGCAATTCTGACTTTATCTCGCAATTCTGACTTTATATCTCACAATTCTGACTTTATCTCGCAATTCTGACTTTATATCTCACAATTCTGACTTTATATCTCGCAATTCTGACTTTATATCTCTCAAATCTGACTTTATATCTCGCAATTCTGACTTTATATCTCACAATTCTGACTTTATATCTCTCAATTCTGACTTTATATCTCACAATTCTGACTTTATATCTCGTAATTCTGACTTTATATCTCGCAATTCTGACTTTATATCTCTCAATTCTGACTTTATATCTCACAATTCTGACTTTATATCTCACAATTCTGACTTTATATCTCACAATTCTGACTTTATATCTCTCAATTCTGACTTTATATCTCACAATTCTGACTTTATATCTCATAATTCTGACTTTATATCTCGCAATTCTGACTTTATATCTCACAATTCTGACTTTATCTCGCAATTCTGACTTTATCTCGCAGTTCTGACTTTATATCTCTCAATTCTGACTTTATATCTCGCAATTCTGACTTTATATCTCTCAATTCTGACTTTATATCTCTCAATTCTGACTTTATATCTCACAATTCTGACTTTATATCTCACAATTCTGACTTTATATCTCTCAATTCTGACTTTATATCTCTCAATTCTGACTTTATATCTCGCAATTCTGACTTTATATCTCTCAATTTCTGACTTTATCTCGCAATTCTGACTTTATATCTCACAATTCTGACTTTATATCTCACAATTCTGACTTTATATCTCGCAATTCTGACTTTATCTCGCAATTCTGACTTTATATCTCACAATTCTGACTTTATCTCACAATTCTGACTTTTTATGTCGCAATTCTGACTTTTTTATCAGAATTGCGAGATGTAAACTCACAATTGTGAGCTAAAAAGTCACAATTATCTTTTAAAATGTTTTATTCTCTGGCGGAAACAAGCCTCCATACATTCCAGACTATTCCCCTCCTCAAAACTTCCTTAATGTCCTTAGTGACATCATCCAAAATAAAATGTTGTTCAGACGCAGAGGAAATTATTACATATTGCTGAAAGATTACCTTTTTCTATGTAATAATGCACACTGATGAGTCGCACACAGGAATGTGTAAGAAGCAAGTAAATAAAGGATAAAGGAAACATTTTTTTATTTTGTTAATCATTTCAAAGCTTACTAGCATTTAAATGCTGGGAAATGTCATGAAATCACTAACCAGAACAAATAGTGCACCATTCACATGTCTGGAATCCCTGTCTGGGATTCCGGTAACAATTACTCTCACACTCACAGTGGGGTTCGTTATAACCTACATAAGAAACAGAACACAAACAACACAGACATCAAAAGTAATCTTCATGTGATACAGCTCTGCTGGAAGTGCAAGACTAAAAGCACATTATGCAGCATGATTACAAGAGTTTTGAAGTGACTGGCGGCGGGTTTCTAAGCACACACTCATACACAAATTACAGATACAGACATTCTGAAACTTGAGGGAAAAGCATTCAGTAAAGGCTGAGTAAACTCCCTATAGTCAATTTGCACAAGTTTATTGTGACAGAGAGTGCAAGCTTTTGGTCAGTCTAAAAACATGGGATATGATCTGCTGATGCTGGTTAATGCCAGTTAGGGACAGTTTTAAACCAGACATCTGTCACTTTAAACCTACAGCATGACATTTGATTTTTCAATTTCACATGTTAACACGAGTGTTGCAAAACATTATGACTGTTCCAAATAGTGATTTCTAAGGTGTTCGTGAATAGATGCTAGGTGTTTTTTTACTACCCAAGTCGAAAGAGTCAAGAGTTGGCTATATATTCTAGTCTTTAGGTACATACAGTACATACAGTAGGCGCGATCTGAATCGTGTATAGTGCAATATATAGTGCATATGTAGAAAATAGTAAATGTGTGAACAAGTGACCGATTTCAGCCGCAGCTTCAGCATCTATTTATAATGTAGGGGGCGGGGCTTCAGATTCTAGAGAGTGTTTGATTGGACAGAAAATCTGATCAGAAGCTGAAGTGCAGAGTGATGTCATCAAAACCAGTGATTGGCAGAAGTGAGATACTGTAAGTTTTGAACGCTTATATCTTCTTATATCTTTGTCATTGTTTTAAAGCACACTAGCTTATAGATAACAGTAAGGCTAACATATTCATACTAAAAGCCAAAAACTATACTGTTTTAAGACTCAAACTTGGTCAATCTTGATTTTAAAAAATCTATCTTTTTTAAATGTTATTGACATCAGTCTCAGCCTTCAAAGGTTGTGCACTTTTGTTTCCCACACACTTTATCATGATTTATTTTCTTCCAGTTATATCAAGATAATAGCCTAAAGATATGAGTGAGTAATGGACTGAGATCAGTCATTGGTGTCATAATGGTCATAGTTACACAGAATACCAGGGTTGCCAACTTTTAAGTTCAGGTTGGAGTGAGATTTGCACAAATATCGATTTAGATCTTGATTCAGTATGAATTCATATGTACACTCACCTAAAGGATTATTAGGAACACCATACTAATACTGTGTTTGACCCCCTTTCGCCTTCAGAACTGCCTTAATTCTACGTGGCATTGATTCAACAAGGTGCTGAAAGCATTCTTTAGAAATGTTGGCCCATATTGATAGGATAGCATCTTGCAGTTGATGGAGATTTGTGGGATGCACATCCAGGGCACGAAGCTCCCGTTCCACCACATCCCAAAGATGCTCTATTGGGTTGAGATCTGGTGACTGTGGGGGCCATTTTAGTACAGTGAACTCATTGTCATGTTCAAGAAACCAATTTGAAATGATTCGAGCTTTGTGACATGGTGCATTATCCTGCTGGAAGTAGCCATCAGAGGATGGGTACATGGTGGTCATAAAGGGATGGACATGGTCAGAAACAATGCTCAGGTAGGTTAAACGATGCCCAATTGGCACTAAGGGGCCTAAAGTGTGCCAAGAAAACATCCCCCACACCATTACACCACCACCACCAGCCTGCACAGTGGTAACAAGGCATGATGGATCCATGTTCTCATTCTGTTTACGCCAAATTCTGACTCTACCATCTGAATGTCTCAACAGAAATCGAGACTCATCAGACCAGGCAACATTTTTCCAGTCTTCAACTGTCCAATTTTGGTGATCTCATGCAAATTGTAGCCTCTTTTTCCTATTTGTAGTGGAGATGAGTGGTACCCGGTGGGGTCTTCTGCTGTTGTAGCCCATACGCGTGTTGTGGCTTCACAAATGCTTTGCTGCATACCTCGGTTGTAACGAGTGGTTATTTCAGTCAAAGTTGCTCTTCTATCAGCTTGAATCAGTAGGCCCATTCTCCTCTGACCTCTAGCATCAACAAGGCATTTTCGCCCACAGGACTGCCGCATACTGGATGTTTTTCCCTTTTCACACCATTCTTTGTAAACTCTAGAAATGGTTGTGCGTGAAAATCCCAGTAACTGAGCAGATTGTGAAATACTCAGACCGGCCCGTCTGGCACCAACAACCATGCCACGCTCAAAATTGCTTAAATCACCTTTCTTTCCCATTCTGACATTCAGTTTGGAGTTCAGGAGATTGTCTTGACCAGGACCACACCCCTAAATGCATTGAAGCAACTGCCATGTGATTGGTTGATTAGATAATTGCATTAATGAGAAATTGAACAGGTGTTCCTAATAATCCTTTAGGTGAGTGTATATAGCCTACTGTACATATAAGGAAAAATAAGTTTGCATTTTAGCACTATTTTTAACTTTTCTTGAGTTCAATTATATTTGCTCGCATTCATTAATATCCACTTGTGTGTGCTTATATAAGTATCATTAAAGATATTAGGATGTAAGTTATTAACGTTTTAAAATTTCACATTTAAAGAAATCTAGTGTTTGATCATGTCGAAATATTTATTCAAATGCAAAACCTAAAAATAAGTAAGCAGTTATAATCTGCAATACTTTTTTGAGCAACTAGACTAGATACATGTAGTAGGCACCTGGTGGGTAATGGCATTACAAATGAAAATTATTATTTTTCCAGCCACAAAATGACTCTAATGTTCCTCTTTGCATTGGCATTCTCTATTTTAACCTTAATTACTACACTAATTGTAATATAAATAACAAAAATATTAGAAGAAAAATATTTTAAGTGGTCATTAATCGACCATAATTATTGCACAAATAGTATTTAGTACCAAAAGATCTTCTCAAAATATTAAATAAATATTATTGAACTAAAATATAGAACATTTATTTAGTTGAAAAATAGTGGAATAGGTGTATGGTCACATTTGACCACCAATGAGTATGAGTGTGACCAATTAATAAGGAATACCTGAGGGCTAAATACAAGAAAAACATTAATGTTAACAATGTTGCATCTCCATCACTCTCCATAATAAAATTATACTTTAAATGTGGTTGACGTAATAATCAATGCACACTGTGCTGTACTGTAAAAATTGCTGCAAATACCTGTATAGTGAAGCTGTTGTCTATCTGCTTAAGCCATTTAAATATTTTGACAGCGCTGGTTTGTTTAGCACTATTGAGAGCTCCATGAACTACGTGACTGGGCGCGCCGTCGGGAGATAAAAGCATGTCGCAACTGTTTTTTAGGCTCTGGCTTTAAATGTTATGCCACATTAAGTGCGCCAAAATGGTATTTATTGTTTGAATTTCGTATTAAAACTTTAAAAAAATGTAAAAGCTTAGACTTTGTTTCATATCAAAAGCAGGTTTGGCAATTTCACGCGAGATTTACTTGGGCAGAGTGAGAGCGTGAGACAGAGCCTGAAAGCGCGTGCGCCAAATGCGTGAGAGTTGGCAACCCTGGAATACTATAGGCAGATTGTGGATCAAACTTCAGAAATTTTATCTAATTCGGGAGTGTGTGACATGAAAGATGCTAAGGAGGGAGTGGTATAAACTTACCATTGGCACATTTAGTTGGACAGCTGCCGTGTATACATGGAAAAAGCTGTAAAAGAAAAACAAATAAAACTGATTTGTACATGACTAATCATAAATATTCTACTTATATCAGGTGTCCCAAATCTGCATTTTTCTTTGGCCTTTAGATGTAGTAAACTAGGCTTACTGCAGGGTTTAAACTTGAGTTTAAATGTGCAGTTGTTGCCAAGGTGATGATGAAAGCAAACAAGCCTCTATGATCACATCAGGCAAAAAAAAAAAAATGCAAATATGCATGAGCACTACATATAAAGTGAATGATAAGCTCTTGATCTAAATGTCTTTTTGAAAAGAAGTAAAGGTTAAAAAAAAACAGAATTCTAACTAGGTAGTAAGTGAGTGTGTGACACATTAATTAGATGATATAGAGTAAAGTGCATGAACTATTCAATATACTAGGAAGGGTGTGTAGTTTTAAATAGTTATTTGATGACACAAACTGTTTGTTTTGGAGGTTTGCCAACCTGCTAGACAACCTTTTACAGATGCTTTTAGGAGTGTTTTAAAGTTAAAATCTGTCATCAGATAAAAGCAAATGAGTTGTGGAGGTGGAGATTGACATCTGATTAAATCCATTTGAAAACAAACAACATTTTGTGTCGCAAAACAGGTACAGTCCACCTGTTGATGTTCAAGGAAAATTTGAGGAAAATGCCACTAGTTCTAGGCAAAATGTCACTGAAGGACAATCGATGGATGTTTTTCATGCCACTTGCTTAATTGCACAACAGAAGGACTGACAAATTCACAAATGCACGTAATCTGTTTTTGTCAAACTGCCTGAGAACAAACAGATAAGGGACAGGTCACAAAATGGAAATTTCTCAACCTGAGAAACACCCACAGAAAATGTTTTATCAGGTTTGCTTCTGTGACCTGGTCACTACACAGAAAACCACACAAAATGTACAGGGAAACAAGTCATGCAGAGCAAGCCAAGAGACACGAGTGGGTTGGTTCTGCATTGGGGATCCCTGTGTATCATCAAACCAACCAAACTGAATGTCCATTCTACCCAGGGTTCACTCACTGATCTGTTTTGAAAGACACTCTTACAGATTGGTTATTTTATCGTGTCATACTGTGGTAGAACTGTCACAACTCAAAGAGTAAAATGAGTAGGTATACAGATGAAGATTACCAGTAATTGACATGCGTTGTTGTCCTCTTACTAAAATGACTGGAAGTTATTTTGTGACAAAATTTTTAAGTGGTTAAATTCTCCCAAAGGGTCAGTGTTCTGGAACTGAGAAACAGTGTTTATAACGCTTTCACTTTTGACTTATTAAATATGCATACAAACTTAGTGTGAATATATTTATTCATATAGACAAAACTTTTAACTAATTATCAAATGTGATTAAAGGCCAAGATTGTCTGTGTCTCAAAACCATGCGAGCTGCATTTCCATACGGCATTTTATTTGGACTTTAAACAATAAAACTCCCTCCTCTAAGCAGGAACCATTAAGACTGTATATGTTTGTTTGACGTTCTAAAAATTGGTTTTCTAAGAACTAGAGAATTAAGAACTCCGTGGAACTTGAATAACAACTGTGGAATCAAACTGTAACATTTTGGCGCTAATTGGAACCTTTATTTTGAAGCTCACATCTTACAGATGATTCTAAAACGGCAATAATAAAAGTCCCAACTATAATAAACCAAGGAAAGCCAAACTCACCAGATAAAACAGCAGAATAAAAGTGCTTCTGTTTGAGGTAGATGGTATCATGATCAACAGCAGATGCAGTTTCTGAGCGCTGCAGTAAATGTCATTCAGTTTAATGCCTTTATATTTGAGCGCGTGGGAGATCAGACCAATAGAAGCAGTGAGGAGGTGCCTATACATAGTAAGTCAGCATTTACGCATTATACAAGCTTTTTATTATTATTCATTATTATAATAACTGGGTAATAACTAGGTACTAACCCTGAACCTACTCCTAAGCCTAACCCAGTACTTTTTATTTATTTGTATTTTTTTAGGAAAGTACACACAAGTGCATGCACTGTAAAATAAAAAAGTGCAACCTTAATATCTTATATTAATGTGTTTAAGCATTCATTGTATAAACATTAAATTCACTACATGCAGTCAAATTCTGCACATTAGCAACATTGGGTAAATATTGTAATGTGCAATTAAGCTTTGCCAAATGTGCAGTTTAATTAGTAAATATAAAGTAAATGAATGGAATGTGCATTTAAATGTGCATAATTGACCATAACACATTTGTGAGTATTTACAACCTTGTGTATAGCTTGCAAGATGACATAAATTCAAGTTTTACAGTCCAGAGAACATTAAAAAGACTCGCCAGATGATGCTTTGGTAACACTTTATTTTGGTGGTCCCTTTTGAACATTCTGTTGACTATAAGTAACTTTGCAAATACAAGCCAACTTATTCTACTAACCCGAACCCTACCAGTCTTGCTTACACAAAGTGAAACCAATGCTTTTTTAAGCTACAGATGAAAACAGAAATTACTGTTACACTTGATGTTCCAGTTCATTTCTTATTTGAAATTTAGAAGAAAACAAGCGAACATCACCACCATGTTAGAAGTGATTCACACAAATGATTCATGTTTGTTCATTATTACACATACAAAAAAGCAACTTTTACACAAGCACTCATTTCAGTCAATCCAGGAAATCCACTGGACGCACACGCATTTATGACATCTGCAGTGATGTCAGTAAAGTGTGTAAGAGCGGCTGTGGGGTTCTGGCCTCTTCGGGTCTAAATGCTGAAAGGCATACCGTGGCAAACGAGACACGTTTTGAAGCCGGTGTGTTGATGCGTTGGGCGGGGATGAATCCTAAAAAGATGATTAAAAGTGATTAAAAGTTGGCTATTTATCTTGGATGATTTGTGTCAGCTCAATATTTTTGCCATGTTATTCTTAATCTACAAATAACTTGCGTCCAGTTTCTTCTACACTAGCATGTGTACGCAGATGTGATATTAGAAGACGTTAGAACGTTACAGATTTGACACACAAAATGTCCGATACATCTGCAAAACAAATGTGACACATTTTTTGCAAAAACATTTTAGTAATTGGCCATTCAAAGGAAAACCAATTTCTAAATAAGATAATATGGGTTTCTTTCTTTCAGGGTTTCCCAGGAAATTGCATTTGGTTTTCTCTCCGTTGACTGACTGTAGAGTAAACCTGATATAGATTATCTGATTTGCATGATGGCTGAAACATGAAAATTGCAGATTGATAAAAAATGGTTGTAGCCATTAAAGGGGACTTATTATGCAAAATTCACTTTAATAAGGTGTTTGAACACAGATGTGTGTCCACAGTGTGTAAATAACCAGCCTATAATGGTAAAAATCCACCCACTCCTTTTTTATAATACCCATAAATCATAAACAGTCTCTCTAAACGAGCGGTTCCAGATTTCCCCTACTCTCACGTAAGGGGATCACCATGACTGGTGATGATCTGCCTTATTAGCATAGATCCCACCCAAAAACATTACAAATGTTCTGTTATTGGATGTACCAACGCACATATGAGTCTCCATAGACTCTCTGAATCTGAGCCACTGAGGACACCGTGGTTGAATTTAATTTATGAAGCAAATGAGCCGAAGTAAGTCGGTAAAGTGTTATATATTTGCGCAAATCATTTTATGCCGGACTGCTTCACAAACGAGGGTCAGTTCAGTGCTGGGATTGGACAAAAGTTGTTTCTGAAAGATTTTTTAGATTAACATGACGGTACATGCTAGTCAATGAGTTGAATTAATTTAACTCCACAATGACTAAATAAATGTATCCACTAACCATTCAGAAACGCCTAGCTGCATTCTAAAAGTAACTTCTTCCTGAGTCTCTCCATCAGTGTCTGACTCTGGTTCGAACATGTAAGGCTGAACACGCTACTGACAATTTCTGACATGTTGGCTGTGTACGATTGTCTAGTTGTTGTTGTTGTTGTTGAGTATCCGAAGCACAAGCTGTTAAAGCTCCGCCCTCTTCTAGAAAGGGGGCCGGGAGCAGCAGCTCATTTGCATTTAAAGGGACACACACACCAAACGGTAAATTTGACAAGTTATAATAAATTATATGTGGGGTATTTTGAGCTGAAACTTCACAGACACATTCTGGGAACACCAGAGACTTATTTTACATCTTGTGAAAAGAGGCATAATAGGTCCCCTTTAAAGCCGGTGCATTATAAAACAGACATTAACAGTAAGATAATATATATTATCAACACAACTGTTTTAATATGAAGTGATATTGAAATGCAATTAATAATTAACAAATTGACAACTATAAATATGTAGTCGCAATGGCTGCTTAACAGTTCAACGCCTGGACTGTGCTCCTCCCCTACAATGTCTCACCAGTTTATTGTCAAACCAGTCTCCCGTGGCCGCTGGTTTTGCCATTGAGTCCCGAAGATCCAGACTGTTCATCTGAGAGCCAGAGTTAAGGGTGGGATTGGACCAGCTGGACAGACAGTGCTGTAAAATTCATATGTGCATGAGAATAAATGTTTAGCAGATGTTCATAATCATCATCATGATGTAGTCATTGGGATACAAAAATGATCAAACACTAAAAAATTTGAATTATTCATTACCAAAGCCGATGGGTACATTATTGACCAGTAGCGATGATCTCAAAAGCCAAATATCAACCATAAAATAGCTTTGGTTGGTATACACAGTGCCTGTCAAAAGTTTGGAAACATTACACATTTGTAATGTTTTTGAAAGAAGTCTCTTCTGCTCACCAAGGCTGATTTATTTAAACAAAAATACAATAAAAACAGTAATAGTGTAAATATATTATTACAATTAAATTTTTTTTTGCTATTTTAATACATTGAGAAATGTAATTTATTCCTGTGAATTTTCAGCATCATTACTCCAGTCTTCAGTGTCACATGATCCTTCAGAAATCACTCTAATATGATGATTTGATGCTCAAGAAACATTTCTGATTATTATTATTATTATTATCAATGCTGAAAAGTTTTTGCTGCATAACATTTTTGTGGAAACAATGATAGCATTCAAACATTTGTGGTAAGATTAAAAAAAAGAAAGAGAAATTAATACTTTTATTCATAAAGGATTCATTAAACTGATCAAAAGTGACAGTGAAGACATTTATAATGTTACAAAAGATTTATATTTAATAATAAATTTAATAAATAAATGTAATACATGCAATTCATTGAACTTTCCATTAAAAAATTATTGCGCTTCATATCATCATATTAGAATGATTTCTGAAGGATCATGTGACACTGAAGACTGGAGTAATGATGCTGAAAATTCAGCTTTGATCACAGGAATAAATCACATTTTTTTTTAATTAATAGTAAACAGATAATAGATAAATTCTTTTAATTTATAATACTATTTCACAATTACTAATTTTACTGTATTTTTGAAGAAATAAATGCAGCCTTGGTGAGAAGAAGAGACTTCTTTCAAAAACATTACAAAATTGTAATGTTTCCAAACTTTTGACAGGTACTGTATATATATGTCTATCAGTTAATGCCGATTTCCCAAAATGAAACTCACTGAGGGCAAACTCAGACTGTCAGAGGAATCAAAACTGCGGCGGCGATGGGCTTTGTATTGGTGTGCTGGCAGCAGAGTTGAGCGAGGAATACTGACTCTGAAACAAACACAGAGAGACGGTCAGACACTGATACTCATTCACAGAGTAAAATGAATATTCATATATTCAACTTTTATATTCAACTGCACATTAAATTATGGGGGGGGGTGTCTGTCTTGAGTTCAGATAATTTATTCAAAAAGGGGGGGGGAAACTAATTTGAATCACTAAAGTAAACATTTTGTTTGGAATGGTATAAACAACATTACAAACATTATTTTTCAAAAAAAAAAAAAAAATATGGCATACGCATTTCTCTTTCATCCTCTTGTCATTGACTCTTTAAAACAATTTAACTAAACCATTATTGACTATTCTAAACTATTTTAGATTTTTGTATGAAACGCACTACTATTCAAAAGTTTGGGGGCGGGATGATTTTTTAATGTTTTTGAAATAAGTCTCTTCTACTCACCAAGGCTGCATTTATGTGATCCAAAATACAGTAAAAACAGTAATATTGTGAAATATTATTACCATTTAAAATAAATTTTTTCTATTTGAATAACTTTTTCAAATGTAATTTATTTCTGTGATTCAAAGCTGAATTTTCAGCATCATTACTCCAGTCTTCAGTGTCACATGATCCTTCAGAAATCATGATTGCTCAAGATTTGCTGCTCATTTCTGATGATTATCAATGTTGAAATCAGTTGTGCTGCGTCATATTTTGGTGGAAACCGGATTCTTTGATTAATAGAAAGTTCAAAAGAACAGCATTTATTTGATGTTGAAGTCTTTTGTAACATTATGAATGTCATCCTTGCTACTGACCCCAAACTTTTTAACAGCAGTGTATGAATAAGTGGGCACTAACAAAACCGTTTATGTTTGCATAAGAACTTTGCTGTGTTCACCTGATTAAAGCAGGCTCTGTTTCAGTATGAGGGTGTTCAGATTTGGGCATCTTGCACACTGGACAGGCGGCCTGGACATCCAGCGGAACCGCAAACAGTCGACTGTTTATTCTATAGCAGAACGTGCCTGTGATGGACCGAAGGCCAAATGGAAAATATAAACTTCAATTTTCTGGTACCTTCAAGACGTAAAAGCATGACTAATGCGATGTTATGCAAACAAAATCAGCAGATCTCTTACACTGATGCGTATCTGCAGGCGGCTGCGTCTCCTCGCCATCAAGTGTGGAAGACGCAAGATCAGCAACAGATGGAAGTCTGTGAGAAAAAAAACAGCATTTACGTGATCAAAACATCTTTTGACATGGAGGACTTGTGATGTCTCAGAATTGTGCAAGGCCTGTGTTACAGTCATTTTACCATGGTTAAAGGGGTTCTAGACATCTAACCTTCTTTGGATTATACAATAAATCACTAATCGGGTATCATTGTCTAACAGATGACAGAATCTGAAGTTTCACAGAGAGAGACAGACCCTGATAACAAGTTGTGGACGCATTCATCTCGGTTGACCTGACGGAAGCTACGGAGCTCGCTGAAGAACTGCTCCGAGCGATCGGCAAGAGAGCTCTCAGCGTCCAGAAGGCCTACAAACAAATTAAACGGTTACCTTCACTGGTTTCCAAACAGCACCTGCATGGAAAACTGACTTATAAAACAGGCAAATAACTTACCTGCTATCCAATCATAGCCCAGTAAAGGCTGTATGTGTCTCTCTGATACAGTATCCAGCCCAGCAGTCACTACGCTGTCAGTCTCTCTCTGCAGTCCCAAGAAAAGGAAAGGAAAAATAAAATACACATCTGGTACTTTTGAAATGGGGATTTCTTTCTTTGTAGGTGCTTTTTCACTTCTTTAGAAATCATTATAAAACCACCAGATCTCCATTAGATTAAGTAAGCCGTTTTTTCCTCTCTGTTGTACGCTGGTTACGTGGCGCCATCTAGCTTGACCTGGGCTTCATCAGCTGAGCATGTTTTAAGGGTGTAGAATTTAGTAGGGATGCTAGGGACATGTCCCTACCAATATCCAGCGACTAAAAAACTAACCACTGTTTTTGTCATTTTGGCCACATCTGAAATGGGTCATTCCATTGACATTACCCGAGAAGTCAAAGTAAATATGTGAGAAAACTGTGCTCTTTTAAGGACGTGCTTTGGAACAGCCTATGTGCACAGTTCAGTTGAATGATAAAGTTTACCCTCTTTAACTTAAAGGGATAGTTCACCCAAAAATGAAAATTGTATCATTTACTCACCCTCAAGTTGTTTCAAACCTGTACGAGTTTGTCTTCAGCTGAACACAAAAGGAGATATTCTGAAGAATGTTGGTAACCAAACAGTTTCTGTTTCCCATTGACTTCCATAGTATTTTTTTCCTGCTATGGAGGTCAATGGCTGCCGCCCACTGTCTGGTTACCAACATTCTTCAAAATATCTTCTTTTGTGTTCAACAGAAGAAAGAAACTCATACAGGTTTGGAACAACATGAGGGAGAGTAAATGACGACAGAATTTTCATCTTTGGGTGAACTATCCCTTTAATATTGTTTTGAATGTACAAAGCAAACTGCTATCTGAAATACACACAAAAGTAAAAAACAGCAATGAAACAAGAGCACGCGGTTTGTCACATGCGCGTGAAAGTTCAGCAACAGTAGACTACCAGTCACAGAAACTCAGATAATTTGAGCTATTAAAACATAGTAAATGTACAAGATCACTCTGACCCCCCGAAAAACACTGTGTAATTTGCAGTAAGTGCTCTATATAAATAATGTATATGTACTCTGATGCTGATGAGAGATGTTGACAACTGCACTTTGGACAGAGTAAAGTTGCAGTTAAATCTCTGTTAAACTGCCTCCTTGTTGTCATTACCTTTAAAGACCCCATGTAATCTAAATTTAAGTTTTTTTAAGTTTGTTAGCCTTACTGTTATCTATAAGCTAGTGTGCTCCAAAACAATGACAAAATTCACATTTAGAATATATAAGCGTTCAAAACGTACAGTCTCTCACTTCCGCCAATATGGATCAATGATTTCTCATCAGATTTTCTGTCCAATCAAATGCTCTCTAGAATCTGAAGCCCCACCCCCTACATTATAAACAGAAGCTGAAGCTGCGGCCACTTGTTCACACTATTTTCTACATGGTGAATGGCACATAGTGCACTATATAGGGGATAGGGAACGATTCAGACAGTGTAAAAATGCTTTCCATTGGGGCGAAT